>JANAVB010031417.1:1040882-1399478 GCA_029216955.1 Iris pallida | reverse complement strand
CTACTACCCTAGGAAGCTCTCGTGAAATTCTTAAGGGAAGCCACTTGACGTCAAGTTGAATAGTTAGGGTAAATGTTTTAAGGGGTAATCGGGTAAATTCAAAATATGGGGGTTCGGATATTCGGATTTGACTTGAAACTTGGGTGGCTTTTGGGTACACCCTACAAATGTCATATTTGAACCGATTTTGGCTCGGTTAACCCAGAGTTGACTTTTTACCCAAAGTCAACCGTGAGTCACACTTTGTCTAGATTTGACCCAATCCAAACTAGAGTTGACCAGTGACCAAAAGTCAACTCTTGCCAACTTTGACTAGTTTGACCTAGGGTTGATCTAGAGTTGACCAGAGTTGATAGGTTGACCAGTTACCAAAAGTCAACTGTAGCCAACTCTTACCCCGTTGACTTTTTTCGACTTGTTTTGACTTGCGATGACTGGTATGACCTAGAGTTGACTTGGTTTTGACTTAGATTGACTTGATATACTTGATTTGACCTAGATTGACTGACAGGACTTAGTGCGACTCAGTGAGATCTAGTTTACTAGATTTCATATCATTCATTTGCATTCTTAAACTTGTTTAAACCTAAATTAACATACAATATCTCATCTTTAGTTTCTGATTATCGCTCTGAGCATTGATACCCTGCAGATCAGGACAGCAGGCGAGTACATTCACTGATATTTTTATTGTCTGATATCTGCTATATCCGATTCAGTCGTAGTGTCTTACTGATTCTCAGTCACGATAGTTCACGGACTAGTACACATTGGATCATGACATGAGATATTGTTCCTGGATTTCTGGGTATATGGTACACTTCCTGTCTTGTTCCATGTACTTGTATAGATACCAATTTCTAAGGGAATTTGCTACCCTCTTACGGAATCACGTGCCATGACGTGTCATGTCCAGATCCATTGTACTATTCGGGTGTGGAATTATTAGGGGCTATGTGATCCAAGCTACCATGTCACTATTCATGTGCTCGTGCCACTCTTTTCTCACGAAGGGTGTAGCGAGATCCTTTTTGCCTTGTGCTCGTTATCTAGGTTGGCTGGCATGACTTCCGTTGAGGTCACCGCGGATTGCCGGGCCAAGTGGATAGCCTGTCTTGTCACTATCCCAGCCGATCACATATCGCTCTAATAATTCAGTCACATTTTATATTTACTTTATCTTATCGTATATCCTACTCTGTTCTACATTCAGTATTTTCTTTCCATGCCTGATATACAGTTCTCACATGCTCTACATGTCTTTACATTGTACCTTGATTGGAGACTAAGTTCTGTTCGGGAGAAGAGTTACAACCCCGGTCCTTATTTGGTTTAAGGGTTGTAACTCAGCTTCCGAACGGTTCCCAAGTTTTCATATCTTGTCTTGTAGTTCATTATACTGTCTCTTATAGAATTTGTCAATTCACATGGAACTGCTGTTAGTGCTTGTACTTGCTCATTTTTCTGACATGATATCGTTATGATATATTACAGATGATTCTGAGTCGGACTGCTCGACCTATTATGGGCTCGAGTCAGATGGAGTAGCCCAGGACTGTGGTCTTATAGTAGAGCCACTAGATTTTGTACTCCCGAGTAGTGTAGTTAGCTAGGTTTGACTGGACTGCGATCCAGCTAGCTTTATCAGACTGTAGTTCTATATTATATTTTGAGACCCTGTGATGTTGTATATATCTGGGCTTGTATTGGACACTGGACTTCACTCTTTCATCTATCATATGTTCTCTTTCTGAGCTATCTACCTTAGTTTTATTCTGTGATTGAGACTGTATTGATATGTCACCTCCATTCGGAGAGTATATACTGTACAGTTACTTTTATACTGTTAGTCGTAATATTTACAGACCTTATATACAGCGTTCTACCGCCGATACTGCGGCGTAGGCTGGACGTACCCACTTCTCGTGTCCCTAATCAGGGGGGCGTCGTGACACATTTTTGTGGTGCCCGCGCATGTCTCATGTCGCAATTAGTGCGATCTCGTAATGGTGCTCGACTTAGAGTACTAATTACGAGCCTGCGATTAGGACGTAGGACCTAGGATATGATAGAGTTTTTAATCACACCTAGAAAAACTTTCGATCTTTGATTATCATGATTACTCCTCTTGTATTAAATTAACTGTCCTTCTTTGATAATATCTTCTCATGTGCCATATTCATCTCCTTATTTCAATTCGCTCCAGGATGACGAAGACGCACCCGCAGCCACTGGATCGATAGCTTGCCCGAGAGATCTGATCAGGCTGAGGAGGAGGTTCACGAGACTGCCTCCAGTGATTCCACTATCACGGAGGCCCTGGCAGTTGCACAGGAGGTCTACCACCTCCACCCGAGGGTTTCGGTCGTCGTTCCAGAGATACTGCCGCCACCACCTCCGATACCGACGGATACACCCCATATGTTCCTTCTCCTTCAGAAGATGATGGAGACACAGCGAGCCCAGGCAGAGATATCGCAGCGCCAGACGAGGCATCACACCGTCAGATTGAGATGCTGAGGCAGAGCATGGAAAACTCGTATCAGCTTGCACTGGCAGCCGTGGAGAGAATGGAACCGGGTACGGTACAGGGCCCTACTGGCCAGCAGCCGTACCAGCAGCAGTCCAGGCCAGGGACAGTATTAGACTTTAGGAAGATGAGCTCCAGGGACTTCACGGGCACGGAGGGCATCCTTTATGCAGACGACTGGCTAGAGGACATGCAGCGGAGTATGGAGCTAGTAGAGCTTCCTAAAGGACTTTGGGTTTCAGCCGCAGCCAGCCGATTCTTCGATATCGTGCTGACATGGTACCGCACGGATCCTCGTGCGTCGGTGAGAGGGTTATCATGGGAGGACTTCCGGAGGCTCTTCAAGGAGAAGTTCTTCCCGGACGTGGCCCTTACAGTATTGGAGGGCCAGTTCGTGGGTCTAGTGCAGGAGAACTCGTCGGTGGACGAGTATGCAGCAGAGTTCTTCCGCCTTAGCAGGTTCGCTCCCGATATGATCCAAGATGAGGGGCAGAAGGCTCGTAAGTTCCGTAGGGGACTCATTCATGCAGTGCGCACCCGTACCTTGGGCCGCCGTGATGCGACGTTCGATCAGATATTGATGGACGCACAGATTGCAGAGGAGGACTTCGACCTCAAGCCGAAGAGGAGCGGAGATGCGATGGGGGCGAGTTCCAGTGCGGGACCGGCCAAGCGCCTCCACTTTCAGCATCAGCAGAGGCCATTCCAGCAGCAGTCTCTGTTACAGATTCAGCAGGCACCAGCGCGTGCCCAGCAGCACCAGGGACAGGGCCAGAGACCGGCTACCCCGTGCGGCTTCTGCGGGAAGCCGCGGCACACTAGAGAGGCTTGTAGGAAGAGATTGGGCGTCTGTCTATACTGTGGGGTGCCTGACCACCAGCTGAGGGATTGCCACGCTAGTAGAATCCGAAGAGACCAGGACAGAGTACAGCAGGCTAGAGGAGGCCAGCAGGGGCGTGCTTTTGCTATGACAGTTGAGCCCACTCAGGTAGTAGCAGAGCAGATAGCAGGTTCCGATATTTCGAATCTCCTTTCCGCATTTGCCTTCTTATAAACTGTCTTGAACTTCGATTCTATCTGTTCTTTGATCGTTGGATGAAAATTTGTTCTTGTGATGTGATTTCCTTCTAAGATAAGTCGTATGGGCTAGGTTGCCTCGATTATGAGATTTTAGAATACTCTAGGGTTATGCTAGCAGGCATAGTGAGGACATATAGTCGGATTATGGTCGTATTTCTCGGGTGTGGGAATTTAAGGTTTTTGCTGCCAAGCATGCGGCAATGCCAAAATTTTAAATACCATAATTCTAGATGTATGTACCATAGTTGAGGACTCTGTGATTATCGTAGCCTTGCTCACTGGCATGACAGAGATTCTGAGTATCATGATGATTGGACAGACGCATACGATTATCGATTTGTATGAGTTTTTGTGTTTACTTGTTTTAATTTTTGAGGATGATTCTTTTAAGGTGGATAGACTTATAGCACCCAGTTTCTATTTGAGAGTAATTTTAAATTTTATAATTTTAGTCATTTAATTCATGCTTTGATTTTTGAGATTTTAATCATTTTAAATTTTAAGCCATGACTTGTGATTTTGATATTTACTATTGTTTGGTTTTAATTTCGAGGACGAAATTTTTTTTAAGGTGGATAGACTTGTCACCCTCACTTTTCCAAGTTAGGGATAAAATGGTAATTTTCTATTTTATAATATTTTTGGGAATTTATTTCATGAATATTAATATTTAATAATTATAGGAGTCGGGTTCGAATTTCATCGCATTCCGAGTTAATTCGGGACTCCAGGGAATTTCGACTTGAGTTGTGATTAGCATGTTAATTAGCCATGGCCCACCAAAACTTAACTTTTAGGTTTAGGAGTTTGGACTAATCCCACATGAGTATTTAAGCTTAATTATGATTTTTATTTAATTTTAGCTAACCCACAAAACCAAATTTGGACTTAACTTAGCATAGAAGTCAAGGGAGGGGCAAACTTGTAATTACAAGTGCCCCTACCCATGCTCCCATGGCCGGCCACATTAGGCCACCCCCTCCACCTCTCTTTGCTTCACCATTAACTCTTCTCTCTCTCTTCATTTCTTTCTTTCCAACTCCTTCTTCTTCTTCCAAATCTACACATAGGTATGCTATCAACTCTCATTTATTTCTCATTTTGTATTTATTCTTTCACATTAATTGTAGAGGAGACTATTCTCTACAAGTTGACCCTAGCCTTTGTAGGTTTCCTTAAATTCTAGTTTAGGGATTTATCATGGTTTTACCCCTTTTTAGAGAGGTGTATGTATATTTATATATATGTATTTGTGTGTGTGTAGAGGAGAGTGGTAGTGGTGTTATGAGTGTGTATTTGTGTGTGTGTAGAGGAGAGTGGTAGTGGTGTTATGTGTGTGTATTTGTGTATAAGTGTGTGTGTCCATATATATGTATATAGATATATGTATATATTTATATGTGGTTGTGAGTGTATATATATATATATATACATATATATAGATATGTATGTGTGTATATGTATATACATATGTAGATATGTATGTGTGAGTGTGTGTATTTACATATATAGAGAGGAGGAGGAAAGAGGAAATTGTTGAGTGTTATATATATATTAGAGAGATCGAGAGGGAGATTAGAGAGGTTTAAAGAGAGAATTAGAGAGGAAGAAGAGTGGGAGAATGGAGGAATTTGTGAAGGGGAAATGGAGAGCAGCCAAGGCAGCAAGGGGGGGGCCAAGGGAGCTGCTGCCCCCCCACAGCAGCAGCAAAACAGCAATAGCAGCAGCAGCAGCAAGCTGCAATAGCAGCAGCAGCTAGCAGCAGTAGGAGCTGTAGTAGCACCCCCAAACCACCCCGTTTAGCCCCTAAGACCCCCACCTAAATACCTATATATATATATACATATATATACCCTATTTATTAGCTCTATATAACCCTAATTAACCCACTAAAATAGCCCAAAAACTAGTCCTAAGTGAGTGTGGGAAATGGGTGTTGGGAGTGTGTGGTTTAAGGGTTGTGTGAGTTTTAGTAGAGGGGTGAATTTGAGTTCCGTGATTCGGAACGCGTCGAAACTTGGAGGGGACTTAGCAAATGTGATTTAGATTTTGTGGGTAGGCTCCCGAGTTGGAATCGGGGTTGCGTATGGGATTAGGGAGATGGTATCACACCGTACCATTTCGTATCTTAAAATATTCAAGATAACGGGTAAACGGGCGATACAGACCGTAAGATGGACTGGATGTCCACTTACCCTAGGAAATGTCACGCCCCGATCCCGCAGAGTCCCTTTCGTCCTCGCTTCGGACTCTTTGGGACCGTTCGTCCTCGCTAAGGCGTGATGCCGTGCAAGCCTAAGTTGCGCTTGCACAAGGCCGAGACCTGAAGCAAGATAAGATTGACAAGATTGATAATACGCAGCGGAATGTATCGCAGATAATTGAAGCAGCAGTGGACATATTTTCAGAATACATGTATTGAACACAATGATAACAAGAAACAATTTTCTTTATTGATTTCATTTGAACAGATTACAAGCTCTCATTTCTCTCTGATACAATATTACATTCTCTCAGAACTTTACAGATTACAATGATCCCGTTCCCATACATTACATCCTTTTATATACAAAACCAAACTCTTGCACAGATGTCATCTCTTGGCATCTCTTCTGATTTCTGGCTCCTGAGGATGAGGCTCGGGCTATCGCTTCGGACTATCCTTCTCGATGCATAGTGCACCTGCATGCAGACTGATGGTGGGTCAGTATATCAGCATACTGGTGAATTGTGAACAAAGGGGCTACATTCATCTGAAACGATCACTGTTCATTTAGTGAGAAAATATTTCTTGTGATGTGATCTTGCTACTCTTTACCTATGTTCATTTCATGCATACCGAGTCAGTTTATATTTCTTTTGAAAGCATCTTTGAAAAAAAAAACCAACATATCATTTCCATCTTAGCCGCTGTGCCTCCCACGGGTTCAGCTCGTCGCTAACCATTGTGACTCGCATGGGTTCAGCTCGTCGCTAGCCGCTGTGACTCTTGGGTTCAGCTCATCGCTAACCGCTGTGACTCGTATGGGGTCAGCTCGTCGCTAGCCGCTGTGACTCTCTAGGGTTCAGCTCGTCACTAAGTGGATTCCCCAATGCGCATGCAATATCAAATGAAACCATCATGCATCAATCGAGCAGTTCATAAACAATTCCATCTTCTTTTCAGGCAGGAAACGGTTCTCTTTTCTTAGCAGACAAGGGGCAGATTCTCTTTTAAGCATACTCAAGATTACTGTCTTGTTATTAACAAAAGCATTCAATCAAAAACTCTGATTCTTATTAGGCGCAAGCGAATCATAAAATGAGTCTTTGTCCACTCACCCAGATCAATCGTCTTCTGTTGTAGAGCCAGCAATCCGATCTTTCTGTTTATCTAGTGCCTTCGCGGAGCGGGGCACTACAGGAAACTTGGTAAGTAATGGTTGTATAGGCTAGTACCCTACTATCCTAGGAAGTCCGGAGTGAAATTCCTAAGAGAAGGCCACTTGGCGTCAAGTTAGAATAGTTAAGGGTAAATCTTTTAAGGGGTAATCGGGTAAATTCAAAATACGGGGTTCGGGTATTCGGATTGACTTGAAACTTGGGTGGCTTGTTGGGTACACCCTACGAATGTCATATTTGAACCGATTTTGGCACGGTTGACCCAGAGTTGACTTTTTACTCAAAAGTCAACCGTGAGTCAACACTTTGTCTAGATTTGACCCAATCCAAACCAGAGTTGACCAGTTGACCAAAAGTCAACTGTTGGTCAACATTTGACCAGTTTGACCTAGGGTTGACCTAGAGTTGACCAGAGTTGACCAGTTGACCAAAAGTTAACTGTAGGCCAACTCTTGACCCCGTTTGACTTTCTTCGACTTATTTTGACTTGCGATGACTGGTATGACCTAGAGTTGACTTGGTCTGACTTAGATTGACTTGATATAACTTGATTTGACCTAGATTGACTTGATAGAACTTAGTGCGACTCAGTGAGACCTAGTTTGACCTAGATTTCATATCATTCATTGTGAATCATTCTTAAACTTGTTTAAACCTAAATTAACATACAATATCTCATCTTTAGGTTTCTGATTACCGTTCTGAGCATTGATATACCCTACAGCTTAGGATACCAGGCGAGTACGTTCACTGACAGTTTTCATTGTCTTGATATCTGCTATATCCGATTCAGTCGTAGTGTCTTACTTGATTCTCAGTCACGATAGTTCACGGACTAGTACACGTTGGATTATGACATGAGATGTTGTTCCTGGATTTCTGGGTATATTGGTACACTTCCTGTCTTGTTCCCTGTACTTGTATAGACACCGATTTCTAAAGGGATTTGCTACCCTCTTACGGAATCACGTGCCATGACGTGTCATGTCCAGATCCATTGTACTATTCGAGGATGGAGAATTATTAGGGGCTATGTGATCCAAGCCACCCTGTCACTATTCATGTGCTCGCGCTACTCTTCCCTCACGAAGGGTGTAGCGAGATCCTTTTGCCTTGTGCTCGTTATCCAGGTTGGCCGGCATGACTTTTCGTTGAGGTCACCGCGGATTGCCGGGCCAAGTGGATAGCCTGTCCTGTCACTTATCCCAAGCCGATCACATATCTCTCTAATAATTCAAGTCATATTTTATATTTACTTTATCTTATCGTATATCCTGCTCTGTTCTACATTCAGTATTTCTTTTCCATGCCTGATATACAGCTACTCACATGCTCTACATGCCTTTACATTGTACCTTGATTGGAGACTAAGTTCTGCTCGGGAGAAGAGTTACAACCCCGGTCCTTATTTAGTTTAAGGGTTGTAACTCAGCTTCCGAACGGCTCCCAAGTTTTCATATATCTTTGTCTTGTAGTTCATTATACTGTCTGTTATAGAATTTGTCAATTCACGTGGAACTGTTGTTAGTGCTTGTACTTGCTCATTTTTCTGACAGGATACCGTTATGATATATTACAGATGATTCTGAGTCGGACTGCTCGACCTATTATGGGCTCGAGTCAGATGGAGTAGCCCAGGACCGTGGCCTTATAGTAGAGCCACTAGATTTTGTACTTCCGGAGTAGTGTAGATTAGCTAGGTTTGACTGGACTGCGATCCAGCTAGCTTTATCATACTGTAGTTCTATATTATATTTTGAGACCCTGTGATGTTGTATATATCTGGGCTTGTATTGGACACTGGACTTATTTACTCTTTCATCTATCATATGTTCTCTTTCTGAGCTATCTACCTTAGTTTTATTCTGTAATTGAGACTGTATTGATATGTCACCTCCATTCGGAGAGTATATACTGTACAGGTACCTTTATACTGTTAGTCGTAATATTTACAGACCTTATATACAGCGTTCTACCGCCGATACTGCGGCGTAGGCTGGACGTACCCACTTCTCGTGCCCCTAATCAGGGTGCGGGTCGTGACATGTTCGGAAGCTATAATTTATCTTGTTATCTTTCTAAAACCGTTTTGCTGGAGGTATGAAGGATGGGTTGGCTAGATGTGAATCCTGTTCTTGCCTAAATGAGGTAAGAAATATGAAATTGATATTCTAAAATTTTGATTTTGAGATTGACACCATATTTAACTATTCTTTTGGCTTTAGGTTTTTGCTTGATAAATTTCCAAACTCTCGGGAGCTTTTGATAATGTTCAACCCTGCTGCTATGAGTGGGGCATCCGGACATGTAATAAGCAATCTGATTAGAGAAATGCTCCAAGAGGCTAAGAAAACCCAAATTTGCTCCATTCCATTCATTTACAGGAAGTAAAAGTTTTAATCAAGTAGCAAGCTTTTGATAATGTAGGAAGCATTGGATTTTAATTGTTGTTGACCTCTCTACCTTTAATGTTTACTAGTTGGACTCGCTGTGTTTTACCCCGAGAGGAGATATTAAGTTGTTTTTCAATACGTGAGTGAAATTATTATTATTATTGTTAATATTTTAATAATGTGTATATTCTGATGTTAGTATATACAATTATTTTTTACTGGTGGCCTCAACACAGCATATATTGGTAGTAAAAGAGCAAATAGAAGTCCTACTTGGAAATTACCCAAGGTAATCAAACGAATATATGACTTATTATAATCATGAATATTATCTTCTCTTACAAATAAATCTTCATGTAGGTCCCGAAACAAGCTGGAGGTTATGAATGCGGATATTTTGTTATGAAATATATGCGGGATCTCATGAAAGATCCCTCTCCTACTATTGAGTCAAAGGTAAGTTGTTCATTAATTTAATTCTTAATTACTTTTCTGAAATTATACAAAGTAATGTAACTATTTTTGACTTTTTAGCTAAAAAAATTGGCTAAAAAATCGACATACACGGAGGAAGAAATAGATGACGACCGATGCAAATTCATCGAATTCGTTGCTGATCATATGGATACATCAGGGTCAAGGTAATTTCTTTGGTTTTGTTGTCTTTTTACCAAAGAACCCACTGTGGCCTATCTGTAATCCATGTGTGTATATCCATCTAATTTCTAAACTCTCGGGAGTTCTGTTTTGCATGTGCTTGTTGCTCGTTCTTGCTGTTTGGCATTTAGTTAGTATGGACAAGAACTGTATACATTCCAGTCACCAACCATATGAGGGATTTGACATGAGTATCGAGGAAGTATCATGTGTCAGATACATTACAGTCTTACAGATACAACATAGATGGTCCTTAGGAAGTTATACATGCAACTTAGACTGGAATATACTTTTATGTAGACTCAATTTGCAATCAATTGAAAAATTAAAATTGTATGGTGGGGCTATACTAAATATAAATTATCATTCTAATGTCTATTCCCAGACTATTGTTATATTAAGCCTACTAGATTACTCAATTTTCTCATGTGCACTAACAATGTCCTTCTTGCATGAGGCATCATTAATACTAAGGAAATTGTAGTTGAAGTTAGTTTCACATTGCTCAATTATTTATATATACACATATACATATATTACTGGAGCTTGTTTCATCTCAAATCTAGCACTTAATTTGTGACTATAAGGGTCCTGGGTTTGTCAATGCCTTGGATAATTGCTTTGCAGGAATAATATTTCACATGCTTGTTTATCTGTATCTCTGAGAAGTGAAATAATTTGTCATGAGATGACTTTGTATTATGTCCTCATCAGTCATCATACTCTTCAAGCTCTGGTCTATGTATGTTCGTAGAGTCCGAGCTGGCCATTAAAGACTCTAAAATTGACAGACTCTAAAGTGAGAGTTTTGCTTTGTTTTATTTATCTTAAAGTATATTAAACCTTGTTTTATCTTTTTCAGGGTTTTGCTATACGTACATGTGCTGTGGACAGTCTTTGCTACAAGTTTGCTTCTTCGCTACAGTATTTGTGAGATGTTTTGATGTGGATAGTTTTGATGTAGCTAAAGTGTACTCTATATTGGATACTCTATATATTTTGAGAAGATGTATATAATGAAATGGAAAAATATAGAATGGTAGCTAAAGTACTCTATTTTGAGACAATAAAATATAGCTAGCTAAAGTACTCTATATCTGTGAGATGTTGATGTACCCTATTTTGAGACAATGAAATGGAGAATGGTACTTTATATTACATTTCAAAGTTTTGTTGTGAATATGGTTCAAAGTGGTTGTTTTCGAATTGAATTGAGCAGTGTTTGGAATATATATAATATATAACATGCAGTATAGAGCGTTATAAATGTGATACAATGACTATATACAGATCATCTGTTCATAACGCTTTCAATATTTTCTGAATTCTGCAATATTCATAACGCTTTCAAAATGTCCTGAATTCTGAACTATATTTACTATTCATCACGATTTTACATAAATATCCACAACGCTTTGAAAATAAACCGTAGCAGAAATTCAACCTTTTAATGACGGTTTTGGATGAATTATTTATAACGCTTTTAAAAATATTTATAACACCCGTTTTCATAACGCTTGGATTGAGAAAAAAAAGCGTCATAGTTTGTAATTAATGACGCTTTTTAGCCGTGATTAAAAGGTATTTCTGTTGTAGTGGTTATTAAACAAAAAAATTGTAACTGCTAACATAAATTATTGCACAATCATTACAAATAATAAGTCCACCCACAATAGGTTGTAAAAAAATTTGTGCAACTGTTGCTAACAATGAGCCTTTTTATAAGGCTTTATGTAATCGTTGCAAAATATTAAAAAGTTTGTAACAAATACTTAAAACTCTTGCATAACCGTTGCCCATTCAACTCGCTTTGGCAACACTTTCATAAAACTGTTGCTTGACCATTGTAAAAAAGAAAAATATTTAGCAAACGCTTATGAACCGTTGTAAAAAAATGTATTAGGCAATGGTTAATCTCTAACCATTGCAAATATATTTAATTTAAAAACGGTTATTTCAACCGTTACATAACTGTTGCAAATTATAGTTTCAATAACATTCATAAAAACGTTGTACTAGAACTGTTGCAAAATAGGAATATTTTTTGTAGTGCACCTTCGGAAATCTTAGAATTCAAAAGTTTGTAATTTGATTAATTAGCTAGATTTGCTTGCATTGGATCAAGTTGGCATTGATGGATACTCGAACGGTTTGACGTTTAGTTGTCAATATAACTTGGAGCTGCACACATTGACAAGTATAGCAATTATATGCACCAAGTAGCCTACCAATTGTCCGTTGCTGTTGTATTTGTCGATCATCATGCAATCGATCAATAATTATCATGTCATCACTTTCAATACTCCTGTACAGAAATTGTGAGTGAATCATAGAGGCACACAACCATTTCCTACACCAACCCTGCTATTTGCTCCGCGGACATGGCACTCTCCCATTGGAAGATTACTGACGTGGGCCCCACGTTAACAGGAGGGAGCCAATGGAAAAGTGCCACGCAGGCGGACGCGCTAGTCTGCCTGCGGACAAAATAGCTTTTTTCTTTCTACACCTAGGGCCGACCCTGAGTTCATGGGAGCCCTAGACAAATTGAATCTATGACCTATAGTGTACAAGTTTAACATACTAACACTGTGCTATAACTATTTTGTGACAAAGAATGATCATTTTACATATTAGTTCTATTTTCGATACAAAATTATATATATATATATATATATATATATATATATATATATATATATATATATATATTTTTTTTGAAGCAATGGGTACTTGTGGCGAACTCGTCTCCACTGAGACTCGAACTCCTGACCGCATGCATCTCTCTTAACCACTAAGCTAGAGGTCATTTGCTATATATATATATATATATATATATATATATATATATATATATATATATATATATATGACGCCATGGGCCAGGGCTGGCCCTCCCTACACCGTCCCTTCCTCTTGGAACACTCATCTACATCCCCGGTGGCTGGCTGGCCTGTTCCTATCGATGCCCCGAGACTGACAGCGGCTGCCGCAATTGTCCAGTCGGAAGCCTCAGGATCAGCATGATTAATGATATCTAGCCCTCCGGATTTGAGCACACAAGTTCTGCAGTGTTTGCAATAACGTGCTCTATAGAAGATCGATACATCGCTCTCTCGCAGTCTCGCGGCCCCAGCCTCGTAGATCCGGCTACTGTCACGTCCTAGTCGACCGAAATCGCGAGGATCCCTAGCTCATGTCCTTTTAGGCAATAATTGGTGAGCGCATTTTGCATGCCACCACTATTCGGTACCTTTTAAACAGATCTGCCTCAAACTATCGTACTGTATTAGTGTCCGTATTCGTGTCCTGCGACATACGCTAGAACAAGCCACGTAGTCATTGGCAATATACAGTGATTAGGAAAATCCTATTAATTTGGCCTGCGGTCTTGGTCCGTAAGTTATGAGCGTAGGCCACATGTCACCATCCCATTGTCCTCCTTTATTTGCTTGGACCTGTCACCGATTGACCTATAAATAGGAAACTGACACATGATGGCGGTCCAAAAGTGCGGGTGAAAACTGCGGTCCAAATAGTGCGGTTGCAGTGATTAATAGTATGGAAAAAAAATCTGAGGGGAAGACGAAGGACAAATCAGTGCGAACAGATTGTCTGCTACTTAATGGCAATAAATATGTTTTTTTTTTCATTTGTCCCCAAGTGAATGAAGACGAAAAAGAGATGTCAGTTGCGTTGGTCTTATCGTTACTGATCAAGAATTGATAAACTATATACAGAGGTAAAAACAGAAAGTGTTAGTTAAAACTTTGGCAATGGCCATGGTGGAAAAGCTGAGCTTTCTTTAGGGAAAGCCCAAGAACACAAAAGCAGAAAAGCTGTCACTCTCGAGAGTTGCTCTTTAATTTCCTTTAAAAACCTGGACATAGAGCACATTTTCTTGTAGTTGTTGTAGCAGTTCGATTTTTTATTTTTTTTGCTGTTTTATCATTATATATGTCTTTGTTTCCAGGAGTAGCATACTCATTTCTGCAACTTGCATCATCTTTGATATATATATACATTTCTTCCTTGTGATTGTTTCTGTATATGCCATGACATACGAAGTTCTTTGCTTGGCGAAAGCGCCATATTTGAGTGCTTCGTAATGGAATTGTGGAGCTTGGATGGTCAAGCCCTCATCTTGGCGGATCGAGAATGGGAAGAGAGAATGGAGAGGCTTCAAGAAGCACACCAAGAGTGCTAACGCTGGAAAAAGCAAGGAAGAGGACGCTAGCAGCAGGAGGAGGAATGGTGGAAGAGGAAGAAGAAGGCCAATTCCAATCCTTCCTCCACCAGTACCACTGTCACAACCTCCAGCAGCAGCCGCCGCCGCCGCCGCCGGCGGCACCGAAGAAGCAAAAGACCGCAAGGGCCACCGCGGGGCGCATCGTAGCGGTCCCCGGTGGCCACATTGTGCGGTCCACCGGCAGCAAGGACCGGCACAGCAAGGTGTGCACGTCGAAGGGGCTGAGGGACCGGCGCGTCCGCCTGTCCGCCCACACCGCCATCGAGTTCTACGACGTGCAGGACCGGCTGGGCTACGACCGCCCCAGCATGGCCGTCGACTGGCTCCTCAAGAGCGCCAGGGCCGCCATCGACGGGCTCGACGAGCTCCCTCCGTGGCAACCGGCTGCAGACGGTACCGCTGCCACTGCAGGAGGAGTCCAAGAAGTGCCACTAACCGCCGACCAGCCCGTAATGAATTCGATGAACTCGTACTCTGATGCCGGCATCCCCGTCGAGTCCTTCCCGATGGTGGTGTCCTCCCCCTATCAGCCGGACCTGCTATCGCAAGCCAGCAGCCACGTTCAAGATCTCCGGCTGTCACTCGACTCCGGCCCTAATTTATTCTCCGTCGACGCCACCGCGGAGACGACAGCTAGGGGAAGCAGCGGTATAGGCGACGGAGGAGGATACCTGTTCAATTTGCCAGCGCCGCAGCAGCAGCAGCAGCCGATGGTGATCGGTCCTCGATTCTTTACTCGGGGGGGACCCCTTCAGTCCAGTAGTCCGCCTCCGGCTGTTCCGTGCTGGATGGACCAGATTGCTCCCGCGACGAGCAGCCACGGCAGCATGCACCCACCTGCAGCATTGTTTCATCGCTCTTGGTCGTCGTTTCCTAACATCCAGTTTGGAGGCGGTGGTGGCGGCGGTGGCTTCTCCGGTTTCCTCATGCCGTCGGCGTGGATCCAGGGAAGAGAGCACGTGGACGACGACGGCGTCTCCGACAAGCCGCCTGCTTCTCATTAATGATGGTACTTATTGGTATGTACGTAATGTAGGAAATTCACAGTACTTGAATTGTGTTTGATCTTCCTAGCTAGGGTTCCAGTTGCTACATGCTTATTATGTTGTCATTGTGATACTTGAAAGTTGAAACTACTGTTGTTTTACTTGTTTCTCGTGGGCAAGTTCTACAAATTTAGCTGTTCAAATCTTGGGCATTCTTGAAACAAGAAAAAGTTTGATGAGGATGATGATGAAGGAGAAGAAGAAACGCAGTAGTTGGGATGTGGATCTGTGATTGGAGATTCTTTCCTAATACGATAATGATATCTGGCGGCTATTGGTTCCTTCTACTATCTTCATATTCCACTGAGCCATCAATGGCCGGCCGTTACGTTGGCTGACAGTATGTCCGTGGTTACAAATCGCAGGCAACGTGACACTCCGTTTCTAATACTGGAAAGGTCCCTTAATCTGCTTGTTGCTTGTTAAGAAATCTCTTAATCTTAAATTATAAGAAATTATTATTATTATTATTATTATAAGACTACTTCGGTTTGACTTATGTTTCTTGGGGCGAATGGCGTAGGATAGGATGATGAGTGACTTTGTCAGCCACTCTTCTGTCCCATTGTAATCAGCAGCGGATCCACTTTAGACACAGAAGTAGGATTATTTTTTCTTAGTTTTCAATTTCTATCTTGGTGAAGACCTTTTTTTTTCTTGAAAAAAAATACTTACTATGGACGTTTCTTTACATCAACAAAAGTCTTCTTAGTAAAACGTTTTCTTGTTTTTTTAATTTCATATAGTGAATAAAAAATAAAATAAATTGGAACAATATCGATAATGTTGTCATACCTCAGTTGGTTAAGGGATATTATTATGGACAGAATATATCTTACATTGTAAATGCTCTTAGTAAAGTCATTTTTTTTACTATTTAAACATAATTTGTTGGCTCCCATAGTAAGAAACGTTTTCTGTGGTATTATTATTATTTTTTTTTTTTTTAAATATGTGGTTTAGAAAAAAATGATCAAGGATTTAGTGGACTTTCAAATAAAATGTTTTTAGCATGAGTGTTTCAATTCTTTATTTAAAATTGGTTTAATTGTAACTTAATACCCTCAACTATTCCTGTTTTTTAACTTAATACCTTTGGAGGGGAGTTGTGCGTGTGTGGTGAGGGGGTGGGGGTGGGATGTAGTTTTAAATTTATATTAGGGATATTTTTGTCCAAAAATTTTTCAGGTTTTTAAGTTGTTAAAAAAAAGTTTAGAATATCAAGTTAAAAAACTGAAATAGTTGAAGGTATCAAGTTGCAATTAGGTCTTTAAAATTTTACCAAATTTTATTCTCTCGCTGCAGTATAAAAAAAAACTCATTGTTTTGGGTGAAAGTATTTTTAATAAATTTATAAGTAAGTAGTATTGTAGTTTTCAAGTGTATTTATGGATATGCATAAAAAGGGAGAGCATGAAACAAGTAGTGAGTTTTTTTCCGCATTTCAAAAGGAGTAAAGAGGAAGACTGGGAAGTTAAATAAAAGTTGGTGGTTGTCATTTGTCAAATTTCTCACTAATAGATTCAGAATGGCTTTGTGTTGGAGGTATCACCTTTGGAAGATGCCTATGAGGTATTGCCATATAAGGTACGTGTGTTAGAGGTATTGCCGTATAAGATATTTAAAAATCCTAGGGTTATTTAGTGGTAGGGTCTCATCTAATATATGATATTATGATTTGAATCTCCAAATTAGGGTAAAGTGCAAAAAATTCCTCGTTAAATATGTTACTTTTGTACTAAAAGACCCCATGTTCTTAAAATTCCCAAAAGTTTGAAATATGCTCATTTTGTCCCCAAGTGACAATTTTACCCCTCCCTCCCCCCCCCCCCCCCCCCCCTCCTTCTTCGACTGTGTTCGCCGGCGGCGACGGAGGCGGAGGGAGGGGGGGGGGGGAGGGGGGTGGGGCGGGCGGGGGAAGGGGGGACGGGGGTGGGGGGTCGCTCGCCGGCGAGGTCGTCGGGGTCGGGGCCGACGAGGGAGCGGGGGGGTCGGGGCCGGCGAAGGAGGAGGAGGGGGTCGGGGCGGCTGGGGGATCGCCGGCGGTGGGGGGGGGAGGGGGTCGGGGGGGGGCGGGGGATTCACCGGTGATGGGAGGGGGGGGTCGGGGGGGCTGGGGGATCGCCGGCGGCGGGGGGGGGGGGGGGGGGGGGGGGGGGGGGGGGGGGGGGGGGGGGGGCGAGGGGGTCGGGGGGATCGCCGGCGATGGGAGGGGGGGGTCGGGGGGGCTGGGGTATCGCGGCGGCGAAGGGGGAGGGGGTCGGGGGAGGGGGGGGGGGGTCGGGGGGGGGAAGGGGTGGGGGGCGGGGGGATCGCCGGCGTTGGGAGGGCGGGGATCGCCGGCGCCGGCGCCGCCAGAGGGTGGGGAGGGGTATTTTTGGTATAAATTTTTTAAAATTTGGCTGGAGGGGCCTAATCGAGTGGATATATAATCTAAGGAGGGGTAAACTGACAAAAAATTCTAAAAGGTCTTTTAGTGCAAAAGTAACATATTTAACGAGGGGTTTTTTGCACTTTATCCCTCCAAATTATTCTGTATTAGAGTTTGAATTTTCAAATTACTGTTTACTATCCTACGTGAATAGTGATTTGGAAACTCAAAGACTAACGTTGGACATTTCTGTTCACTAGTTTACGTGAACAGTGATTTAGAAACCAAACACTTATATTAGACAATTTAAAATTTAAATCCTAATAACAAGTATTATAGGAGACCCTATTAATATATAACTTAAAATTCTAATATATTCATGCTCGTGTTGACCTGATTATTCTATTCCCAGCAGTGCAGCACAGCACAGCATCCATTGGTGTAGATAGCTTCTTTCTTACTTTTCCTGCAGCATCTTGAAATATGCACTTCATGGTTGCATCATCATCTTTTATCCTTTGGAGATGCTGAGGATAGGTCTCTTTCTCTGAATTGATAGCGTGAAATTGCAACCCTTTACTTTCATTGCATCAATATCAAGATGTTAACTCGGCCGGGCCAGTTCGGCCCAGATTTAACTGGATTTGACTGGACCTTGACTAAGCCCTGGACCTGATCAGACCAGTCCGATTTTAAGTAACTGGTTTGGTCTGACCTAGCCTATTCCAAACCCAGCACAAGTCCAGACTCGAGTAACTTTGTTCGAGCCGATTCCGAACTACATTCGGATTGGGACTGGCCCGGCCCGTTGGGCAATTCAATGCGCGTGTGTGTGTGTATATTTTTTTTAAGCAATGGGTAATTGTGACAAATTCGTCTCCACTAGGACTCAAATTTCGACCACTTGAGCCGCATGCCTCTCTCTTAACCACTAGGCTAGAGGTCATTTGATATATATATATATATATATATATATATATATATATATATATATATATATATATATATATTTGAAGAATGGGTACTTTATTGGGAAAAATAAATTTACAAGCAACTACTCGAGAGCCCAGGATGCATCTCGGCCGCAAAATTACAAAATCTTAATATCGCATTCTATACTATTCAGCACATAATGCATAGAGGACTGCACCCCCTCAAAAATTCTCCTGTTACGCTCCCTCCAGACGTGCCAGACAGCCGAGAGCAGCCTGATTCTAGCTTTGTTGTATATGTTGACCCTACGATTCTTCAGAGAGGCCATCTTCTGTATAACATCCTGAAACCCATTGACGTGGGAGGATGGCAAGCCAATTCTAGTTTGACAATTCTGCCAGATAGCCCCTGACCAATTACAACGGAAAAAGAGATGATCCCTGGTCTCTCGAACTCCTCCAAAAAAACACATTCGAGATCAGTGATAGAGATTCCAAACTTGTGAAGTCTTTCCTTGGTCAAGAGTCGATCCCGGGCCGCCTTATACGCACATAACTGCCATTTCACCGCCGCACCCTTGGTCCAAACAACTTCTGTCCACTCCAATTCCTGTCCATGCTGACGCAAGTTCTCGTATGCCGGCTTATTAGAGAAGCTCCCATCCGCGAAACCATCCCAGGCCCAGTGATCATTTCCGCCTTCGCGTGCAATGGGCACGCTGTCAATTACTTCGGTCAGCCAATGACCAAATGGTCTGGCGTTAAGCTCCCATTCACCATCCTGTATCAACACTGCCAACTCTTCCAATCTCTCATATAGCTCGTACAAGGGCCACCTGAATCTGTCAACGAGACTCTGGTGTTGTAACCAAGGGTCGAACCATAAATTGGTCGAACACCCATCATGTATGACCCTAGTGATATTAGATTTCAGAGAATGCCGAATACGCAGCATATTTTTGAAGGTCACCGAAGAGTTATTGTCTATATTGAGAGTCCAAAAGTTGCCAGAGCGCACATATCGGCTGTAAGTCCATCTCGCCCATAAAGATTTTCCCTCGAGGAATTTTCAGACTAGTTTCTGAAGAGCTACTTCCCGGAGCACTCTCAAGGAGCGGAGTCCAATACCACCCTCCGTCTTAGGCCGACACAGCTCGTCCCACGCGATCGAGTGATATCCTTCTTTCCACACGAAATTGGCGCAAAGTCATTCTATTTTCAGAACTGTCTTATCTGGAATGTGGATGGCCTGCAACCAATAAGTGACAATAGCAAAAATAACACAGCGCACAAGTTCAATTCGTCCCCCGAAGGATAGTAATTGGGCTTGCCACCCCTCGAGTCTCGATTGTACATACTGTACCAATCCTTCACAATCCGCGTCTCTAGCGTAGTTGATCGAGAGAGGGAGACAGAAATACCTGACCGGGAGCTGACCTTGCTCGATGCTAAGTAAATTAGACCACAAGTCCTTCCCCTGACAATCTTTGTTGAAGTAAACCTGACTCTTGTCCCGATTGAGTTGTAGCCCTGACAGCAGACCAAACTCCTCCAAAATCTTATTGAGGGCGTCGATACTCCCCCTGGACGGCTCTAGAAACACTTATAAGTCATCAGCGTATATGAGATGGGAGACAATAGGTTCGACCTGCCGGAAAAGAGGAACAAGGTGCTTCCTGTACACTGCTATATCCATCATACATGTGTAGTACTCCATCACGATGGTGAATAAGTAGGGAGAGAGCGGGTCCCCCTACCTCAGGCCCCTATTACTCCTAAAGTACCCATAAGGCTGCCCCTAGATAAGTATAGAGAACGTGGGCGTGGAGATACACTCACGGATCCGGTCCACCCACCACTCCTCAAACCCCATACTCCGAAGAATCGCACTGACAAAGTCCCGATTGACTATGTCATACGCTTTGCGAAGATCCAGGTTTACGCACCCTTTCCGTCCTCCAGCTTTATTGAAGTCTCGAACAAGTTCGTGTGCCAAAAGACAGTTCTCAGCAATAGATCTGCCTTTTATGAATGCCGACTGGTTGGTGGATATCAGCCCCCTCATAACGTCCTGCATCCTGATACACATAAGATGAGAGATAATTTTATAAATAAAATTGCAGCAAGCTATAGGTCTGAAATCGCTCAGAGACGAAGCTCCCTCCTTTTTCGGAATAAGTATAAGAAATGTGTGATTTATCTCTTTCAAAAGTTTGCCCGAGTTGAAGAAGTCTTGGACGACTTGAAGTACTAGCTCTTTCAGCTGATCCCAATGGGTTTTGTAGAAGGCCGAGTTGAACCCATCAGGCCCAGGCGCCTTATTGGGGTCTGCCTCCTTCACTATTTGTTCAACCTCCTCCATGGAGACTTCTTTTTTAATCAGATTATTACCTACTTCAGTAACTATTCTTTTGTAGATAATATTCGGGAATTCAGTCAGGTACCCAGTTTGGTTATATAGAGAAGTGTAAAAAGTGATGGCTTCATCCTGTAGCTCACAATCCGCAGAAATAACCCTTCCAGTAGCGTCTATGAGCAGTCTAAAATTGTTGCGATGGCTGCGGGACCGAACCATGGCATGAAAGAACTTGGACCCGCGATCCCCGTCCTTGAGCCAACTGCATTTGGCCCTTTGTTGCAGTTGAACCTCCTCGAGAAATCAAAGATACCGCACCACCTCTTGTAAGCGGAGCTCTTTCTCGATCAGGGCCGAGTTATTCGGATCCAGCTGGACCCACTTCTGTACTTCCTGGAGTTCGGCGGCCTGAACATGAAGATCCTCCCGCGGTCATGTTCGGTTCCATAGCTTCAGCATTCGTTTAACTTGCTTCAGGCGCCTCGTAAGGCAGAACTGAGGATTGCCTTCGACTGCGAGTGTGAGACCACTCGAGGTCGCGTCCTGGTAGCCAACAAGGAGTGGCCAGGCGTTGTTAAATCGAAACGGCCGACGACGTGGAATAACGGCGGGGACCAATCGGATCAAGATTGGTGAATGGTCACTGGTGCCACAAGGCAGTGCCTCCGCCTTGCTAGTAGGGAACAACTCCAACCATTTGCCATTACAAAGACCTCTGTCAAGGAGGCAAGCAACGCGATTGGTCGATGAGCTATTACTCCAAGTCCATACTTGGCCAGTTCTCTCCAAACAGAAAAGGCCAGAGGCAAGTAGACAGTCACGGAAATCAGCAAATATGAAATCTGGGACCGGTTGACCTCCCCTCTTCTCCTCCTCAGCCATCATAGCATTAAAATCTCCACTTAACAGCAGTGGGACCTGTCCATCGTTCTGGCTAGCCACCTGTATAATATCCTTCCATAGTTGGAAGCGTTGTCTACGGTCGTTATGGCCATATACAGCTCCAAATTGCATCTGTAATCCTCCTTTATTAGTGAAATCCATGAGGATTAGTTGATCGGACATAAGGCGTACCTGGCCAGACCATGTTCGCGTATCCCACATAAGCCATATGCGGGACGAATCGCATAACTCCCTGTTATGAATAGACGACCAGGAAGATGGAGTCCTCTTGGTTATCCTCTCAACAGCTTTGATCTTACTCTCCAGAATGGCTACTATCGAACACTTGTGTGCACTAATCAAATTCTGCACCTCCTTCCATCTACCGATCGAGTTCACCCCTCGACCGTTCCAAGTAATGAGAGACATTAAATCATATTGGGGGGGTGTCCTTTCGATCCTTCATGCACTCCCTCGGACGAATAGGAGACGCATTCACCTCAACGCTGTTACTTTGCCCATCCGCTTCACCTGTGCCAGTAGCTGATTGAAGAGAGGCTTCTCGCACTAGCAGCGTCCATCTCGGATTCTCCCTTGTCAAATCTAGTTAGTCTTCCCTCCTGTCGTTCCGACTCAGTGTCACGACCAGTACCCGCTTTTCAAACGCGAGCTCGTGACAAGTTTTTTTGGTGGCCCATGCAGGTCAGGATATTACCTGACGAAAGGTTGGTTGCCTCAAACTCCTGCTTCGAGTAGTCCCTCCAGGCAGAGTAGAAAAAAATCTTGCGGCAGGGAAGACTAGGGTTCGACCACAAGCCTCTGATCCCTCTACTTATACTAGGGTTTTGGATAGGTCGAAGGGATAGAATCAAATCTCTCGATCCCCATCCGAGCAGGATTTGAATCATGTTCTCAAAGGGATTCAAATCCAATGGCCGTTAGCAATTTAAACTTTGAAGATTTCAGTTGGGTCCTGCAACAAATCCGAATTTACACTCTTCTGTTTGTAATAGACCCCTTGGCACTTATGCACTATGGTCCCAGCAAACCTTCATATTTCCCTTGATCCCCTATTGGCTTTTATTGTAAAGCAAATAATATCAACATAAGTGGCAATAAATAAATGGATATAAATATTTTATAAATTCGAAAAAATTGGTCAAGGGGTTGAAAACTCTACCCCCTTTAAACAAATTTCGTCCTCGAAATTTAAATGAAACCATGGTCTATTAGAAGAGTAGTTTAACAGTTTGCTATTGCGAATACTCGCAAGTCGAAATTGAAACAATGCTACTATCATAATCTACTAAAAATTTTAGTTATTTGCTCCTTGTGGTGTTGCCGTATCTTCCGTGATCATGGCAAAGGCTCGCCCTCCTTCTGCGGTTGGTAGTGGTGGGGCACTTGCGTTCCTCTTCGGACAATTGCGAGACAAGTGTTGGTCGGATCCACAAATCCAACATAACCCTAATCTGCCGTGACAATTTTCTTGAGTGTGGCCTTCTTGTGTCGGTGGGGTCATGTACGTGGAAAAGCCTCCTGTAGCCGGTGGAGTGTTCAGTGCAACATTGTTCCTATTTTGAGAGTCCATCTTGACTGTAACTAAGAAAACACTTTAACCGTTGGAGAGATTTTCAAGCATGATGCAAATCAAGGATTCAATAAAATCAAGGATTAAAGGTCAACAAGGAGTCAAGACACGTGGATGAGATCCTATGAGTCTAATCCTATTTACAGGCTCACGACGGCACAGTAACGTAACCGAAGTGATAAACGTTGACCTGCATGGGCCACCAAAAAAACTTGTCACGAGCTTGCGTCCAAAAATCGGGTGCGGGTCGTGACAAGTTTTTTTGGTGGCCCATGCAGGTCAGGATATTACCTGACGAAAGGTTGGTTGCCTCAAACTCCTGCTTCGAGTAGTCCCTCCAGGCAGAGTAGAAAAAAATCTTGCGGCAGGGAAGACTAGGGTTCGGCCACAAGCCTCTGATCCCTCTACTTATACTAGGGTTTTGGATAGGTCGAAGGGATAGAATCAAATCTCTCGATCCCCATCCGAGCAGGATTTGAATCATGTTCTCAAAGGGATTCAAATCCAATGGCCGTTAGCAATTTAAACTTTAAAGATTTCAGTTGGGTCCTACAACAAATCCGAATTTACACTCTTCTGTTTGTAATAGACCCCTTGGCACTTATGCACTATGGACCCTGCAAACCTTCATATTTCCCTTGATCCCCTATTGGCTTTTATTGTAAAGCAAATAATATCAACATAAGTGGCAAAAAATAAATGGATATAAAAATTTTATAAATTCGAAAAATTTGGTCAAGGGGTTGACACTCAGTGCCATCCCGTCTCTATCATTAGCACCACCATGGATGGACGCACGCTTGTCTGCTCTAGTTGTTACTCCTTCATCCAAGTCCAGATGATTCTGTCCAGGAGACACCCTTGTGTTGTTTTCCCCTACCAGCACCATAGCCAGGGTGCTTCCTTCCACCGTGTGGGCTGGGAGGTCCATCCCTTGCCTCTTGTCGAGAACGGAGGCTCTATGATTGTCCTCTCCTCCATCATCCATAGTACAGACATCTTATTTTGATCCATTGTCATATGCTTATCCCCTTCCCCTTGGCTAGAGTCCATCGGGTTGAGAGTCGACTCCTAAAGGTCACTTTGTTGGCCGCCGAATGCTTGTTGTTCAGGTAGAGCTTCATCCTTCTCCTCCTCCTCGTGGGGGTCTCTACATTGCACCTTGGTGTGCCCGAAGCACTTATAAAGAGAGCACGATGAGGGTACCCATTCGTAATCCACATCCTGATCGAGCCACTCACCGTTCGGAAGAACAAGATCAATTTTCCTTGGTAGGACGTCGGACGCCGAGATTTCGACGAAAATTCTAGCATATGACAACCGCTGCCTTCTTGCTGTCGGGATGTCTGTACGTATAGGAACCCCCACCATGCTGGCCAGTTTCATAATGGACGGAACACTCCATAGCTGTGGCGAGAGCCATGGGAGTCTGATCCATATTAGAACCTTCGATAATCTACCCTTTTCAAACTTTAACTCAGGATACCACCTCTTCAAGACCACCAGTCTGCCATCGAAAGTCCACGCGCCACCTTCGAGAATACGCTCCAAGTCTTCGAGAAGAGCAAATTTGATGAAATAGAAGCCATTCTCACGTGATAATATCTCCATATCTCCCTTAGGCTTCCAAACTTTATTCGCGTACGCCCGAATTTGACCGTAGAACGGCCTATTACCCATCACATATAGCACCAACGTGTTTCTCCAATATTCAGTCGTTTCCTGTATAACATCTGCAGTAATTTCGGCCACCCTAACTCCGTTAATGATGCTCGGATCTACGTATTACAGATCAACTTCCTCCTGAACCGGCGCCGGCCTGCAAATCTCCGCCCAGGAAACTGGTTTCGCCTATGTTCCCATTGAGGTAGCACTCCTATCTCGCAATGTTGACCCCCTAGGTGTTTGGCTCGTCTCCTGAGCAACTTCCTTCCCCTTCCCCCTGCCTATGATCTTCTCTCCTGACTCCCGTCTACCCCCTGACAGAGGGGCCTATCTCCGATTGGCCATCGCCGGGCCGGAATACCGTTGTCCTTCCCTCGGCGGACGGCGAAGGCCCCCCTGGCTTCGGACGTCTCTATCGCACGGCGAAGGTGTTTTAGGCTTCCGCCGTCGTTCAACTGTGGTCCATCCCCCCGCCACTTCGATTTCCCGAGCGTCCTCTTCGTCGTCTTTGTCCGTCCCCTCATCTCCAATCACCGCCGTCTTGGTTCCAGGCTGGGAGCCCTCTCCGGCGAGTTCTCCCGCTCTACCGGTATCTCTTCGTCGCACACAACTCGGAAAGAGTGACCTTGAACTTAGCTTTGCCCAGAACGAAAAATTGGAAGAACATAATTTGAAGTTGGAGGTGACGAGTGAAAAGAAAGAGAGAGAGACTTTGTAGAAAAATCACTAAAAGCCAAGAGTGTGTTTTCCAAGAGGAATGGAGTGGTATATATATACTGATAAATTAACCCAAAAATAGCATGTTCATCCAACATAAGGGGATCTAAGAATTCTCCAATGTGTATGCATAGGAATAGGAGTGAGACTTGATTTTTTGGTACCAAGTCCAACAATCCCCCCCCCCCCCCCCCCCCCCCCCCAAAAAAAAAAATCAAGTTTCAAAAAAATAAAAGAGAAGAATATGAGAGACAGTATCTGGGCAAATATATATACTATGCATAGATGAGATGGACTACAGCCTTGAATCTCACTTAGTGACTATTGTCTTAATCTGAAGAAGAACTTGATGGACTATGCCTTGAATCAGATTTCTTGAACCAGATTCAGAAAATAGCACACGTAGTACGCTAGAGGTTCTTGAGTCTATCGGTTGGCGCTTTTGATTGGCCATGCGCACTTATTCCATATTCATGAGAGTTGTCTAGGATCGCCCTGTCCCATAGTCGCGGCCTTCACGACCTCTCATATAGGTAAGTCCTCAAGGGTTGGTGATAGGTATCAACCCTGCATACCATGCTTGGACTTATTAAGAGTTTAAACTCACCCTAACCATATCACACCAGAACACTGTCACCATAGGGATAGGGTATCAATGTACACATATACTGCCTCTTGGGCTTTTATTTCAAGGTCAGTGTTCCATAATAGTCACCTAGTCCAACTTGTTTCTACCCATTGAACCGGCTTCTTGGGATCTCCAGTCAGACTCGGTTGGGTTGCCACTGCTAGTGACTAATTTCTGGGCTTAACCCCATCTCCCTCGATGATTCTAGTATCAATGTCCTAGATAGACCCTTCGTCAAGTGGTCTGCAAGGTTCTTTTCTGACTTTATATAGTCAAGAACCACATATTTGCCCAATAGGCTCTTTATAGATTTAAAGCGCAACTGCAGGTGTATGTTCATCTTGGCATTCACAGAATCATGCTTTAGTAGTTCTATAACAGATTTATTATCAAAGTTTATAGAAATAGCAGGAACAGGAGTATTAGAAACAGGTATATGCATAATCAAATTTCTAAGCCATTCAGCTTCTGTACAAGTAGTGTCCAAAGCTATCATTTTGGATTCTATAGTACTTCTAGCTATGATAGTTTGTTTACATGAACCCCAGGAGATTGCAGCTCTTTTCAGGGTAAAAGCATATCCAGTTGTAGCTTTCGTATCATGTGAATCAGTTATCCAGTTTGCATCTGAATAACCTTTTATAATATCAGGGTGTCTAGAGAAATGAAGTTTATAATCTAGAGTACCTCTAAGATATCTAAATACTCGATCCAATGCAGTCCAATGTAACTGATTTGGGTTACTGGTATATCTACTAAGTCTTCCAATAGCAAATGCAATATCTGGTCTGGTTCTATTTGATATGTACATAAGGGACCCTATCATCTGTGAATATCTATGTTGTTCTAAGGTGATCCTTCATTCTTCTTGAGACCAACATTATTGTCATAAGGAGTAAGGGCAGGTTTTTTGTCAAAATACTCAAACTTTTTTAGCATTTTCTCAATTGAATGTGCTAAAGATAGAGTATAGCCCTCTTTGCATTGGGACACTTGCATTCCTAGGATCAAGTTGGCTTCGCCTAGGTCTTTCATATCAAACTGGTTAGATAAATAATTCTTAGTGTTATTTATCAGTTCCAGTGAAGATCCTAGAATAAGGATATCATCAACATACAAGCATAAAATGACACAACTTCTAACAGAATTTTTAGAGTATATACATTTTTCATACTCATTTGGCAAGAAACCATATTCTATAATCACTTTATCAAATTTGTTGTGCCATTGCTTGGGAGTTTGCTTTAGGCCATAAAGTGATTTTACTAATCTGCAAATTTTCTTTTCTTGACCTTTAGTAATAAAACCTTCAGGTTGCTCCATGTAGATCTCTTCTTCTAGATCTCCATTCAAAAATGTTGTCTTTACATCCATTTGATGGATCAGCATGTTATGAATGGATGTTAAGGCTAGAAGGGTTCTAATAGAAGTAATCCTACCTACAAGAGAATAGGTATCAAAATAATGCTTGATGATAGTAAAGGAGATATATATGCTAACACTAATCATTGTTATAACAATGCATATAAGTCTTAATGCTTACAATAATTTAAGCACCGTAGATTATAACAATGTTGATGACTATAAAATTTTGCTAAAGGACAAGTTTAGTATATATGCTGGAACAACTTATTTGAAACTAGCGAATAAATAAAGGCATCAAAATGACTTCTTGTTTGGAAATAACATATATTTGATAACAAAAAATCGCGCACGAAATTAAGGCATCAAATGGACTTCTTGTTTGAAAATAAATTAAGGCATCAAAAGGACTTTGATAAAATATATTTGGAGAATAGGCATCAAAGGACTTCTTGTTTGGAAATAAATTAAGGCATCAAAAGACTTTTTTTTTCGCTACAGTAAAAATATTTGATAACAAATTTCGTAGCAGCAATTAGAGATTTTTATTTTATAAATGATTCAACTCTTAGATTGTTGAAAATTATTCCAAAAATCTAAAAACAAAATAAAATAAATTAAATGTTACCGGCCTCCGGAAAAGTCGCGCACGAAGCACTGCCCTAAGAGTTGATTCGGGTCTATGTGCAGACTTGTTCCGAATGCTCCTAGTGGTAAAACTCCCGCTCTACCGGTATCTCTTCGTCGCACACAACTCGAAAAGAGTGACCTTGAACTTAGCTTTGCCCAGAACGAAAAAATTGAAAGAACATAATTTGGAGTTGGAGGTGACGAGTGAAAAGAAAGAGAGAGAGACTTGATAAGGGGGATCTAGTGGAATGTAGTGGTATATATATACTGATAAAGTAACCCAAAAATAGCATGTTCATCCAACATAAGGGGGATCTAAGAATTCTCCAATGTGTAGCATGGGAATAGGAGTGAGACTTGATTTTTTGGTACCAAGTCCAACAAATTATCTATTGCTTCAATATATATATATATATATATATATATATATATATATATATATATATATATATATATATATTAGCAAAAAAAATAAAATTATATATATATATATATATATATATATATATATAATTTTCTTTTTTTGCTTCAATATATATATATATATATAATATATATATATATATATATATATATATATATATATATATATATATATATATATATAATTTTTTGTTTTTGCTTTATATATATATATATATATATATATATATATATATATATATATATATATATATATATATATATATATATATATACCATAATACAGACGGATGTGGGTGTGGCTGCCGCTGCTCGAAGGAGCTCCTCAGCTCCGTGACCATGGCCGGTGGCCGGCCACCGGGAGGCCCTCTCCCTCCTCCCTTGGTCTCCTCAGCCCCCCCTGCCTATCCCCGGCTGGTCCATGCCCGATGTGCGGGGGCCCCTCGCCGTTCCGCTATCTTCCTCGTCGCGGTCGCCGTCCCCGGCGTCGTAGGCCTCGCCGCACTCGGCGCCTCCCGCCGTCCCAGGCCCCCTCCCTCCTCGGCCCTCCGCCTTCTTCCCTCGTCTCCTTGCGCTCTGCCAGGCCCCTCCCGGCGCAGGTTCCTCTCCCCCAGGTCGCGACCCCATCCTCCGTCTCCCCCTCTCTGAGGCGACCTCCCGATCCAGCTCCCACTCCGCCGCCGGTCCTCGTCGTCCAGGCGGCTCTGGGCCAGGCTCGGTCCCTCCCCCCTCCTCCCCTCCTTCCCAGGCGCCCCCCGAAGTGGCTGCCCCCCTCCCTGACTCGGCGGCGTACTCCTTAGTCCCTCCCTTCGCCGCTGCTGCGGTCCCCTCGCCCGCCTCGGCACTGGATCCCCCCGGCTCGTTCGCTGATCCCCTTGACCCTTCCGGCTCCGCCCCCCCTCTGTCTCTCTCCGGCGCCTTCTGGCAGCACCCGGCCTACTCGGGGTGGGTCTGGGTTCCCTCCCATCCCCAGGTAGAGGCGGTCCTTCGCGCTTTGGGCGCGACCCGCCATCCCTAGCGATCTCACCGCCTCCCCCTGAGGAAGCCAGCCGTCTCGCGCTCCCGGCGGCTTCGTTCCGGCCGCAGCGGTCCTACCCCCTCCCTGGTCCTCGCCGACGTGGTCCTACCCCCTCCCGCCCCGGCCGTGGCCCCCCCGGGGCTGATCCGCCCCCTCCTCCTCCCCGGGCTCCCCCCTCTCCCTCTCCCGGGCTTCCCTCCGACGTTTCCCTACGTCGCCGCCGTGGTGCTCCCCTCCGTCGCTGCGGTGTCGGGTCCCCCTACCTTTCGCCTCACCCCCCTCCGCCGGGGTGTCCTCGCCGTGGCCCTCCCCCCGGAGTCGACCCGGGCTCGCTTAGCCTCGCGGCAGTCCCTCCGCCTACTCGGAGCGCCGCCTCCCTCCGAGCTGGCTCACTCCTCCGCCCGCGGTGTCCTTCCCCCGCCGATGGCGTTGATCCTCCCCCCGGTGGCGCCTCCTCCTCCCCTCTCCCGCCGTGGAGTTGCCACCACCCCCCAGCGTGTCCGCCCCCTCTGATCCAGCTCCCGGCGCCTATCTCGTCGCTCCCCGGCCCCCGACGTCGCTTCCCGCCGTCGACGCGGCGTCGTCCACCTCTCTCCTTTGCTGACCGACGCCGGAACTGCGCCCCCCTCGACGGTCTCCGGCTTCCCTCGGGCGTCGCGCCCTACTGGCGCAGGCCGCGTCCCGTCGGGTCATCGGGCAGTGTCCCATGTCGCCTCGGGACCTGCGCCGCTGGGCACGTGCCCCCCCTTTTTTGGGTAGCGTGCGGTGGCACGGTTTTCCCCCCTCCCTTTTTTGCGTGCGTTGGTGTGGTTTTCGAATTTCTTTTGAAATTCGAATTCATATTTTGTTTCCTGTACTTTCGGTTCTGCCTTTCAATTCAATAAATTCTGCTTTCGAAAAAAAATATATATATATATATATATATATATATATATATATATATATATATATATATATATATATATATATATATATTTGAGGGATTTGTGGTTAGCTAGAAAGTTTGGAGTCTTTGGAAGTTTACGGTTCAAATCCCCCTATATAGATTTTTTTTTTTTAAATATATATATTTATATAAGTGGATCAGATGTTTGTCGGTCCTCTGATCGGACTGGGTCGACTTCGTGCCTGGGGGAAAACTGGACCCGATCAATTAAAGACGGCTGGGTAGGACCGGACCTACGAGTCTGGATGGGCAAATCCAAGTATGGCTGGACCATTGACTGGGCCGGACCAACCTACCTCTAGTTTGATCAGGTCGGCCCAAAATGGATTTCGGGCCAGCCGACCAGAATAACACGGTGATGCATCATCTCCAAAATTTATCCCTCCATGTCTCTCCGCCACGTGATACTTCCTTGTTGACCCAAGCAAATAGAAGGGAAGTTGAGGAAAAGCATGAGACAATAGAAAAAGACCATGTGACGAAGGGATATGAAGGAATGAGTATTTGGAGGTACATAAAACTTTTTTTTAATTACCTCAAGATTTGATGACATGACAACATGTATATAAAAGAAACAAGAAAATGAGAGAGAGAGAGAGAGAGAGAGAGAGAGAGAGCGCGCAAGATGAAAGCTTACATTCCAGGCAATCGAACCGAATCGAATCTGAGTTGAGCTTGTTATGTTAAAACTAGGCTGGGCTATTGTAATCTCGGCCGGTTTACGGTATTGAATTTATTAAGTCCGAGCTTGAGCTTGAAATTATTGAACATCTGCTCTATTTTGAGCTCTAGCTATATAGCACTTGTACGTTAAATGGGTTCTAGCTATATAGCACTTGTATCAGTGTAATGCCCCGCTCCGCCCTAGCGGAACGTCGATTCAAACGGCAAGTGCAATGACTCAAACGAGCCGTCGACTCGAAGAGTTGCGTCGACCCGATGAAGTATCGATGCGAATCGATGCAAGGCTTACATTGGCCCGTCAAGATGAATCCAGACTTAGACTTTCAAAGGCGCGCTCGGAGTATCGCTCGGCCGATGCGAACATCGCTAAGGTGGGTGGCTCCGATGAACCCGTCTTTGCTTAGCATAGACACATAACAATACGGACACTATCACGAGAATCGCTAGGCGATAACCCCGTGCATGCTAATAAAGGACTCAACGCACCTAGCTAAGAAAATAATCCCATCTTGTATGCTTGTATAGAACATGGAAAAGAACATGGAAAATGTGAGATCTCTCGCACCGCGCTCTACGCTCGTGCTAAGGCATAAGCTTACGTTTACGTTCCTTATGTGTTCAAACAATAAAAAATGAATGGGTTACAACAATGAAACGGGAAGACTATCAATATAGTCATTCCGAGTAGAGTATAGCAACATTGAAAGACTATGGGACCAATGGGTCGCCAAGGCGACTCCCGCAAGGGGAGTTGCATAATGAATGAATGATTGAAAATGTGAATGAACTAACGAATGAAAGAATGAATAAAAGATAAGAAAGAAAAGAATGGTTAGCGGCAGGTGTGACGGGCACGTGCAACAGGGCTCGTTACCCGCGCTGCACGGACGCCAACCTGGTCGATAACGTAAAAAGGCTAAGGGTTAGCCTACGGCTCAGAGACAGCCGTTAAGTTAAAAAGACAAGTTAATACAAAATGGTCGTGGACAAACGGCACGAGCGAGGGGTGGCGAATGCTGTGATCGTAAAGAAAAAGGGATTCCGCAGCATGATCAAAGGGGGGATATGCCAGCCAAGGCGGAATCAAAAGGGGCTTACGGGCTTAACTGGGGGGGAGGCTTGGCCACCCAGGAGACGTAAGTGCGGGGTAATTTCAAGAGACTATCAGATGTGAACCAGCCGCACACAGTGATAGGTAAGAAATTACCAAAGGAGAATATGTCCAAAATGGCTTGTGATGCCAGCGACCGGTGCATATAGATTTAAGTGGGCTTTGCTGGTGGCAATCCACGTGCAAGTCCTTGCATTGAAATCAAAGTAGTCTAAGTTAACTAAATGAAGTGCCTTCTGAACAGGCTTGAATATGACACACCAAATGATCAAGAGTACTTCGAGCAAACGAATTAGAAGACGTGCCTACGACATGCTAGAACCCGAGACAAGGACACGCACTTTATATTGAATGCTTTCATGAACTACGTTAAGTTATTTCATATGAATTGTTGACTAACTTGGTTTACGTTGGACAGGGAAGGCCGGACGGTAAGTATGGGTAAGTCGTGCATGTATTTCCATGCGACACTTGAGTTTGGCAACACGGGATAGGTTATGACATATGCCATGAAATTGACCCTAAGGCAAGATTAGAAAGACAATGAATGATAGAGATGCACAAAAAGTAAATAGAACGTGTTTGGTAACGATGGCATTGTGGGCGAGCTAGCCTCCCCACCAGTGCATAATAATGTACTAATAACCCCACAGTCTGCTTGCAGGAAGCAGGAAACGTCGGCGGGTGCGGAGCTTTCCTCGAACGTGCTAAGGCGCGGAGCTATCTCGTGCTAAGGCGCGGAGCTATCTCTCGAGCCTTGGAGCGTTGCAAGGAGCTGGAGCACCATATACAGGACATAATGTATTGGAATATCGCCATGAATCATTCCATCTTGTAAGCCACTTGGCACGCCTTTTATGTTTCAGAGAGAGAGAGCTTGAGCGACTTGTAAACTCGGCCTAGCGCCGCTTGTAAACTTCTTGAATATCAATAAAGAGTTTGAATTCGCTTCAATTTGTGTTCATTTACTTTCCGCTGCAAATGGAGACACTCTGTGCGACTCTGTGGCCTAGCTCAAATCGGCCATTTCTAGACTTAGCCTTGTACGGGCGCAACCTAGTTCCGTGCGGCATCACGCCTTAGCGAGGACGATCGCTCCTACGGGAGCAGGGCGTGACAGATTGGTATCAGATCACGGCTTTACATCCTTGGACTTCATTTCGATTCGCTCAGTTTGAAAGCTCACTGAAACAAAAGAAGTGTACGCTCTCTCTCATTGTGCCTTGGGATGTTCCATACAATAAGTCTAATATTTTTCAAAAGCTCGTACGAGTACTCAGTTGGACGGGATCGATAGGCGAAGGCCTTTGTGCCACCACGACGGACTTGAGTTGGAAGGACCCGATGCTAAGAGTTAGCAAACGCAGCGCATGCTTGAATGAGCTTACGCTGACAGCAAACGAGTACCCGAGACCAAAGTATAGTTCGAACGGAATGGTTATGTACGCAGCCTTTTGGCTAAGTTGTGCAGAGTATCGCGCACCTAGACCTTCTAGTGCAAACGAGTTGCGAGTGAGATCGATTATCGCTCGAACGAGAATAAATGAGCATGCGAACTCGAATATAGTCCGCACGGGATAGCTATGCACACGACCTTTTGGTTATGTTGTGCCGCATGTCGCGCACCACGACTTTTGGTGCAATCGAGTTGCGAGCGATATCAAGTACCGCTCGGTCGGTAACGGAGATACACTTAGAGTGTATATCGATAGGAACGCTATCAAACAAACGCTTAGGCGTGCACGGAAGATTGGCTTGGATTTTGAGGATTAGTACGAACGACTTAGTACGTCGAGGCGACGTGAGCGATTACGCTAGAGATTCGTCGAACGAATCTGAAGGATGTCTTAGCGCATGACGCGAACGTGATTGAGGACTAGATCGTATGGCTTGAATCCGAGTGGTTGTATGTGATAGGTTCGGAGAAGAATAAGAATCAGTGTCGACGACTAGTCGAGTGGCTCGAACCCTGAGTGGTGTATGGACGTCATAGAAATTGTTCGAATGAGACTAAAGGATTTACAGATCGTACGAGTATGTCGGCGAGCGATACGATCGTACAAAGCCTTAGAACGTGTCACGCTTAGTTGGCCGTAACTTCAAAAGTCCCGAACGAGATGTCGCTGGATAACTGGTCAATGGGCAACGCGAGTTAGAAAATGGTTCGGAACAATGAATGAAAATGAATGGACTTGATCGAGGAAAAACTTAGAGGATCACGCGCACGATTTCGGATTGATTCAAATAAATTGTGACTTGAGTTTGGACAACGATCTTGAAACTAGCTTGAGGAATAGCGATCAAACTTGATCTTGAATATCGAGAAATTGTGGAATATCCACTCGGACAACAGCATCAACGCACGACTCGAAATCGGTTGCAAAGGAAGATCGTCAGGTTACGCATATCGTCGATGGTATTGAGGCGTATCAAAGATCGATATGCGATAACTCGGGGGTACTCTGACTCGCGAATGACGATCGAGCAAATGTCGTTGTACCATTGGATGCTATACTTGGGATGTTAAAAATGTGTCGAGAAAAGATAGATTTAGCTCGAGGATTTTCTAGTTGAATGTATGACGGTCAGACTATCGAATTGATTTGGCTCGGATGAAAATATGAATGCTTGGATTTGCTTCGTTGACAACCACAACGTTAACGTTCTTGTCTTATGCGAGCGCAACTCCAGTCTCGCACATGCGCCGCGTCGGATTATGGCGATCACTCCGCATGAGCGCTGATATGGTGATTCATACAGCGGGTGATTGAACTTGGATGGCGTGGCAATCTGATTGCTTCGACTTGTGGTTTGACGCGAAGGTGGACTCGAGAATGAATTTGTGTGCTTGAAGAATTGAACTTGAGGATTGAGTAGGTCCAATCCGCGTATCGAGAATGGGTTAGTCTAAAACTCAAACAAGAGTTACGCCCCGATGAGAATGATTATTCTGCGGGAGCGTTGCATGGTGATTCATGAACCGCCGTGGATAATCGGACTCGCGTGAGATTGGGGCACAATATTGTCGAGCTGGATGACCTCGTGATCAAATACATGAATTGGTTAGAATTGGTGATTTGAATGGATTCGTTGCGCTGCGTGACGAATGCCTTTATGCGAATTAGGTGATCATGCTCGATGTTTAGAAATTTGAGTGAAACGAACGTGGGTAGAAACTCCCGTACAAGCGAACAAATGGTTTGACCATAGAATTTGGGGCGAGCGTCGTGCAACGACCTTGCACGATGAGCCACGACCTGACGTGTAACTATGACCTTGTGAGCTGACCTAGCGGATAGGCGGACGACCCTATACCGAGTGATTGAACCTGTGCGATGGCATTTACAGTATCGTCTGGACGGATAGGCTTGGGAAAACAAGACTTAGAGTAGGACGGAGAACTGAGAGTGTGCGTGAACGACGACGAGATTGGCCCCAAACGAAGGGAATGATAGGGATGGATGATGCGCAAGTAAAAGTTGGGATAACGAATTGAATCGTTGATAGGAAGAATATATTGATGGTGCAATACTTGGTTTTGAATCGGACGGAAATTACTTAGGCTTGGTCGACCCCGCTAAAAGAGAAATCATACTGATTTCGTGACAATAACGCTTGAGAAGCGAATCGAATAATCTCGAGGACCGAGATAAACGATAGTGAGATGCACACGAGTTCGGTTCTAAATCGAAGTTAGCAAAACGATCAGCAAATCAAACTATCACGAGTAGCTTGTCCGACTTCGCTAATCGCTAAGCTTGGTTGAAATGTACGTGTTTGGGGACGCCTTGGATACATGCACGATCCAAACTCAGCGATATGATGAACTCGAATGCAGCTGCAAGTGGGTGTTACGATGCGCATAAACGAATGAGTGAGTTGCCTTAGTCTACGACCCTCGTGTTCGATGAAGTACAACGCACTTCGTGCAACCATTATAGTCCCATGACACAACAAAATAGCAACCAAGTCGAAGAAACGCTTGAATTGAATAAGTACCATCAACTCTAAAATGAATGAAAAGTCATTCAATGAAATCGCCAAACGTATGCGACACGGGACTTGGAAGGTACCGAGCATGGTTCGATGCCATCAAACGATAGAGCCGTTCGATAGAATTGTCTAAGATACGCACACGACATGAGTTAGGGAACGGTAGGATGACTGCACTCAGGAAGTCTCGAGGACGAGACTTGTTTTGAGTGGTGTATTATGTAATGCCCCGCTCCGCCCTAGCGGAACGCCGATTCAAACGGCAAGTGCAACGACTCAAACGAGCCGTCGACTCGAAGAGTTGCGTCGACCCGATGAAGTATCGATGCGAATCGATGCAAGGCTTACATTGGCCCGTCAAGATGAATCCAGACTTAGACTTTCAAGGCGCGCTCGGAGTATCGCTCGGCCGATGCGAACATCGCTAAGGTGGGTGGCTCCGATGAACCCGTCTTTGCTTAGCATAGACACATAACAATACGGACACTATCACGAGAATCGCTAGGCGATAACCCCGTGCATGCTAATAAAGGACTCAACGCACCTAACTAAGGGAATAATCCCATCTTGTATGCTTGTATAGAACATGGAAAAGAACATGGAAAATGTGAGATCTCTCGCACCGCGCTCTACGCTCGTGCTAAGGCACAAGCTTACGTTTATGTTCCTTATGTGTTCAAACAATGAAACAATGAATGGGTTACAACAATAAACGGGAAGACTATCAATATAGTCGTTCCGAGTAGAGTATAGCAATTGAAAGACTATGGACCAATGGGTCGCCAAGGCGACTCCCGCAAGGGGAGTTGCATAATGAATGAATGATTGAAAATGTGAATGAACCAACGAATGAAAGAATGAATAAAAGATAAGAAAAAGAATGGTTAGCGCAGGTGTGACGGGCACGTGCAACGGGGCTCGCTACCCGCTGCACGGACACAACCTGGTCGATAACGTAAAAAGGCTAAGGGTTAGCCTACGGCTCAGAGACAGCCGTTAAGTTAAAAAGACAAGTTAATACGAAATGGTCGTGGACAAACGGCACGAACGAGGGGTGGCGAATGCTGTGACCGTAAAGAAAAAGGGATTCCGCGGCATGATCAAAGGGGGGATATGCCGACCTAGGCGAATCAAAAGGGGCTTACGGGCTTACTGGGGGGGGGGGCTTGCCACCCAGGAGACGTAAGTGCGGGGTAATTTCAAGAGACTATCAGATGTGAACCAGCCGCACACAGTGATAGGTGAGAAATTACCAAAGGAAATATGTCCAAAATGCTTGTGATGCCAGCGACGGTGCATATAGATTTAAGTGGTTTGCTGGTGGCAATCCACGTGCAAGTCCTTGCATTGAAATCAAAGTAGTCTAAGTTAACTAAATGAAGTGCCTTCTGAACAGGCTTGAATATGACACACCAAATGATCAAGAGTACTTCGAGCAAACGAGTTAGAAGACGTGCCTACGACATGCTAGAACCCGAGACAAGGACACGCACTTTACATTGAATGCTTTCATGAACTACGTTAAGTTATTTCATATGAATTGTTGACTAACTTGATTTACGTTGGACAGGAAGGCCGGACGGTATAGTATGGGTAAGTCGTGCATGTATTTCCATGCGACTTGAGTTTGGCAACACGGGATAGGTTATGACATATGCCATAAATTGACCCTAAGGCAAGATTAGAAAGACAATGAATGATAGAGATGCACAAAAAGTAAATAGAACGTGTTTGGTAATGATGGCATTTGGGCGAGCTAGCCCCCCACCAGTGCATAATAATGTACTGATAACCCTACAGTCTGCTTGCAGGAAGCAGGAAATGTCGGCGGGTGCGGAGCTTCCCTCGAACGTGCTAAGGCGGAGCTATCTTCGAGCCTTGGAGCGTTGCAAGGAGCTGGAGCACCATATACAGGACATAATGTATTGGAACATCGCCATGAATCATTCCATCTTGTAAGCACTTGGCACGCTTTTATGTTTCAGAGAGAGAGAGCTTGAGCGACTTGTAAACTCGGCCTAGCGCCGCTTGTAAACTTCTTGAATATCAATAAAGAGTTTGAATTCGCTTCAATTTGTGTTCATTTACTTTCGCTGCAAATGGAGACACTCTGTGCGACTCTGTGGCCTAGTCAAATCGGCCGTTTCTGGACTTGCCTTGCACGGGCGCAACCTAGGCCCGTGCGGCATCACGCCTTAGCGAGGACGATCGCTCCTACGGAAGCGGCGTGACAATCAGAAGACAATGTAACAGAAGAAAAAGGCCATGTATCAAAACAGGCTCAGCTTGTAGTATCCCAGCCATGCACTTCCAATTGTCGAAATTGTCACATTTTATCAATTACCTCCCAAATTTCCAACTTTTCAGATGTAAGGATCCATGTATCAGAACATGTATCCTGAGAATCTCATCATAGCCCATTTCAATGTATCAGAAGATTTTCTTCATCCAAAACTGAAAGCAAGTAACACAAAATGTATCAGAAACCAACATTCCCATATATCAGAAGCCAACATTCCCATTTCGAATGTATCAGAACCCATTCCCAGCCATATCAACATATCGGAACCGACAAATAAGAAGAAGAAGTAAGTAACAAATTATGATACTGGGAAAGATGGCAACCTGGGAAAGCAAGTAAAAATCGATGTCAACATTTCCCACATAGGCCATATCAACATATCAACATTTCCAACATAAGAACCGCCATATCAACATATCAACATGTCAACATTTCCAACATAGGCCACATAAGAGAAGTATAAATCGATGACCTGGGATGATGGCAACCTCGGAAAGCCAGTAACAAATTATGACACTCAAAATGATACTCAAAATGGCCAGTAACAAACTGAAAGCCAGTAACAAACAAAAAAAACCTGGGAAAGCAAGTAACAAACTGAAAGCAAAAGAAACCAAAAAAACCTGGGAAAGCAAGTAACAAACTGAAAGCAAGAAGAAAAAAAAAAACTGGGAAAGCAAGTAACAAACTGAAAGCAAGTAACAAACCAAAAAAAACCCACAAACAAGAAATATAATGAAAATGGCAACCTGGGAAAGATGGAATAAAGTATGAAATGGAACCTGGGAAATAAAAACAAACAAATCGAAAACCTGGGAACTTGAAACATGAAAACAAATGAAAGTGGAGTATAAAGTTTGAAATGGGCTCAGAATTGATGAAGTTTAACATGTATTACAACCAACATTTCCAAAATTTCCAACCATCTATCCTGGAACCAACATTGCCAAAATTTCCAACCATCTTTCCTGGAACAACATTGCCAGCATTTCCAACCATCATCAGTGGAACCAACATTTCCCGCATTGGCAAATTACGAACATGTATAAGAACATGTATAATGAGAATCTCATATTTCCTGGAACCAACACTCTCCACATTTCCAACATTCCTGAGAATCTCATCATCGGATAGCTATCAACATGTATATAAGAACATGTATCAGAACATGTTTCATGTGAATCTCGTCATAGCCCATTTTGAAAAAGGAATAAAGTCATAGTGATGTATCAGAAACCAATTCCCAGTCAAAATGAAACAGAACATGTATCAGAACATGTTCGAAAACTGAAAGCAAGTAACAGACAAGAAAGAAGAAACCAACATTCCCAGTCAAAGTGACAAACAAGAAACTGAAGAAAGAAGAAACCTCAAACCAACATTCCCAGGTAATGTTGGAAAGAAGTAAGAAGAAAGAAGAAACCTCAAACCAACATTCCCAGGTAATGTTGGAAAGTAAGAAGAAAGAAGAAACCTCAAACCAACATTCTCAAGAAAGAACAACCCAACATTTCCTGAGAATATCAAAAAACTGAACCACCATGACAAACAAGAAAGAAAATTTAAAGTTAAATTGGCTCAAAGGATTCACCATGACTCATCATTGTCGGGTCATCCACAACTAACTCGTCCTTAGGGTCCACTCCAAGAATGTAGTTGTGTAAAACACAACATGCTAGTACAATATCAACCTGGGTAGGAAAGTCGTGGAATTTTTTCTCCCCTAGTATGCACCACCGGTTCTTCAACGTAACAAAGGCACATTCAATTTTACTACGCAACTTTGAATGCCTATAGTTGAATAGTTCCTTTGCATTGCTAGGGTGACGATCCTTCTTAGGATTGATGTAGTACCTAACTCCACGATAAGGAGCAATAAAACCAGGCATCGTGGTGTAGCCAGCATCAACCAAGTAATACTTTCCTACAAAATTTGCAGATTAATTCATTCTTATATGTCGAAAGCAACTTGTGGAAAAGGGAAACAAAAATGTGTGAATGGTTGAAACTATTTACCAGTTATGACCTTCAGGCCATGTGGAGATGGCCTAGAAAGCGCATCCTTTAAAACTGTCATGTCATTGGCACTACCTTCCCAACCAGCGATATATGTAAACATCTTGTTAGGAGTACAAGCAGCCAACACATTTTGTGTTACTTGTTTTCTACCCCTAAACCTCGCGACTATAGAGGCTGGGAGGGTAGCCTGCACGTGTGTGCCATCTATCATCCCTACGCAATCCTATATTTCAATAAAATTCATTGTTAATGTCTACTACTACATCACATTAGCATAAGACTTTTATTAAAATAACTTTAGTTTACCTCAAAGTACGGGAACCAATCCGTGAATTTCTTATCTCCAATGGAGTTTCGGAACCGGGTTGCCTCACAAATCGTTCTCGGATGGTAGAAATTGCACCTAGAACTTTATTGAAATACCTAAAATTGTTTCTCCAGACCGAATAAATTCAATGCCACATACTCTATTTTTGGACTTATGTCCCAACATGTACAGGAATAGGGCAAGTTGTTCCTCCACACAAACATATCTCGTATCGTGCAGTGACCCATTGGAACGAAGAATATTTGCGAGATCGTAAAAGCACCTTTACTCATCCTTAGATAGTGGACACAGTTATTTGGTCCGGTGTCAAAATTCGATACATATGTGCTTGCCTCCACTGTCTCTAATTAGGGAGGGTTCCCGTGCAATGCCCCGTCGGTCATTGTCCTCCATTTCAATCAGAGTCATAATTATGGTTATGACTGTTATTATATTAGCGATTGCGTATTAAGTAATGGATCGTTGGATTCGACAAATCCATCTACATAAAAATAAAAACAATGAATCATAAATATAGACTCAATTCTCGTGTATTTATTCCTTATTTGATATTGTTCAAGTTCGTAGATCTTAAGTAAAATACACAGTTGTGGAAGAAAAAACATATAGGGAAGAAAACAACCCGATCTGAAAAATTTACATATTATTCCTCACCATTTAAGCCCAATATAAAATAAAGATATTTTTTCATATATGAACTGATGAATCAAGGATAGTAATTTTCTCCAAATTTTCACACCCGGATCTGATGAATGAAGGAAAGTATATTTTTCAAAATATGCAGACAAGTCATTTTTCCACCTGCATATTTTCTGACCTCTCGGATGTGTTCAAAATTTTTGCCAATATTTTTCGAACTATTTTTCCATACTAAATTTCCCGAAAAATTCCTAGCAACGATTTTTCACATGCAGAGTTGAAGAATCAAGGATAGTAATTTTCGGTCAACTACTTTTTCTATTTCATAGCATCAGATCGGAAGAATCAAGGATCAAATCTTTCCCAAAATTTTCCCAATTTTTCCACAGATCCGCTGAAAAATTTCGAAATTTTTTTCCCTAATTTTTCCCCAAATCAAGGATCAAATCTTTCCCCAAATTTTTCCAAAAAATTAACGGACTCGAACACAAGGGGGAGAAGTTTTACCTCGGCGAAATTTCTTCGCAACTGTCGAGCGCGGGAGGAAGGGGGTGACTGCAGCGAGAGGGCTTTTCCAACCTGCAAAAGTGAGGAGTCTCGAGGAGCTCCACCGGAGTTACTCCATTTTTGGAATGTAGGTGGAGAGTAACTCGGTGAGGGGACAAGACTATGTCGGGTGCCAGAGATTCTCCACCTCCCTCTCAAGTTTTACTTGCAACCAAACACGGATCTGTGAAAGTGAAGAGAGTTGCTGCATCTCTCCTCCTAGCCCCACTTTCCACTCCACTCACGGCCATCCAAACAGGCCCTTGGAGTTCCAAAAAATTTCATCCGGACTTCTCAAAAAAAAAAAATTGAAAGTCAAAAGAATGAAGAAGGGGGTGAGAAGGAACTCCACCCATCAAATCTAACTTTCCGCCTTTTAGCTTTTACTTCCCTTTGCTACCAAATTGTGGAGAAAGAGAGTACAGTAGCTCCATATGTTTAGTTCCAGCCTTTTACGAGCTGAACCAAACGACCCCTAACAACTTCGAGCGTCTTAGCAAGTCGAGCATGGTGGTGAGTCAAGCTGAATGTATTGTGCAGAGAGTCCATTTTTTTTCATCTATCAAAATTAGGTTTTTGTTCACCCTAAAAAAATTGACACATGTCAAATCATTCAACATAAACCATTTTAAAAATGGTTTTGTAAGAGCATCTCCAACCCTATTGTCTTGTTTTGTGTTGTGACTCCTATGTGACATGAGACATAAGACAATGTCTTTCCTATGTGGCAAGATGACATTCACACAAGACAATGAGATAAAAATATGTTCTTCAATGCAAAAGTTTGAGAAGACAATAAATTTTTTTTTTCAACTTCCAATACAACTTTTTCACTTATTTTTATATATATATTTTTATTCATAATTGATGATGTAGACATAAAGTCATTGTGAAGTGTATTGTCTAGATCTAGACAATCAACTTCACATTCTCCTTGCCATGTCATTGCCATGTCAACTTCACAATTTATTTCACATTTGCATTGGAGAAGTACTTTTGAAAAATATGCTTGTCATTCCTATGTGGCAACCATTTTTTTCAAACTCACAATAGGGTAAGAGCATCTCCAACCATTGTCTTGTTAAGTATTGTGAGTCTTAGGTGGCTACTATGTGGCGAGCCACAAGACAATGTCTTGTTTATGTGGCAAAACTATATCTCAAAAGACAATGGGATAGAAAAACTTTCTCCAATGCAAAAGTATTGAAGAGACAATAAAAAATATTTTTTCCAACTTCCAAGACAACTCATCCACTTCTTCAATTTTTTTAAATATTTCTATTCATAATTGATGATGTGGAGACAAAGTCATTGTGAAGTGCATTGTCTAAATCTAGACAACCAACTTCACATTCTCCTTGTCATGTCAATGCCATGTCAACTTCATGTTTTATTCTACATTTGCATTGGAGAAGAATTTTTGGAATGAAAATTTGTCATTCCTATGTGGCAACCATTTTTTCTAAACTCACAATAGGGTTGGAGATGCTCTAAGCATTCAAAGTTGTTTTGATTGAAGGATTTGACACGTATCAATTTTTATTGGAGGATGAACAAACATCTAATTTTGATGGGTTGGGTAAAGTGCATTTAAACCCTCCTTAGAGTTGCCTCGTTCGCAAAATAAGACCTTTTAGAAAACTAATGCAGTTTGCACCTCCCGCAAACCATGTTTTGCTCATAATACCCCTTTCGTCAAAATGACGTTACATGTAGCCGTTAGCACCCAAATTTAGGGGAGAGGATTTTTCTACTCCCCAAAATACCCTCTATTGGACCGTTAGGGACAACAGCCTATTCCATTCTCTATATAATAGGATTGTTTGAAGGAAGCTTTTGAAACATAACATTAACAAACTTTCAATTTTCAACATAATTGACAGGTTGGCTGGTAGGGAAAATAACAACGTTTTATTTTTTTATATTCCTTTTTATTTTACTTATTTGCTATCATTTAATGTTTTGAAGTTTTTTCTTACCCCACTTAAACAGGTAGGGACAGCAGCATAATGGGTCACCAAAATGATAAAGACCCCAGACAGAGCATAATGGGTCCCAATTCATCATTGCCACATATATCCATATACCCACATAACTCGAATTCATCATTGCCACATTTCAAAAAGGGTCTGCAAAATGATAAGGACCCTGTCCTTGTCTACAACCTATGAAAAGATGAGTGACAAATGATTAAAATGCAAAATTAAAAAATGAGTAACAAATTTAAAATGATTAAAATGCAAATACATACCTTTTGGAGCTAACACTCTCCCCCTTGCAACACTTTCAGAATTATGGTCCACATTTCTCGAACATGTGGTGTTGGATTACCAACACACGCATGTAGAGTTGACCTTGGTAGCTTAGGCCTACCTGGTTTGCCTTTTGGCACTCTCTCCTTCTCCTTGAAAGGATTTGGGCATGCTCTTGAGTTATGTCCTAACTGCTTGCATTTGCCACAGGTGACAGTGCCTCTAGTCATGACTTTTCCACTCTCCTTCTTAGCATTCTTTCATCATCTTGTTTCTTTCTCTTCTTTTGCCTCTCCCAGTTTGGACATGGACCACAGGGGTATCATGGGTACAACATTTTTAAGTTGTCTTAGATTCCTCATTGAAAGAGGGTTGATTATCTCTGCATAAGCCTTCAAGTAAAGACTTGTGATAGCACTTGTCTACATAGTCATCAATAGAGTGCCTCTCTTCTTGATACATGCAGCTGCATGGTCACATGGAATACCTGTGAGTTGCCATTCTCTACAGCTGCAGCTCTTTGCTTCCAAGTCCACTGCCTCATTAAATCCTCTCTGGCTCACTTCAAATTTATTGAACCCAGAAGTAATAACCATACATTTTTTTGCACCCTCTTTGGCTTCTTCAAGTTTTTTCATTACTTTAGGAACAATGACCCCATCATGAGCTCCCATTCTTTCTCTCTTCTCATGGAACCTTACCATGAGCAATCTTCTTATAGTTTCTAGAAGACAGATAATGGGCTTGTCCCTTGCTTTCAATATGTGCTTATTCCATGACTCACACATATTATTGCTTGACAGCTCACACTTAGAATTGGTTGAGAACCGATGCTTTGACCACTGGCCTGCAGGAAGTCTATCTAACCATTCATAGGCCTCCTTGCTTACTTTCATGATCTTATTCATTGCTTTCTCAAAATCAATTAAAGTGCATGCCTCTGAAGCTTTCCACAAAAGATACTTCAACTTAGACCCTGGATGTTTCTTCTTGAAATTGTCATATATGTGCCTAACACAAAATCTATGCTCTGCATTAGGAAGAAGATTGTGAAAAACATCCACTAGGCCTTTTTGTCTATCAGAAATCCAGGTGATTGCATTTCCATCCATGCCAAGTGCATCCAATAGTTGATCCATGAACCAGTTCCAAGTTTCTTATTTTCTATCTCCACAAAGCCCAAGCAATAGGGAAAAAACTATTGTTACCATCTCTTCCCACAGGCCCGGTCCTGCCCAGGGGCAAACAGTGCGACCGCCATGGGCCACTATTTACAAGGGCCCAATTTTTTTTTGTAGTATTAGCCTATTAGGTATATTGACAATGCTAGCTGGCAGCAGCTAACAAACAGACCTGGCAGCAGCTAACAATGCTAATAAGAACTTTTTTTTGTAGTATTAGCATATTAGGTATATGACAATGCTATTGCTAGCTGGCAGCAGCTAACAAATAGTTATGAGTCCGCATGTTCTTTGCAGGAATACCGCTAGCAGCTAACAAATAGTTATGAGCCCTGGGCCTTTGGATGCAATTTCCGCTGGCAGCTATGCCAGCTAACAAATTAGTCCGCATGTTCTGCTCTATTTTTTTTTTTTTTGCATGCGGCATCAATTGTTCCGCTCTTCCGTGCGGAAACGCTTTCACTTTTCCAGACTCCAGAAGGCACGTTCTTCTTCTTCTTCTTTTTATTCTTCCTCTTCTAGTCTTCTTTATAGAGTATTCTTCCTCTTCTAGTCTTCTCCAGACTCCAGGAGGTATTCTTCTTCTTCTTTTTTTCTTCTTCTTCTTTATAGAGTTTTGAATCCCCTTGATCCATCTCATCTTTCATCTCATCTACATAGTTATGAATTCCTAAAATAATTTTTTTTGGTAGATTGGAGATTCCAAAATCCAAAGTGTCAGTGCAAAATTGGTCCTTGTAGAAATCAATTGGAGGTAATTTTTTATGATTTTGATATCAAATGAAAAGGATTTTTTTTAGATTTGTGAACTCATGCAATTACACATTTTCTTTGCAGGAATTCCTTTAAGTTCTAATTGACTGCAAATTCAGAAATATCAAATTTGTTTCTGTTGAGGGGGATTTCTCAAAGGGGGTTTCGTTTCTCAAATTCCAGGTTATATTGTTTTTGTTTATTATTTGAAGATTAAAATTGCATCGGCTTTCCTTGTATTGTTTCTGTTTTCAAGTAACAATGTTCCCTAAGAAACATCCATCTGGAAGTCAAAAAAGAAAAAAAAAGACAGATAGAAGAATTAACTCAATCTCAAAAGGGAGCTCTGGATAAATTTTTTCAAAACAAAAACAAATAGTTCACTTGATAACTCAACTGAAGATTTAGTCAATGAATCTGAGCAGCAAAATCATGTTGAAGAATTTGTAGGAATTGATAATGATTTAGTCAATGAATCTGAACAACAAAATCATGTGGAAGAATTAGTAGGAACTAAGAATGATTTTAATGCACAGGTAGGTGACTTAGGTGAAGATGAACATGTTGAGAATGAAGATGAACCTGTGGGTGTAGAACCAACTTTTTCATTAAACATTTTTGATCCTAGAATTTGGGATAATCTAGATGAAAAAATGAGAGCTTTACTAGTGGAAAAAATTCCTGCAAGAGATAATAATATCAAATTTCCCAAGGATGAAAACTTTAGACATTTTTCCTCGACTTATTACATGAGAAAGTTACCAAATGGAGAGACTCATGATAGAAATGGCTAGTATACTCAAAGGAATTGGATAAGATATTTTGTTTTTGCTGTAAGTTGTTTAAGACAATGTGTTGTAGAAGCCAATTAGCAAACGAAGGATTTAGAGATTGGAAACATCTTAGTGAGAGGCTTAAACAACATGAAAACAGCATTGAGCACATAACTAACATGAGTTCTTGGATTGAATTACATAACAGATTGAAAAAAAAGAAACAATTGATAAAGGCATACAAGAACAAATTATGAGAGAGAAGGAACACTGGAAACATGTTTTGGTAAGAATAATTTCTGTTGTCAAATGTCTTGCTAAAAATAATATTGCATTCCGTGGAACAAAAGAGAGAATTTATGAAGAAAATAATGGTAATTTTTTAGGTATATTGGAAATGGTTGCAGAATTTGATCCAATAATGCGAGAACATTTTGACGAATTCAAAATGATGAGATTCACTATCATTATCTAAGCCATAAGATTCAAAATGAGCTGATAGCTTTGCTAGCTTCAAAAGTCAGAAGTGCAATCATTGAGAAAATCAAACAAGCAAAATATTTTTCAGTGATACTTGATTGCACTCCTGATTCAAGTCACAAGAAACAAATGACTTTGATAATACGTGTGTGGATGTGTCAAGGAGTCCAGTGAAAATAGAAGAGTACTTTTTAGAGTTTTTGATTGTGAAAGATACATCAGGATTAGGACTCTTTAATGAATTGCAACCGTCCTAGAGTCCCTTGGTCTTAAAATTGATGATGTTAGAGGACAGGGTTATGATAATGGCTCAAATATGAAAGGAAAACATCAAGGTGTACAAAGAAGATTACTTGAAATAAATCCTAGAGCTTTGTTCATGCCATGTGGTTGTCATTCACTTAATTTAACACTATGTATGGCAAACTGTTGTGTAAAAGCGAAATCCTTTTTTGGGGTGGTTCAACGCATTTATTGTGTTTTTGCTAATTCTACAAAGCGTTGGAAGATTTTACAAGATCATGTACATGGTTTAACTCTCAAAACATTGTCAACTACACGTTGGGAAAGTCGTGTAGAGAGTGTTAAAGCAATAAGATACCAAACTGCTCAAATAAAAGAAGCTTTATTTAAAGTAGCAGAAACTAGTGAAGATGCTAAAGCAAAAGCGAAGCTGAAAGTTTAGCAACACATGAACTGGAAAATTTTGAGTTTTTATTAGGCATGGTTATTTGGCATGATATTTTGTTGAAAATTAACTTAGTTAGCAAGAAGTTACAATCTATAGATATGTGCATTGATGTTGCTTTAAAAAATTTGGAGGGGCTCATTTCTTTTTTTGAGAATTATAGAGAAAATGGATTTGCATCTGCTATGATTGAAGCTAAAACTATTTCTTGTGATATGGGGATTGAATCCGAATTTCCTAAAAAACGTCAAAGTCATAGAAAGAAACAATTTGACGAGAATGCCAATGATGAGACATTACAATCAGTTGAGGAATCATTTAGAGTCAATTATTTCATCTGTGTAGTGGATATGGTCTTTCTTCATTAAGGAGTAGATTTGAACAAATGCAAACATATGATGGTATTTTTTGGTTTCTTGTTTAATTCAAAGAAGTTAACTTCATTGGGTGATGAGGAATTGAAAAACTGTTGTGTGAAACTTGAAACTACTTTAAGAAATGGTGAGTCTTCTGATATTGATGCAAGTGATTTGTTTTCAGAGTTACAGGTGCTGCAATATCTTTTACCATCAGGAGTAAACACAACACTTGAAATTGTAGAGTTTGTAAAAGATATGGACTGTTTTCCAAATGTTTTGATTTCCTATAGAATACTATTGACTATACCTGTTACTGTAGCATCTGCAGAAAGAAGCTTTTCTAAATTAAAACTATTAAAATCTTACTTAAGGTCTACCATGTCACAAGAAAGGCTAAATGGGCTAGCAATCTTATCCATTGAAAAGAGATGTTAGAAAAACTTGAATTTGAAAGCATCATTGAGGATTTGCTTCTCAAAATGCAAGAAGAAAATCATTTAAATAATACCTTTTAGTCGTGATTTTGGTGTTTTTTACCTTATCTTGCAGGTGGTGATGTTGATTTTGCTGGTTGCTGAGGATGCAAAGGGATTTCAAGTAGGCTGTTGTTGTTTGCTTTGGCTATTGAGGAAGAAAATACAATTTTGTTTTGCTGGTTGCTGAGGATGCAAAGAGCCAAAGAGATTCAAGTAGGCTGTTGCACTTGCTTTGGCTATTGGGGTTGTAAAAAAAATTTTGTTTTGCTGGTTGCGAAGGATGCAAAGGGATTTCAAATAGATTGATATTGTTTTGCTTAGGCTATTCAGCATGTAGAGAAAAACAAATGTTGGTTGCTTGTTGATAGATGGAAAAGAACTTATTTTGCCGGATGAAAAAGAACTTATTGAATTGTTATAAGTATTTATCTTATTTATATTGTAGCATTTTATTCTAAATTTTAATATATTGAAGTTTGAATCGATACAATTTATTTGGATGAATGTTAATTTTTTTAGTTAATTTGGACAGGTTAGAACTTGGTTGAAAAATAAGAGTGGATTTATCACTAAGTTTAAATATATATATAGGGGCCTAATTTTTTACTTTTGCCCTGGGCCCTGAAAAATTCAGGACCGGCCCTGTCTTCCCACTGCACTAAGAAGTTGCCCTTTGTACTCAGTCTTCAGAAAACACCCATCCAGACCAATGAATGGTCTACAACCTTCTTTAAAACCCTTTATCACAGCCTTCAAAGTGTAGAACACCCTCCAAATCTGGTAGACTTTCCATCTTCCTCTAATTCTCCTTTGACCCTAACAACACTCCCAGGATTGGTAGACATCACCAGCATTGTATACTCCCTAATGTAAGCATATTGGTCTTGGGCATTCCCTTCAATCAACTCTAATGCCTTCTTCTTTGCCCTTGCAATTTTGTGTCTTGAACAGTCAATCTCCAAATCTTCTGCAATGTGGGTTCTAAACCCAGCATACTTCCAGTCTGGATCATTCCTGAATCTGTGTACATATCTGTTTGTAAGGAATGTGGCAGTAGCTTGTCTATTGCTGTCCACCTCAACACAGTCCCTTGAATGGTCAGACAAGTACTTCTTCAATACAAAATTCCCATGACCACCAAAATACTCCCATGAATCCTCCACTGACAAGCATCATTTGCACATCTAGCTGTTACCCTCTTTGTTTCATTGTGTACCCACTTGATATTGTACTTGTTCTTTATGGCATGGAGCCTTAATGCACTCCTGAATTCTGTGAAGCAAACCTCTGCCCTACATGAAGAGCCACATTTTCCTCCCTCACTAACCTTTTTTGGGTTACTACAGGCTCTGCATGAGCACCCTTCATCCTCATCATCAAAACTTTCTTCTGAGGAGTGTACACTAGCCAACTCATCACTGGGAGCATATTCAAAGTCTTGGTCAATGTCTTCATGGGGGACAAAACTACTAAAGTCAACACCAACTGCTTCTTCATCCACATCTTTATTTCTTTCTTCCTCCACATTGCCTTCAGTCCTTTCTTCCTCCACATTGTCTTCATTCTCAATATTGCCTTCATTCTCAGTAGTCCCTTCATCTTGTACATGTTGAGGAGGCCCAGATCCTAACTCCACATCTTCATCAGCTTGAGCAGGCCCAGTCAAGTCTACATTGGCCCAAAAATTATCACCCAACTGCACATCAATCTCATCAGCTGCTTCAGAAGGACCACAGAGAAATCTGGTGGTTGTAAACTCAGTAATGTCAACATATTCACCATAGTCAATGAGTGACTCAACAAGCTTCCCAGTACATAAAATTTGATAAGACAAGGGGTTGGAAACTTTTCAAAAAAGCTCAATATATCATTGTCACCCAATATCTGAGTCTTACTTCCATCTACAGGATCAAATAATAAATTTCACATGGAGCCTGGACCCCAGCAGATGCACATAACCCATCAAGATCAAACCAGCACATCTCATCTCTGTCCACACATTCTTTCAGTTCTAATGCCATACCCCCACATATTGGTTATCAACACTAAAATCTCCCCCCACAAACATATTAACAACATACTTGGTATCCATTAATCCCTCTGCACATACACACACAGGCAACAACATATATGAAATAACTAACAGAAGACAGTTCCCTATGTACTACTAATTAATATAGACAAACAGACAAATAGACAAACAACTAATTAATGTAGAAACAAAAATGTATAGACAAACAGAAAGTCAACTAATTTAATATAAATTCAACTATTTTAATATAAATTAAACAATGTATAGACAAAGAGAGGGACAACAGACAACCACTTTAATATAAATTCATTAATTTAATCCTACCTACATACAAGGATCATATACTACAAACAACACCAAATATCATGCATGAAAGCTGACATTTTTCTCAAAAAATTACTAAATTTAACAACTCATATACTACAGACAGACATGATTTATGCATTTTTCTCAAAAAATTACGAAATTTAACAACTCATATACGACAAACAGACATCATGCATGCATTTTTCTCAACAAATTCAGAAATTTAACAACTCATACACTACATACAGACATCATTCATGCATTTTTTCTCAAAAATTTCAGAAATTTAACAAATATACTACAGACAGACATCATGCATGCAATTTCCTCAACAAATTCAGAAATTTAACAACTCATACACTACATACAGACATCATTCATGCATTTCTTCTCAAAAATTTCAGAAATTTAACAAATATACTACAGACAGACATCATGCATGCATTTTTCTCAACAAATACAGAAATTTAACAACTCATACACTACATACATACATCATTCGTGCATTTTTTCTCAAAATTTTCAGAAATTTTCGCTCCAACTTACATCATTCATGCACTACGTTCGAAAGTGTAGTAAAATTCTGAGAACTAGGATTTTCGAATGTACCAGTACGAGATACCCTAATAAGCCAAAAATACTGGAAGAAGCTCCACTCCGATCTCCAGTCGACCTGCACTCCGACCTCCACTCCGATCGACCAACAACAGCGAGAGAGACTTCAGAATGAAACATCGGTTAGCGGCTTCGATTTAGGGTTTGCAAATCGATTTAGGGTTTGCAAACAGATTTAGGGTTTGCGAAGAGATTTAGGGTTTGGAACGGGGGAGAGAGAGTTGAGAACGGGAGAGAGCGAGACGGGAGAGAGAGAGAGAGAGAGTTGAGAAATGAAACGTCGGTCCTCCTTCGATTATATCGCAGGGGTAGTTGGGTCATTTCACCCAAGAGTTAACAGCGGTTAACAGCAAAGTTGGATTAGGGGGTGATTTAAGCATTTTTGTAACTTTTGGGTTTTTCAAATCAGGAAGTCTTTATTTGCCATTTCGTGACATCTAAGGGGGGTTTAAATGCACTTTACCGAACAAAAATAGACTCTTGTGCCGAATAAAAAGTCCACTACTGTCCAGCTTTGTTCAAGACCACGAGAAGGTTGGCAGCTCACTGACGAAGCAAAGTCGAGCTGGCGGACTGCTTTGTTCATTTGTAGCCTCATCCGTCAAGTTGTATTCGGGCCGGTCCGGGCCGGCTCACGGTCCAAAGTCTGCGGGCCAGACCGGGCTCGGGCCGGTCCAGGACCGGCCCAGGGGAAAATACGGTCCGGGCCAAGCCCGGCCCGGTTCTGAGTTAGCCGGCCCAGCCCGACCCACTGGAACGCACCCAGGGAGGGCCGGTCCGGGCTGAACCGGTCCACGAGCCGGGCCGGGCCTAGGTCGGTTCGGCCGGTTCAGGCCGGTTGAACCGGACCGGCCCGGTTTTTTTGTATTTTTTTCCTTTTTTAACAATTTTTTTTGTATTTTTTCCTTTTTTTTTTAACAGTTTTTTTTTGTATTTTAATTTTGAAAATTTGTAATTTAATTTTAATTTTGAAAAATGTTTAATTTTGAAAAATATTTATAAAAATTTGTAATTTAAAATTTTCTAATTTTGAAAAATGTTTATAAAAATTTATAAAAATTTGAAAAAAAATGATAACAGTAAAAAAAATATTTCTCCCTCTTCCTTTATCAGGGCTTGGGACCGACAAATGCTTTTTGGCATAGACGGAGTTAAAAAAAAAAATTTAAATAAAAATAGTTTTTGAAAGTATAAGTTAAAATTTGAATAGTATAAGTTAAAATTTAAATGTATAAGTTAAAAAAATATTTTAAGTAAAATGTATAAGTTTAAATGTACATACCTAATACCTTGTACCGTAGCCTCATTGTTGTTTGCCTTCATGCAATGAAAGCGATTCCAAATCCAGCTCGTGGACATCATGATCTTCTTCATCTTTCTGGTTTTGGGTTCTTCTATCGGCTTTCATCCAATCTTGTACGCAAACTATTGCTTCCAAGATATCAGGCTTCAAGCGGCTCCTCCTATCGCTCAACATCCTTGAACTTGCACTAAAATAGGACTCCGATGCTACCGTAGACACCAGAACCATCAGTAGATCACGTGCTATGTTAGAAAGAACAGGAAATCTCTTGTCGTGTCTCTTCCACCATTCTAAAACGGCGAAGTGATCAGGAGTCTCATCTTCGTCTTGATAAGAATTAAGGTAAAGAGACAACTCTTGAGTAGGGGGAGATTGCTTTTGTTTCTTCCTTTGTAGTATGCGACGGCTGCTGATAGCTTAGACGCTAAGCCGGAGCTACTACTAGCCCCCCTGAGTTGGTCGGGTCGACGTTGCTCCTTCTTCGTACAGTATAACTAACATGTCCAACGCAACTTTAACTTCTACTTTCATGTCAGTAACGTCTATACCCATATATTCTCCATATCCATCTAATAAAACCTCTACGCCATCCAATTTGATTGTAGGATCAAATAGAAGCCAAATAATAAAAGTGGTACTTCACCCAATATTTCTTGAATTTGGCTTCCATATTTCTCACCGCATATTCAAAATTTGGATGATCTCTATATTTAGAAAATAAATAAGACATGTTACAAAGTTCACGTAAAGCTAAGCAAGATGTGGGATAATAAACACCAGAAAGAGTACATGTAGCATTGTAAAAAACTTCTAAAAATTCACAAACACTTTCAGCTGCTACCCAATCATCAGTAGTAACTTGATAGTCAAAGCTGACATCCGAACTACAATAATATGTAATAGCACTCTTAATAGGAATTGCAGATTTCAACATCAAGTAGGTGGAGTTCCACCTATGTGAAACCTAGTTTTATAATGTGCTTAATTTGTATTATAATATTATGATTATTATTATCGGTAATATTTTTGGGTTTTAAAAATCAATTTCGAAAATTATTAATATGGCTTTTGTTTGTCGACCAGACCCGAGCCCGGACCCGATTTTCGAAACCCAGACCCAATCCTCTCTTTTGAAATCTGACTTCTATCTTTGTTATTTATAAAAAATATATTCATTTCTTTTTGAACTGGTCCACATTGGACCAGCTCCCCACGTACTCCTTTCCCACGTTCCCCCATCTTCCTCACTTCAAGCTCCTTCTTTCACTCTCAACCATTTCCCCTCAACCCACAGCCTTTTCTTTTCTCCTTATAACTCCCCACACTCAAACCACTACTCCACCTCTCTCCTTCCATTCCCTCCAGAGAATTAGAAAAAAAAACCCATCTCCACTCTACTTTTCCTTCCCCTCACAAATTTTTCCCTCAACCCTCCCCACGCGAACCCGAACCCCCGAGCCCCGCCGGCCTCCTCCGCTCGTCGCCGACGCCCCAGCACCCCGAGCCCCGCCGGCCTCCTCCAGCGGCCGTCCGCGCCCCCGCAGCCGTCTCCCAGCGGCGCCCGACCCTCGGTGCTTTCTGCCGCAGCCGCCCCGGCGTTCCCCGCCGGCCGAGCACCCCGACGCCCCTCGCCCAACCTGTCGAGCGCTGCCATCTTCCGGCCAGCAGCTCGACGCGCCTCCCGCAGTCCCGGCCCCCGCCGCGTCGGCCAGCGCAACCCCCGCGGCTTCCCGTGCCCTAGCACGCGGACGTTGTTCTCCCCGGCGTACCCCAATCACGTGCCCTGCTGTTCGGGACAGCCCTGTCCAGCGCTGTTCGCGGGAGATCGAGTCCAATCCGTGGATTTGCGTCCTGAGTCCGAGGCAACCCTTCGAATTCGTCATTTTGGGTAATCCCTGGTTAATCACAGTAGTTCGTCCCTCCCCGTGTCAATGATGATATTTTGGTCCACGAATTTCTTCGGAAATTCGGCTTTCGATTACGTGTTTGGTTCCGGGAATTTTTCGGAACCATTGTTGGATTTATTCGGTGGTTTTGGCTTAGTTCTGTTCGTTTCGGGATTTCCCGAGAACCTTCGGAAAGGTTTTGTTGGTTGTTTTACTTTCCGAAACTTTTCGGAAATGAATTTCTCAATATTTTAGTTTTCGGATATTTCTGAATTGTGCTTGTTTTTGGGTTGGAATCTCGAATTCGTTTCGGGATTTCCGAATTAATCTTGTGAATAATTGTGATTATTTGAATATATATATATATATATATATATATATATATATATATATATATATATATATATATATATATATATATATATATATATATATATGGGATTCCCTGGTTTGGGATTTTGCAGGAAAATATTGGCATATTTCCCAGTTTTTGGGTTGACCAAAAATAGAGGAAATGCTGCCGAATTTTTCCGTAAAATTTAATTATATTTTTAAAATGATTTTAAATAGATTTCGGAAAAATATTAATATTTTGGATCTTGGGCGACGACCGTATCGGTCAGTGGCCCGGCTAAGTGCAAACAAAACCGGCTTCGCCCGGACGTTGAGGCATTAGCCTATATGATGATTGGACCAAAGTCTGAGACTCGTTATTATTTAATTTATCCTTATTATTTATTTTATTCATAATTAAATTATAGGAAGTTTTAGAACTAACGACCGTTTTGTCTTATTTCAATTTATGTAAATAAATTGTAATGGACATAAGTCCAGCTGGTTGTTGGCTCTGTGACTTGTAATTTGGTAGCGTAGGATTTTCTGTTATTTGCTGGTTTTGCGAGTTTTTGTAGCGTACGCGTAAATCGAAAAAGATATTTTCATATAAAAATTAATTAAGTTTTTTCACATTAAAATTTACGAGTTTTAATATTTAACAACGATCATGTATTTCTCATTAAAATAAGAAATTTAGTTTTATATGTATAATTACGAAAATACAAAGTTTTAATCAAATTAATTTGGTAACTACGAGATTTTCCAAAAATACAAGTTTAAATGATCTTTCCCTCGTTATTAATTACAACGCACCAATAATCGCGTTTAGTTCGTGTTTAATAAATAAAGATTAAAACTGAGTAGGACACAATTAGAGATTTCAACTAGCATAGTTAGCTTGGTAACCCTGGATTCTGAATCAACTTCTCGAAATGTAGGAATTCGAGGACGATCCTAATTCCCATCTTGAAGTCTCCAACTTTCCAGTCCAGTTCATTTGAGGCAAGTGCAGTTTGTGTTAGTTTACAGTTATTTTAATAATCGTTTTACTGCAAGTTTAAACCACGATGTAACATGAAACTCTCTCGGAGAGCACTGACTGATTGACTGTTGGGAACTGGGGGAATAGTGTAATGTTTATGACCACATCCAACTGATAACTTAGAACTGTATTAGCTTACCCCTCATACACACGGGGATAAGCCGTATCGTATCAATAGGATACAATTGTACAACCCAAGCCGGTCATATTCATTGCCTATTCAAATCACACTGTTTTACTGTTAGAAAACTGTTCATTTTTAAACTGTTTAAAAGTGCATGATTCTATTATTTATTTTAACTGTTTAAATTAGCATGAATTGTACTTTGCTCCCTCCTGACTGGAGATACATTTTTAGGGGATATTGAGAAGGCTGAGCTGTTGTACAGCAGCTACTACGACCCTGTTCTGTACCTCGTAGTGCTGCCAGAGTCCCCATTGGAGGACGCAGGAACCAAGGCCGATGAGCCGAATGCTTAGATAGATTTTCCTTTCCAGTTTTGTTGTTTCATTTGAAAATCTGTTTATTTGAATTCAGGATTTATTTCAGTACTTTTAAATTCCAGTTGTATTTATTTCAAATGTTCAATAAAGTTTTCAATTTTCGATCATTGAGTTGTGACAAATATAGATGCTGTTGTTATGGTTACCTGCTAATGGAACAGCTTACTGCCGCCGTCTCAACAACGGTGCAGGCTGGACATGATCCGGTTCGACCCAATTATTTGGGATCGGGTCGTGACAACCTATTTGGTATATCTTTCACAAATCTTCTAAAAGTAATACCAAAATGTGCGCACGTGCATGCAAAACTTTGTTGTCTACTTGGAGACGAGTTTAGGTGGAGCAAGCATTGTCGCAGAGTGTCTAAATGGGGATCAAAAAATTTTAAACATTCTTTAACAACTAAGTTAATTATATGGCAAGCACACCTAACATGCATAAGTCTACCTTCTAAAATAGGCTGAAAAATCACTGACAAAGAAGACATAGCAGCAGTATTGTTTGATGCATTGTCCAAAGAGATAGAAATTTTTTTAGGATGAATATCATATTCACGCACGTGTTTTGAAATTTCACTTGAAATTATAGCGCCCGTGTGTGGACATTATATAAGTTTAAGACAGATGATGCGTTTTTGCAACATCCATTGTGCATCTATATAGTGTGCAGTAATACAAATATAAGCATAACTCCACTTAGTAGTCCAAATATCAGAAGTAATAGCCAACTTACTAACATTTTGAAAATTCGCTTTCAAAGTGGCTTTCCGCTCGTTAAAGAGACGAATAGTCTCATTTCGAGCTTGTTGTCTACTCACTCTAGTAAAGGAGGGGTTTAGAGAAATTGATGCATAATCTCGTAAAGATTCGCTTTCACCCGTCGTGAAAGGAAGTTCGTCACGAATAATATGTTTAGTTAATTCAGTTTTATGTCGAGCAGCTGTCATAGCCATGATTTTATTTATATATATATTAATTGCCTAATTATTTATTTAATGATCTTTCAAAAACTTTTCCAAAATAATTATTTCAAAAAAAAAAAAAAAAAAACCAAATTCCTTTTTTTTTACCACTTATGCAAATGCAAAATTTGCATTCTAGCATAAAGGGCTAGGTGGCTTTCATGCATGGACCCATGCCACTTGGCATCACCTTGCCATGACATGGCTGGAAGGGCATTCTGGTCTTTTTCCTTTCTTTTCATTCCTTTAATTAGAATGAGGGAGAGAGAGAAACCATTCTCTTCTCCTTTCTCTTCCTGGTAAGCTCACTCTCCTCTTCTCCTTCCTTTCTTCTCCTTCTTCTCTCTCTCTCCCCTTACTGCTGCTGCTGCCGCTGCTGCGTTGCGCTGCTGCCGCGGCTGCTGGCGCAGCGCTGGCGCCGCCGGCGGTCGGCCGCCGGCCGACCACACCCCCTCCTTCCTCTTCTTCTTCTTCCTCTTCCTTCCTTTCAATTTTCCTTTCCCCTCTTCTCTTCAATTTCTTGATAAATTAATTCTAGGTTTTGAGATTTAACCCCCCAATCCCAATTTTTGTGTAAATAGGTTCTGAGATTGGGAGAATTTCTCTCCTAAGGGAAACATTCAAGGATCAAGGCAAGTCCTCTTCCCTTTTTTTTATTCTAAAATTTTCCATCAAAAAAAAAGAATGCATGTTAATTATTGATCTCAATTTTGGGATAGAACTACGTATATTTATAATTTGTTTGTTGACCTTGAATGTAGTAGTGTAGAGTTCATTCCTATCTCATAAATATACTTTACCGACACCTTAGTTCTTCATGACACAATGAGTTATTACAACTTTGTGGTTTTCTTTATGAATGAAAAGATAATGAGTTTATATATATATTCATAAAGAGGACTTGTATGAATTCTTGTTAACATCATGAAATGCAAGATTGTATTTTTTTCTAGGCAAGGGTCATATGTATATGCATGTTTACTAAATTCAAGAAGAAATTGGCCCAACATAGTTGCCTTGCATGGAAGTACCTCTAACTATCTTCAAGTAAAGTTTTTATAAAAATTTTCATTTATTATTATATTGTTTAATTCTGTCCAGGATTATAAATTACACTTATTTGACATAATTATAATGACCACTTAGTTAAATTGTGTATTTATTGATACCAGTACATTATGGTACCCTCACCTATAAGTTCTCAAGTCAAAATAACCAATTTGTGCCCCCTAAAAGATAGTTTTATGTATGGATTATTTTGGACATGTTAGAATTGATTTTGATAACTCATTCATTTCGTGACCTTCCTTAGAAAACCTTTTATATAAGTTATACTACAACATGTATTTTTAAGCTTGAAAGACCCAAGATACATTTTTGCGCATAAATAAGAATGCTAGCTCGCTAAGGTATGTTGTAAATTCCTTAATTTCAATATCGCTTGTTATAAATTGCGTGGCCGGTGTTGAGGGTTGCTCCACCGAAGGGTCGGCGTACCCGGTTATATATTGCGTGTTGCCGGTGATGAGGGTTGCTCCACCGAAGGGGTCGGCGTGCCCATGTGTTTATTCTTTGTTTATTTGTTCTGAAAATATTTCCGGGTCAGTAAATACAAAGGAGACTCTGCCGAAATTTCTAAGAATTTCCAGAGTTAGTCTCTTTTGTGGAAAACCGGGTCCTTTAGGATTTTGACATTAAAGTCTAGTCCCTAAAACCATCCGACTCCGATCTACATCTTCGGAGGGATTCTTGGAAATCATTGATTATATTGATATTTTGGGACTACCTTGTTCCGACTCTTTCTTGGACTATATTAGTCTTAGAAAAGCCAATTGTAACTTAGATGCGACTTGACTTCTAGGACTCCCGTCTTGGGGATAGTCCTATGGTAATTAAAAGACTAGATTAGGTTGCATGGGGTTTGGGAGAGAAACCTGGATCACACCCGGCTGACTTCTTTGCAATATTTTACACTTTTCATACTGATCAGTCCCTGTTACGGTGTTCGTGCGGCCGCGCGATCTTCACCGGGGTGAGGCTTAGCTCACCTTCTTGTTTTGCAATGGGGCATCTATGCCCTGAGTCTCAGCTCAGAATACCCATTTGCATCTATCACGTGTTTTGCAATGGGGCATCTATGCCCTGAGTTTCAGCTCAGATTACCCATTTGCATTAAATTCATTAGGCATCTATGCCCTGAGTTTCAGCTCAGACTACTAATGAATGGGTTCGATATTCTTGGAAAAGTTCAAGTCATACGAACTTCCTTTTATAGCTCATGATTCGATGATTCGAGCCAGATGATTCGGAACTAACTCATGATGCTATCCTGGTTTAAACATCAATATGTGATAGTACAGACGGCTGGAGAATCTAAGCACCACCCGTTTTGTGCGAGCCTGATCCCGGGCCAATGGGATTATTGTAGAGATGCTAGGCGTGGGTGTGTGATCCAGAGAGTTTCTCTAAATTTGCATTTAGGTTTAGAAAGTTTGATTTTTTGTCCTTGTGACATTAATGTGAGAACGACTCGTTTCTTGATTAGTATTACATGTATGGACTTTAAAATGATCAAGTTTACTCCATTTTGTATTTACCTGCCTTATCATTCCACCTTCATAACTTGCTCCTTTGACCGAGGGCTTGCTCGTCGTATTGACGACCTAGTTTTGTTCACTAGGGACTGAAGCAGATCAGGATGAAGGCCAGGCATACACTGAGGCAGAACTTTATGAATGATGTAGGACTGAGGGTTGTAGCTTTATTCTGGGAACCTCATAGCTATGTGACTTATGTATTTGAAGAAACATGAATGCAATATGTAAGTTATGTATTTTGAAGAACAATGAATCCAAAATGTATATAGTGTTTGATGATGAGACTTGGACTATGTTGTAACATTTTGGGATAAATGAATGTTATGCTCTTTTGTGGAAAATCGTATTATTTCCTTAACTCTATGCCTATCCAGGACCTTACAGGCGACAATCGCGGGATGCAATTAGGTTCATGTTGTATGGTCGCGTAGCCTGGGGATGTTATACGTACTCGGCTCGCCGTATTCTGGGAGCGGGGCGTGACACGTCTTTTGGTTGGTGGCCCATGCAGGTCCACTCTTTAAGGGTAGTGTATAGGTTAAGGAGATGGTATAGGTGGATATCGAATATTATCTTAAGGATTTACTTGGACTTCCCTAGGATAGGAATAGATGACAATTGAAGGTTGAACACAAAAATCTACTAAGGTTTGGGGATATGAATCTTGATCAAAATTTATTTAGAATTTGATGATTTTATTATGGTAATCATTTTATGTCATAAAGTTCTCATTCGAGAAAATTTTCGGATATAGGTCATGGCCCGATTCCTGCCGAGCATCTATTGGGACGGGAGCCACCGGACTCATTACGAATACGAGCAGTTTGCTCGGGAGGCTTGGAAGGTGTTGCCCGACGACGACCTTTCGGTGAACAGTGTATTTTTCGAGCGCCTATGCCCCAGAATCCGTGATGTGGAAGATGGAGCGGAAGTATATTGGGAAAAGGAACTACGACTTAGGTTCTTCCTTGCGAAGGACGGTCCTTCTCCATTTATTCATGGGTATGAAGGGACCATTGAGGAATGGGTAGAGGCCAATCCTTATGATAGGATCCGCGAGATCACCTACATAAAGCTGAGATGGTGACGCATGACAGTTAGGACTGGGGTAGTTTTTGTCTGCTGCACAGCATTTTGATGGATCAGCAGATAACTTATAGATATGATGTATGGAAGAAAAAGGGAAAATTTTTGTCTGTTGTACAATATTTTGGAATTACAACAGATGTAATAGTTTGTATAAGGATTAGAGTATAGAAGTTGTAAGGACTTCCTAGTGAAGCATATTGTAATCGTGTTTTGTGAAATGAATGAAATATGCTTCTTTTAGTTATGGCTTTATATATATATTGCTATTATCTTTTCAATCTCCTCTAGTAAATTAAGTTCTCTTTAAATTTTGTATTTAAGAATTTCCAATTCTTAATATATAGGAAATGGCTTCTCAACCGAACCCCAATACCTCACAAGTGGAAGCCTCCGGGACACAAACAACTGATGCCTTTGAATTCTTTCAAAGGGTCTTGGAGGCCAATACCCAACAAATGCAACTTTCCCAAGCCACCTCAACAAAACTACTAGAGAGATTGGATGTCACTCCTACACAGAAGACGGGGGCCCTTTCAGAGTTTAGGACAATCAAGCCCCCAGAATTCAAAGGAACTGAAACCCCTATGGAAGCAGCGCAGTGGATTAGAACCACAGAGGCGTTACTAAAGGGCACGAAGACCCCGCCAAATGACATAGTTTCATTAGTAAGGATTCAATTAAAAGATGTGGCTGACATATGGTGGAGCTCATTACATCCAGAAGAATCTGATGAAGTTGTGACTTGGAAGAAATTTAAGGAAGAATTCGAAGAGAGATTCTTTCCCCCAAGTGCCAAGTTGGAGTTGGAAAGGAGATTCCTTCATCTGAAACAGAACAAGACCTCTGTCGACGAATATTCGGCGGAATTTACCAGACTCAGCCGGTATGCTCCAAGCTTGGTATCTACGGAGAAGGCGAAGGTAGTCCGGTTCATGGAAGGACTGGATGATAAATTGAAGATGAAGGTGGCCCCTTACAAATGTCAAACTTATGCTGAAGTGGTCGAAGCTGCAAGAGACCAACAAAGGATGCAAAATGACAAGAACAACGCGAAGACTGCAGGGCAAAAGCGGAGTCTGGAAACTGGTTCGGCCCAGGGAAGGACTTCGGGGCAAGGGCAACTAAGGGGTGTCCAGCATGAGCAGAAAAGACCCGTACCAAGTTGTTCTTACTGCGGAAGGCCGGGACACACGAAGAATAGTTGCAGAAGACTTCATGGGAGATGCCTGAAGTGTGGATCTTCCAACCACCAGTTGAACCAATGCCCTCAAAGCAATAGAAGGCCTGTAGTGCATAATAATGCGCAGGGACAGAGAGCTACAAGTCAAGGATATCAGCAGAGGCCTGCCTTCCAGAACAATGAGCCCAGGCCTAATACAACTACAGGATATCAGCAGAGGCCAGTCTTACCAACTCAAGCACATCAATTCCACCAGGCACAGAGGGCAATTCAGAACCACAACAACAAGAAGAAGAACAAGAATCACGGCCAAGCCTTTATGATGGATAACAATGAAGCAGGAATACCAGGAGACGTGGTGACAGGTACTATACTTGCTTCATCTAGTCCTGCATCAGTGCTATTTGATTCTGGGGCTACTCATTCTTTTATATCTGCATCATTCATATCTGAGTATAAAATAGAGACACAACCTCTGGCTAGAAAATTGAAAATCCTTACGGGCAATGGAATTGTAGAAGTAAGCCGAATTTGTAGAAATTGTCCAATTAAAATGGGAGGAGCAAGCTTCCGAACAAAACTATTAGTCTTTCCTATGGACAACTATGATATAGTATTTGGCATGGATTGGTTAATAGCAACCTCGGCGATTATTGATTGTGGACAAGGAAAAGTACAGTTTTCCTTACCCAGTAGGAAGTCGCATGAATTTGTTAGAGCCCAGAAGGAGTTTGACAAAGAGGAGTTAGAAAAGTTCGAACTAAGGAGTCTCCAGGGTCAAGTGATAGAGGAATGGCCAAGAGTTGTAGATGAGTTTAAGGATGTATTCCCTGATGAATTACCCGGATTGCCACCGGATAGGGCAGTTGAATTTAGCATTGATCTAATTCCTGGAGCGGCCCCAATTGCTAAGAAGATATACCCAATGAATAAGGAGGAACTAGCAGAGTTAAATAAACAAATCAAGGAATTGCTAGCTAAGGAGTTTATCAGGCCTAGTGTTTCTCCATGGGGAGCACCTGTACTTTTTGTAAAGAAGAAGGATGGGAGTCTGAGATTGGTAATTGATTATAGAGCACTGAATGAACTAACAATCAAGAACAAATATCCACTCCCTAGGATCGATGAATTATTCGACCAACTTGGAGGAGCAACTGTATTTTCCAAAATAGATCTCAGATCAGGCTATCACCAAGTGAAGATTAAGAAAGAAGACATACCAAAGACTGCTTTAGAACTAGATATGGACATTATGAGTTTCAAGTCATGCCTTTTGGATTGACAAATGCTCCGGCCATATTCATGGATTTGATGAATAGGATATTCTATCAATATTTGAATAAATTTGTGATAGTGTTCATTGATGACATATTGATTTACTCGAAGAACGAGGAGGAGCACGAAGAACACTTGAGGATAGTACTTGAGACTCTACGACAGGAGAAGCTGTATGGGAAGCTAAGTAAATGTGAATTTTGGTTAAAAGAAATTCCTTTCTTGGGACACATAGTCAGCGGAGAAGGCATAACAGTAGATCCTAAGAAAATAGAAGCAGTTAAGTCATGGCCTACTCCAAAAAAATGTAGCTGAAGTTCGAAGTTTTGTTGGTTTGGCTGGATACTATAGAAGATTCGTGGAAAATTTTTCAAGAATTGTTGAGCCGCTTACTAGATTGACTCGGAAGAATGAAAAATTTGTTTGGACTGATAAATGTCAAGCGGCATTTGAAGAATTAAAGGAAAGACTTGTCACTGCACCAGTACTAGCTTTACCCTCAGGATCAGGAGGTTACGAGATTTACAGTGATACTTTTGGCAAGGGTTTGGGCTGTGTGTTGATGCAGCACGGATGGGTGATCGCTTATGCCTCGCGCCAGTTGAAAGTTCATGAAAGAAACTACCCAACACATGATCTGGAGTTAGCAGCTGTTGTGTTTGCACTGAAACTATGGAGACATTACTTGTATGGTGAACAGATCAAGATTTACACAGATCACAAGAGTTTAAAATACGTGTTCACCCAAAAGGAGTTAAATATGAGGCAACGTAGATGGCTCGAGTTGCTTAAGGATTTTGATATGGAGTTGCAGTATCATCCAGGCAAGGCAAACAAAGTGGCAGATGCTCTTAGTAGGAGGCCTGAGGCTTTCTTTATGAACATGCCCAAGGAGATATTGGATGATCTCAGAAAAATGGGGATTGAAGTGATATGTCCAGTTGCAGATGGAATTTGGGAAAGTTTACAAGTTCAATCTTCTTTAGTGGAGAGAATTAAGGAGGCACAGAAGAAGGATGTGAAACTGCAAAAATTATGGAGTCAAACTGAAGCTGGGATACAAACTGGATTGATGAAGCATTCTGATGGATCCTTGAGGTTCGGGAGTCGATTGTGTGTACCATATGGAGAACTCCGGACCGAGGTTATGACTGAAGCACATAGTTCTCAGTACTCCATTCATCCTGGGAGTACGAAGATGTACCAGGATCTGAGACAAACTTTTGGTGGCATGGAATGAAGCGGGAGATAGCTAAATTTGTCTCGAAATGTTTAGTATGCCAACAAGTGAAAGCTGAACACCAAAGGACTGCTGGACTACTGCAACCACTCCCAGTACCTGAATGGAAGTGGGAGCATATTACAATGGATTTTGTATCAGGACTCCCAAGAACACAAAAAGGTAACAATGCCATCTGGGTAATAGTGGATAGGCTTACAAAGTCCGCAAGATTTCTACCATTTCGAGTTGGACAATCTACGGAGCATCTAGCGGATATGTACATGAGGGAAGTTGTTAGTCACTATGGGGTACCGGTAAGTATCGTATCAGACAGGGATACTCGGTTCACCTCCAAGTTTTGGAGAAGCTTACAAGATAGTCTTGGCAGTCGCCTGAAGTTTAGTTCAGCATATCATCCACAGACCGATGGGCAGTCAGAAAGGATGATACAAATCTTAGAAGATATGCTAAGAGCATGCACCCTAGATTTCAGAGGATCATGGGATGATCATCTGCATCTGATAGAATTCTCCTATAATAACAGTTATCAGGCCAGTATCAAGATGGCGCCATTTGAAGCACTATATGGGAGGAAGTACAGATCACCTATATGTTGGGGTGACGTCGGAGAACGACAGCTTTTAGGGCCAGAATTGGTCACTCAGACTGTGGACATGGTCAAGGCAGTTCGAAGTCATCTTCAAGCTGCGCAGGACAGGCACAAGATGTGGGCAGATAAGTATCGGAGAATCTTGAATTTCAAACCTGGTGATCATGTATTTCTGAAGATCTCACCAACTAAAGGAACTATCAGGTTTGGAACCAGAGGAAAGTTGAGCCCAAGGTATATAGGCCCATTCGACGTCCTGGATCGAATCGGTGATGTTTCTTACAGATTGGCCTTACCACCATCCCTAGAAGGAGTCCACGATGTTTTTCATGTATCACAACTGCGAAAATATGTACCAGATACTAGTCACATATTGGATCATTCAGAAATCCCTGTTGGCCCAACACTCCGCATCGAGCAGAAGCCAGTGGAAATCCTGGATCGGAGACAGAAGATTCTTAAGAACAAGACCATCTCATTGGTTCGAGTATCTTGGAACAAGGACTCACCGGGAGAGTCTACTTGGGAAAGAGAAGATGAGATGCGGCGACTTTACCCCTACCTTTTTGATGATTAAGGTACCTTAGCACCTTTCCTTCCTTCCCTTAATCTTTTCCATTTCCTTAAATTCCGAGGACGAAATTTTATTAAGGTGGGTAGAGTGTCATAGCCATGATTTTATTTATATATATATTAATTGCCTAATTATTTATTTAATGATCTTTCAAAAACTTTCCAAAATAATTATTTCAAAAAAAAAAAAAAAACCAAATTCTTTTTTCTTTTTACCACTTATGCAAATGCAAAATTTGCATTCTAGCATAAAGGGCTAGGTGGCTTTCATGCATGGACCCATGCCACTTGGCATCACCTTGCCATGACATGGCTGGAAGGGCATTCTGGTCTTTTCCCTTTCTTTTCATTCCTTTAATTAGAATGAGGGAGAGAGAGAAACCATTCTCTTCTCCTTTCCTCTTCCTGGTAAGCTCACTCTCCTCTTCTCCTTCCTTTCTTCTCCTTCTTCTCTCTCTCTCTCTCCCTTACTGCTGCTGCTGCTGCTGCTGCTGCCGCTGCTGCGTTGCGCTGCTGCCGCGACTGCTGGCGCCAGCGCTGGCGCCGCCGGCGGTCGGCCGCCGGCCGACCACACCCCCTCCTTCCTCTTCTTCTTCTTCCTCTTCCTTCCTTTCAATTTTCCTTTCCCCTATTCTCTTCAATTTCTTGATAAATTAATTCTAGGTTTTGAGATTTAACCCCCCCAATCCCAATTTTTGTGTAAATAGGTTCTGAGATTGGGAGAATTTCTCTCCTAAGGGAAACATTCAAGGATCAAGGCAAGTCCTCTCCCTTCTTTTTTTTATTCTAAAATTTTCCATCAAAAAAAAAGAATGCATGTTAATTATTGATCTCAATTTTTGGGATAGAACTACGTATATTTATAATTTGTTTGTTGACCTTGAATGTAGTAGTGTAGAGTTCATTCCTATCTCATAAATATACTTTACCGACACCTTAGTCCTTCATAACACAATGAGTTATTACAACTTTATGGTTTTCTTTATGAATGAAAAGATAATGAGTTTATATATATATTCATAAAGAGGACTTGTATGAATTCTTGTTAACATCATGAAATGCAAGATTGTATTTTTTTCTAGGCAAGGGTCATATGTATATGCATGTTTACTAAATTCAAGAAGAAATTGGCCCAACATAGTTGCCTTGCATGGAAGTACCTCTAACTATCTTCAAGTAAAGTTTTTATGAAATTTTTTTATTTATTATTATATTGTTTAATTCTGTCCAGGATTATAAATTACACTTATTTGACATAATTATAATGACCACTTAGTTAAATTGTGTATTTATTGATACCAGTACATTATGGTACCCTCACCTATAAGTTCTCAAGTCAAAATAACCAATTTGTGCCCCCTAAAAGATAGTTTTATGTATGGATTTATTTTGGACATGTTAGAATTGATTTTGATAACTCATTCATTTCGTGACCTTCCTTAGAAAACCTTCTTATATAAGTTATACTACGATATGTATTTTTAAGCTTGAAAGACCCAAGATACATTTTTGCGCATAAATAAGAATGCTAGCTCGCTAAGGTATGTTGTAAATTCCTTAATTTCAATATCGCTTGTTATAAATTGCGTGGCCGGTGTTGAGGGTTGCTCCACCGAAGGGGTCGGCGTACCCGGTTATATATTGCGTGTTGCCGGTGATGAGGGTTGCTCCACCGAAGGGGTCGGCGTGCCCATGTGTTTATTCTTTGTGTTTATTTGTTCTGAAAATATTTTCGGGTCAGTAAATACAAAGGAGACTCTGCCGAAATTTCTAAGAATTTCCAGAGTTAGTCTCTTTTGTGGAAAACCGGATCCTTTAGGATTTTGACATTAAAGTCTAGTCCCTAAAACCATCCGACTCCGATCTACATCTTCGGAGGGATTCTTGGAAATCATTGATTATATTGATATTTTGGGACTACCTTGTTCCGACTCTTTCTTGGACTATATTAGTCTTAGAAAAGCCAATTGTAACTTAGATGTGACTTGACTTCTAGGACTCCCGTCTTGGGGATAGTCCTATGGTAATTAAAAGACTAGATTAGGTTGCATGGGGTTTGGGAGAGAAACCTGGATCACACCCGGCTGACTTCTTTGCAATATGATTTTACACTTTTCATACTGATCAGTCCCTGTTACGGTGTTCGTGCGCCGCGCGATCTTCACCGGGGTGAGGCTTAGCTCACCTTCTTGTTTTGTAATGGGGCATCTATGCCCTGAGTCTCAGCTCAGAATACCCATTTGCATCTATCTCGTGTTTTGCAATGGGGCATCTATGCCCTGAGTTTCAGCTCAGATTACCCATTTGCATTAAATTCATTAGGCATCTATGCCCTGAGTTTCAGCTCAGACTACTAATGAATGGGTTCGATATTCTTGGAAAAGTTCAAGTCATACGAACTTCCTTTTATAGCTCATGATTCGATGATTCGAGCCAGATGATTCGGAACTAACTCATGATGCTATCCTGGTTTAATCACATCAATATGTGATAGTACAGACGGCTGGAGAATCTAAGCACCACCCGTTTTGTGCGAGCCTGATCCCGGGCCAATGGGATTATTGTAGAGATGCTAGGCGTGGGTGTGTGATCCAGAGAGTTTCTCTAAATTTGCATTTAGGTTTAGAAAGTTTGATTTTTTGTCCTTGTGACATTAATGTGAGAACGACTCGTTTCTTGATTAGTATTACATGTATGGACTTTAAAATGATCAAGTTTACTCCATTTTGTATTTACCTGCCTTATCATTCCACCTTCATAACTTGCTCCTTTGACCGAGGGCTTGCTCGTCGTATTGACGACCTAGTTTTGTTCACTAGGGACTGAAGCAGATCAGGATGAAGGCCAGGCATACACTGAGGCAGAACTTTATGAATGATGTAGGACTGAGGGTTGTAGCTTTATTCTGGGAACCTCATAGCTATGTGACTTATGTATTTGAAGAAACATGAATGCAATATGTAAGTTATGTATTTTGAAGAACAATGAATCCAAAATGTATATATGTGTTTGATGATGAGACTTGGACTATGTTGTAACATTTTGGGATAAATGAATGTTATGCTCTTTTGTGGAAAATCGTATTATTTCCTTAACTCTATGCCTATCCAGGACCTTACAGACGACAATCGCGGGATGCAATTGGGTTTATGTTGTATGGTCGCGTAGCCTGGGGATGTTATACGTACTCGGCTCGCCGTATTCTGGGAGCGGGGCGTGACAGCAGCTGAGTAAGTAAAGTTACCCATTGAAGAACCGGTGGCGCCAAAGCTTATTTGGGTTTGGGACGCTTGAAGTGTGTCCTTCCCGTAGCAAGTGTCGTAGTGTCTGGATATGGTCCCGGTGCCACCGCCCTTCTTCCATGCGTACTGGTTGCAATATTTCTTGCATTGCGCCTTGTACGGTATTGGTTCACCCTTGGCATCTACAACAATCGAACCATCAGGATTAGTTTCATAAATCAAAGTAAAATATTCTCAATACTTAGACCTCTTTTTCTTTTCAGGACGTTGGGTGGAACTAGCGACTTCCGGAGGAGATGGTTGGAACCCCTCCGGAATCGGATTGGTGGCTACTTGCTCAGGTGGAATTTCAGTACCGTTAAAAAAAGTATTAAAATATTGGTAAGTATGTCCAGCAAGATCAGGTGGGTTTGAACCTTCACCAGCCATATATAAAATAAAATAAAGTAAAACTATGTTAGAAGAAAGTAAGGGATTGAGAGGGAGATCGGGAAGCCGTAGAGCCGGAATGGAGTTAGGAGGGAGATCGGGAAGCCGTAGAACACCAGAGCACCGGGGAGGGAAAGCCGTAGAACACCAGAGCACCGGGGAGTGAAAGCCGTAGAACACCGTAGAGAAATGTAGAGAAATGTTTGGAATGAGTTGTGTTTGAAAAATGGAATTTTGGCCTATTTATAGGAATTTTTCGGGGTTATTTTGGTAATTTTACGCCAAAAATGACCAAAATGCCCCTCCCAACGTTTTAATAACGGCTATATGGGAGGGGCATTTTTGTAAAAGAACCCCCCCCTCCAACGGTCAAAAAAAAAAAAAAGACCAACGGTCGGCTGGACCGGTCCCAGCGGGCCGGGCTTCGGGCCGGTCCAATCGGGTCGGACTTCGCGCCGGGCCACCGAACTATTTTAAAAAAAAATGCGCGGGCCTGACTCGGACTGGGGGGGGGGGGGGGGGGGGGGGGGCGACCCGACCCGTTCGGGGGTGGGGGGCCGGGCCGGTTCGGGCCACTGGCGGGCCGGGCCGGGCTTCAAGGCCAGCGGGCCGGTCCGGGCCTGGGTCGGGCTCCGGGCTAACCGGCCCCTAGTGCAACATGACTCGTCCGCATACCTGTCAAATATGCGTACTTCTGCTTTGTTCACTTGGGCCTTTAAAGCTTTAACAATAGCTAGAGGTCTGGATCTTGGTTAGGAGTGATTCGAGTGAATCAGAGTAAACGAACATTTATATAAAATTTTGGATAGGTTTTGAGTCGGATTAATTACACCGACCCCCTATGTTCCAAAGTACCACAGGGACTACCTGACCTCCCATTTCTTTCTTTTTTAATTTTATTAACCATAGGACGAGCAGTGTTATTATTTTCTATAGTAAATATAAATGATAAGGAGTGTCAACGTAATTAGTTTCAAAGTAAGAATAGTCCGACAGTAACAAAAGAAACCGTACAGGATAGAGAAAGCATATTTTATTCCTTTTGGTTGTAGAAAAAAAGAAAAAAAAGAAAAAGAAAAGTAATTATTTGTTCTTTTCCTTTATTTGAAAATTTATAATTTTTATTTGAAGTAGAAAAGTGAATCATTAGATAAATGAGGGATAGTTTTGTTTCTTTTATTTGAAAATAATTTTTTTGTTTATATTCCTTTTGTTTTGTTTGACATCTAACATGGGATAATTTATCTTTTCTAAATTTATGATTGAGCGGACGAAACGTTAGCTAAGTTCAAAACCATCATATAGAAGGGTAGAAAAGCAATATGTGTGATAATAATGTGCCATCAAGATAAAAATATCAAGATAATATGTCTCCTTTATTCCTACAACTACTAACATGCAATAAAGAAGCCGGGTTCCCCGGCTCCGGCCAATAGGTGAATCAGAGTAAACTTAAAATAGAGAAACAAATAAAATAAAGAGAACCCACTAGTGAATATGTATTTTATTTTATTTTATATTATTTACATCTCTACTTAATTAAATAATTGTACAAATCATAGTCACGCTCCTTCAGCTGTAGAGTTCATTCTAACAGGGGTGCAACTCGGACGGGTTGGGTCGGGCTTGAGGTCAACCCGATCTCAACCAGATGAATCATAAGCCTAATCCGAGCCCAAGCCCGGCCCGACCTCGGGTTCAACATATGAAGCCCAAGACCAAGTCCGGAGGATCGGGTTGAACTCGGGTTGGGTCGGGTCCATCGGGTCTATCGGGCTCTAATATAATATTTGAAATAATTTTAAACAAAAGTAATATTAAACACAACCAAATAGCAATCAAGTATTGGTCATTACAAAATACTAACTGAAATAAGATTCAGGATAATGAGTTGAAGAGTTTGTGTGGAGAATTTAGATTTAAACTTTTTATTTAAGAAGTATATATATATATATATATATATATATATATATATATATATATATATATATAAAAGTCGGATTTCGAGTTCGTCGGGTAACCCGACATATGAATCCGAGCCCAACCCGACTGTTAATCGGGTTCAAATATTTTAACCTAAATTCGAGCCCGAATCCGAGTATCTTCAACCCTAACCCAATCCATTAACGGATTTATCCGATTGAGTTCGGATTTAGCCCGCCCAAGTTGCACCCCTACATTCTAAGCTTGAAAAGTTGCCGAGAAACTCACGAAGACACTTTTTTTTTTTCTGGATATTATTCGAGAATCATAATCAAATGAACTTACACCCACCCGCTATGGAGACACGTGGCTTTCTTGATTTTCGTTTGAAAAGAACGTCTAGTTTTTTTGTTTGTTTTTTTTTTCAAACAACAATTGTTAGAAGTGGCAAACACGAGGAGACACCACTTATGTTCCGTTGGAAATTAAATTTTTGCCTAATATGCCCACAATAAGATGGCCCACATTTACATGGGTTAGTTTGTACATCATATCCTAATCCGAGTTAATTTTTGTTCATCCATCAAAATTTAGATATTTATTCACCCTCTAATAAAAAATTGACACATATTAAATCTTTTAATCAACACCATTTTAAATATTTACAAAATCACTTTCAAAGTAATTTATGTTGAATGTATTTAACACGTGTCAATTTTTTGTTGGATGATGAACAAACATTATAGTTTTAGTGGGTGAACAAAAATTGACTCTCCTAATCCATCAACTGAAAGGCCTCTTTTGATTCGCAGCATTATGAGATTGGAAAAGGGAAGTCATTATTTTTCTATGTTTGGGTGCAAAAGGAATTAAGTTTTAAAGAAAAGTGATTCTCAATGGAAAGAAAATTAGGAAGGAAAGTTGTTCCATTTGTCAACCGATTCCGAAGAATCGATAGTCGAGCTTGTGGGAAAAGATCAAGACCGCTTAGAAGGATGATCCGTACCTGAAGAAAGTGCAAGGACAAATTTCAACGGGTAGTACGACCGACTTTGCGGTAGACGAAACCGGCGTGCTTCGATTGAAGTGTAGGCTATGCGTTCCGGACGATTCAGAACTTAGAAAAGAAATATTGACGGAGGCGCACTATGTGAAATATACCTTGCATCCTGGCAGCACAAAGATGTACAAGGACCTCCGCACGACCTTCTGGTGGCACGGAATGAAGAGAGATGTGGCACTCTTCGTGTCCCAATGCATGGCATGTCAGCAGGTAAAAGCTGAGCATCAGAGACCGGGTGGGGAGATGCAGACCTTGCCATTCCATAATAAAAATGGGATCATGTCACTATGGACTTTGTTGTTGGCCTGCCGAAGACGTCGCGGGAAAATGACGTCATCTGGGTCATCGTTGATCGACTAACCAAGTCAGCGTACTTCATTGCTATTAAAGTTACTTGGAGCGTTGATCGCATGGCTCAGATTTATCTTGACGAGATAGTACGGCTGCACGGAGTCCCTGTATCCATTGTCTCTGATCGGGATGCACGATTTCTATCGTACTTCTGGAGTAGCCTTCAGTCGGCTCTAGGTACCAAGTTGCAGTTTAGCTTAGCTTACTATCTCCAGACCGATAGCCAAACGGAGCGGGTGAATCAGATCTTCGAAGACATGTTACGGATCTCAGCAATTGACTTCAAGTCGAATTGGGACGTTCATCTACCGTTTGTCGAATTTGCATACAACAATAGCTATCATTCCAGAATATTCCAAATGGCGCCGTACGAAGCCTTGTATGGCCGGAAGTGCACATCACCCATTGTTGGAATGAAGTCGGAGAACGACAGATTTTTGGCCCGAAGTTGGTGGAACAGACCGTGGAGAAGGTCAAGCTCATTCGAAAAAGATTAAAGACTGCACAGAGTCGACAGAAAAGTTACGCAGATGTTCATCGTCGATCCCTCGAGTTTCAAGAAGGCGATCACGTATTTCTTAAAGTGTCGCATATGCGTGGAGTTACCCGGTTTGGTGCAAAGGGAAAGTTGAGTCCGAGATTCGTTGGACCGTTTGAAGTACTCAAGCGAGTCATCCCAGTGGCCTATCAGATTGTCATGCCGCCAGCGCTAGCGGGTGTGCATAATGTCTTCCACGTTTCTTAGTTGAGGAAGTACGTGCACGACCCAAGCCACGTGGTAAATTTTGGTCAGCTGGAGCTGAAGCCGATTTATCATATGTTGAAGTACCGGATCTTAGAACGTAAAGTTAAACTGCTGCGGAATCGAGCGATCCCTCTCGTTCGCGTATGCTGGAGCAATCATTCGGTCGAGCAGTCGACCTGGAAACTTGAATCGGAGATGAAGGAAAATTTTTCTTCATTGTTCTCGTAGAGGTAGGTTCTATTCTTAAGTTTCAAGGACGAAACTTTTTATTAGTTGGTTATGGTGTAGTGCCTCATCCCTATATCGTGTCCCGTTTTCGTCTACGGGGTGCGCGGGAAAGGAACACTGTCGCTACCGATTCAGTCGGGACCTATAGATCGGGATCGGTTGAATCGGTCGAACGAAAACGATTGAATTAAGATCATTTTTTCGTTATGGAAAGGATTCTTCGGAATCAAGTCCTATATTCAGCAGGTTGCGTCTCAAGGATTGGCTCTGCGGCTGAGTCGAAAAAGACGTCTCGTTGCTCTGGTTTTCATGCCACACTTGATTTGGCTTTGGCTTTGGTTTTCGTGAATGCGTTTTCGAGAATATTTTTGATGATTTTCATGCCTTGTATTTTTGAACTTCGCATTCGTATCGAACTCCTTGAATAGTGCAGTGTTCTAATCAGTTGTTTATGCGATTGCAGGTGATCGCGTAGGCGATGTCTAAACACAGCCAACCAGCTCTCGCCTGAAGCAAAGACTAAAGTGAGTTGCTGACCTTCTTCGCCTCTACCCTCTGTTTCATAATCAAATATGAAACAAAAAAACAATGCTTGTCGCCATAGTGTAGAATCAATGAAATCATGGCACGATTCTTCACGAAACACTTGCTATCGAACTGCTTTATATGAAAAACTGATGCCTACTCCCTTATGCCTTATTTACTTAGCCTATGCAAACCAAAGGATGAATCGATTAACGTTTATAGCAACGATACAGCTAAAGTGCATAAATGACTAAGTTCAAAGAAAATGGTTAGTTTCACACCAAAAGAGAAAGTTAAAGCTTCTAGAAAAAAAGATAGAATATTTCATGAATCTGCAAAAACGGTCATTGGACAACTTATGCATAAGACATAGTTTCTTCGAACGGTTGCCTAGGCCAAGGAACCGATTCGGCCCGGGAGGAACGAGTATAGCAAGTGCCAGCCATGAATTAGCGTGGATAATTCGGGAACTTTCGCACTGGGCTCGCTACCCGCCGCGAAAGGGTCATCGTCTAATCTAACTATAGTTCATGATGTCTTGACATTGCCAGTGACCTTCACTGCTTGAACTAATGCACATGACACGGGATGATTATGATAACTGCTCAATGTATACAATTTCATATGCTTGCCTTAAAACATGTTAACATGCAAATCAATCAAGATGGTCAGAAAGATCACAAAAATAGCTAACATGTTTTATAAAACTGTTTGAACCAAATGCATAGCTTGGGTTTAATTATCCACTCACCAGTACATATGATCGTGCCGACCCTCGCTCTTTGTAGGTGCCTGGAATCAGGAAGAACGTGCCAACTAGCTAGACGACGTTCGTGCTTTTGAAGCTTCGATCGCGCGTCGAAGACCCCGTCGCTTAACTTTTGAAAACTCTCCGCAAGTGTAAGCCTACTTTCCAGAATATATATTTTATATAAATTTTTGCAAAATTTTTTTCCTACAAATTAATTTGCATGATAATTCTTTAATAATAGGTTATACATTTGTTGCATGGTATTAGTGTTATATTGTTAATAATGTCTTGGGCTTCTCAGCCCAGCCCACCACTGTAGCTTTTCTTTTGTTCGGTTTAAAGTGTCATTTGAGAGTGAGAGAGGGAGCATGTGCATTGTACAGCTCAAATTCCTCTTTCCTTCTCTGAACACTAAACCATGGTGAGTTGTGTAACCAACTTTTGAAATTCTAACGAATTTCTTCCCCACCAGAGTAGAGCGCTGGCCAAATGTTGGCGCCTAAACTTTGGGCCTGTTTGGTTGCACGAAAGTGTATGAAAGTGCGAAAGTGGAAAAACGAAACTTGCGCACGCGATGCGTACGCATAAATTTTGAGTTTCCAAAAGTTGTTTGGTTGATGGTTGAAAAATATGAAAGTGGAGGAATAAGGAGTTTCATTGTTTGGATGGTTGTTGAAAGTGGAAAAAAAAGAGTTCCGTTGTTTGGATGGTTGTTGAAAGTGGATATTGGTTTGAGATATATTAAACGAAGACCACTTTTCTCTTTCCACTTTTTTCCTTCTCTTTCCACCACTTTCACCAAAAAAAGGATGTGGTGAAACTGACAACAAAAGGACGGATCCATGAACTCGTCCGCGTCCCATCAACCACTTTCACACCACTTTCAACTTTTTAACCAAACACCTGAACTGAAGCCAGTTCACCCGACTTTCAACTTTCCACCACTTTTACCCCCACTTTCAACGAACCAAACAGGCCCTTTGCGTGAGTCTCAAGCTCGATCGACCTATATAACCCTTCCTTCTAGGTCAGTACTGCTGAGAAATTCTAACGAACCAGCCTCTCTCTTATTCTTCTTTCCCAACTCCATCTTCCCAAAATACTCTTAGACTGCTCTCAACCGACCATGGCGGAGAAGTACACCTCGACGAGGAGGAGCAGCACCTAGACGTTCAATTCCAGGCTCGGCAGTGATCGACTTCCTTCAGTGTCTTCGTCATCACTTCAGGGGTCTATATCGACTTGTCGATCAAGTAAGTTGTTAGAATTATTGAGATTCGATCTACTCTGTTGTCAATTTCCTTTTGATCTAAATTTTGGATCGGGATGAAGGACAGTTGTTTTCATCTCGTGGTCTTCCTTCGAAGCTTTTGATTCATCCTTGCACTGACCGCTACAATCGGTTGGAAGAGGTGAGGGATCGTTCTAATCTAACAAATTTGATTGTGTGCTCTCTTCTTAATTTTGTTCTCCATCTCATTATGTTGAGAATGTAGATCGGAATTGGAGAATTTAGGTTGATTTGTTCAGTTGATCGATCTAACAAAGTATTAAACGCTGGTGAGAATCCATGTCCTCTCGAACTGAATTAGGAGTTTATTTCTTTGATTTGATTTTTATGATTCGTTGTGATTTCCCTGTATTTATGATTCAACAGAAGTTATGGCTCGATGGATAATCGAATTCGTGTCAGGACAGTTGGTCGAATAAGGACTCGAGCCTATTGACATAGGACACCAGTTGCTCTTGGATTCATCTCTCAAGGAAGTTTCGTTGGGTAAGTTTTCCTGTACCCTGAGCAACTGCAGGAGATCCTTCAATTTTATTTTCTAGATCTAGTTGAATGGTTAATCTAGTGTAGGTCTGTGATTGTTGAGGTTGGATACTAAAATTCAAGTTAGCCAATGATAAATTGGGTTATGGACTGATGAACTGATACTTAAATCAGACACTGATAACCAGTAATTACAGGCCCACGACAATTGTTTAAACATTAGGTAACCACTCGTGAAGTTTTAATGATACTTTTGAGTAGGAAATTGTTTATCTAATTAAATGTTGAAGTAGATATCTATTTCTTTCCTGAGAACCTTAGATACATCAGGAAAATCCTTGTTGATTTGAATCACTGATTCTAGAGAATATGGGAATTCTGATTTCAGTAGAAGCTTTGGACAACCAGGGTTGGGGTCCAATTTGGGATGTTTGATTTCAGTTTAAGTAGGATTAATACTTTCAATACCTTGTAAAGATTCTGAGAGTTGATGTTTCAGTTATGAATTAAGATTCATTGCTTGGTTTTTGGTAAGTTTAGTTACATGAGAGCTCTCAAGAAGTTAGGAATGGGAGATGTCAAGCAGAGAGAGTTAATTTAGTGTAAAGTACTAAGTTTCTAGGTCAGTAACATGATTGGGTTGACATATCATTTCAGAGTGATGCTAAGCAATACTGTTCTTTGCAGATTGGGTTTCAGTTTTGACTTTGGGATATCAGGGCAAATCTGATATATGGGGCCTGTGTTTAGCCTTATTCCCTTGATAGAGTTACAATGTTGAACATGAAGGGGTTCAATTCATTGTTGAGGGTTTTAACCTCCTTTTCTCTAGTTGCATTATTTTGATACCAGATACTGTCAAGTACCTGAATTTTAATTGACCTTATAGATTATAACTTAAAATGACAGGTGCATTTTATAGGTTGAAGGACTGAAGGGTTGATGTGAATCATAGTTCACTGTGTCTCAGTGTATATTAATACAAACCACCAATTGTCACGACCCGCACTCGCTAAAAGGGCACGTGACGCGACAACGCCCAGCCCTCACCAAAAAATCGGAGTAGAACGCTGTGGATTTTTCTACTTCTAAACAGTTTATATATATAACAAAAACCTGTCGAGAATATGGTCAACTCCGAACGGAGGACAAGCAATGAATATATATACGAGTACTCAATCACGACTCTAAGATAACAAAGTAAAGACTGAAATGAAAAGACAACAAGACGATAAAATAATATATAACCTGTCAAGTCCAACACAAGAATATATACAGTCCAAGTCTCTAATACAGTCCATAACAAAAACAGTCTCAAAAGTAGCTGGAGACAAAGTCCAGTATAAAAGACCTACTCTAACTAAGTAATAGGTAGGGTCTCGTCAGGCGGAGCTAAGCCCTGCTGGACCAAAGTCTCCAAGTCTATGCCCACTACGTCATCCGGACCGTAGTAGGTACTGTAGTCTCCCTCATCTGCATCTGTAATATTTTCAACATATCCTGTCAGGATGGAACGAGTACAATCCACTAACAACATTTCACAAGATATGACAAAAGCTATAATATGTAAATAGAGAGTATATACAAGAAAATCATGGAATGTACATGTGAGAATCATGGCAAGGTAAGTTGTAAAACTAGAGCTAGAACAAGGCAAGTAAACTGATCATGGCATGTACAAGAATCAAGAATCATATATCTAGGTGTGTGAATACTAGCTACAACATGTGACCGGCTTGGGTCTTGCACAAGGTCTACTGGCCTGGTTAATCATACGTGGAGTGTATGATTAACACTCACAAGGTCTACAAGAGTAACAAGGTGGATAATGACCACATGTCTACACTAATACTCCCCGTCCCCGACTGGTAGAGTGAATCCAAACAAGACACGTCACGACGCGGGATTCTACGAGAAGGGAGCAAGTCTCCTCGAGAATTGGCGTCCATGTACTGCACAAGAACTACAAGGGGGCTTGCACAAGACATACCAAGACAACAAGGAATAATACCTCATGTCGGGATCCATGAATACCAACCCGTGTGACCAATGTGTCGAGAACAAGCATATCTACACTAATTACATGGATTATATCAATCAGCATAAATTGGAAAAGTGTCAGAAAATGTACTCACCTGAAATATGATATGGTACGTCAACCGGAGCAAATGCAGCGTCTCGAGGACCTATAGAGAACAAGACGTATCAATACTATGTTTAGGAAGTAAAATCAAATCAATTTGAATCCTATTAAGTCATTCTAGGTCAAGACACGTCAAACTAGGTTGTACGGGATCAACCTAAGTCATATTAGGTCTAGCTAGGTCATACTAGGTCAATGCAAGTCAAACGGAATTAATCTAGGTCAATTTGAGTCAACGGTTGACTTACAGTTGACTTTTGGTCAACTGGTCAACTCTGGTCAACCGTGGTCAACTCTGGTCAACCCTAGGTCAACTCTAGGTCAATGGTGACTAACAGTTGACTTTTGGTCAACTGCACAAGTCTAATGGAATTTGGGACTAAATTGGGTAAAGTGTTGACCCATAGTTGACTTTCGGCCTAAAAAGTCAACCGTGGTCAACCGGGATCAAGACTAGGTCTAGACGGCTATTTCTACCCATTACCAACCTCTACAACCTATATCCAAGTCCATCTTGGACTTCGAAACTCATTTCTTGGCCATAGGCCAAATTCCTATTTTACCCTTAAAAAGGGCAAAATTCCTACTTCGGCGACTAGCTAGTTAGCCTACCTACGCTTGTTATTTTGACCCGTGCTCCCTAGGATAGTAGGGTACTATCCTATAGGTTCGTTATCTACCAAAATACCTAGATAAAGTGGACGTCTAGTCCACCTTACGGCCCGTTGCAGATATCTTGAATATTTCAAGATACGCGCTGATACGGCGCGATACCGGCGCCCTACGACCCCAATTTCCACTCGGGAGCTTACCCGCAAAATCTAAATCACGTAACCTAGGCCTACGTCAAGTTTCATCGCGTTCCGATACTCCGGGCTCCGTTTCACCCTCTAACTCGATTTCTCCTAAAACTCCCTTTTAGCTCTCATTCAAATTCTCCTCCTTAACTCTTCTTCTAACTTCTTCTTCTAACTTCTTCTTCCTATTTCTCTTCTAATTTCCTTCTCCTCTAACTTCTTCTTCTAACTCCTCTTTCCTATTCCTCTTCTAATTTCTAACTTCTTCTATTTCTTTCCTTCTAATTCTAATTCTCTTCTTCTTCTTATTCCTCATATTCTTCTAATCCTTCTTCTTTTCTAATATTCTTCTCAACTTCTTCTTATCTAATTATCTATTTATACATATATATATATATGTATATACATATATATATATATATATATATATATATATATATACATATATATATATATATATATATATATATATATATATATAATGGAAAAAATATATATATATATATATATATATATATATATATATAATGGGGTTATGTAGGGGGGTTTAAAAGGGGCAAATGGGGGGGGGGAACTTGCTACTGCTGCTGCTGCAATGGGCTATTGCTGCTGCTGCGTTTGCTGGTACTGCTGCAGCTGCTCCTAGCTGCTATGGCTGCTGCTCCTACTGCTTTTGCTGCTGTTTTTCTTATTCTTCTTCATCTTCTTCTACTTCCTCTACCTCTTCCACCCTCTATATATATATATATATATTTTTTTTTTTTCCCTCTATATATATATATATATATATATATATATATATATATATATATATATATATATATATATATATATATATACCTATCTATCCAAACATCTATCTATATCTATATATTTAATCCCTCTACCTCTCCATCTATAATTGTATATATATAAACACACAACCACACGCACATATATACATATAAATTTATACCTACACATATGTAAATACATATATATACACAAACATATATTTATATATACATATACACATATCTATATATTTAAATTCATACTCACACACACACAAACACACACTCTCTCACTCATACACCACCACCACCACTCTCATGACACCACCACTCTCTACACACCAATACCACCACCACCATTCTCTACACAAACACAATACATATAATATATACACATATATATATATATATATATATATATATATATATATATATATTTTATATATATATATATATATATATATATATATATATACCACTCTAATTAATAAAACCCCCAAGAAATCCCTAACCTAGATTTTAGGAAAACCCTACAAATTCTATGGGCAACATGTAGAGAATCATCTTCTCTAAATTTATTGTGAAGAGAAAATGCAAAAAGAGGAATTAATGGGGAAATATGAGCTTACCTATGGTGGCTTTCTTGAGGAAGAGGAAGAACTCAAAGAGAAAATGAGATGGAGAGAATGAGAGATTACTTAGAGATGAAGGAAAGAGAGAGGGGGGGTGCTCCTACATATGGCCGGCCATGTGGGGGGGCTATTGGGTTGGGATCCAATAAGCCCCCAACCCATTAAGCTTAGTTTGATTTGTTTCGGGTTTGGTTCGGTTTGTTTCGGTCTAAATTAATCAACTAATCAAGCTCTAAAATGGCTAATTAAACCATGGAAATAGGGTTTATGATTTCTAACCTAATTATGATAGTGTGTGGGCCAAACACAGCTAGTTTGTGGGTCCCACTAGTGTCCAGGCTACCCGGGTCTCCAAATTGAGTCCGAATTGGATAAAATCCAAACCAACCCAAATAAATCCCAAAAAATCACATAAAATCAAATAAAATTCCTAAAAATTATAAAACTTGTAAAATGACAAAAATACCCCTAATTCAAAAACTGGGGGTGACAAATCTACCCTCCTTAAAAAAATTTCGTCCTCGAAATTCAAACGGTCGTACTCTTCTCTAGGTCAAGCACCCCACAATCAAGGTCTACTAAATTTTATCCTAAGTTATATAACATGTAATCCAGGAAATCAGAACACATGCATGGTTTTAAATCTCTACAGTATCGTGTTATTGCAGTCTTCATTGGGGTTTCTATTTAATCTAGCATGATCATCACATATGCAACTAAAGGTACTAAGAAAGCAATAATCAATCAATGGACAGAAAGAACAAGTAAAAGAAAGAGCAAGACCCTACCTCCTAGTCCAACGCGTGCAGGATCCTCAACTGCCATCGCAAAAACCCTGTCCTGGTGGGGTATATCCCGCTGCTGGTGGAGGGCGTGATGCAATGCCATAGGTGGCCTACCCTGTGCTCCCTGAGCTGCTATCGCTCCACGGGCTACCCTGCGAGGGTTCGCAGGACAATCTCTCAACTGATGTCCAGCCTCCCCGCAGTAGAGGCACAAACCCAGCCTCTTCCGGCAAACCTCCCAGACGTGACCAGATCTCCTGCATAAGTGGCAAGGAGCCCCATACTGAGCCTGCCTCGGCTGAGTGTGCTGCACCTGCTGAACCGGTGCTCTGGTCTGATGCTGAAAAGGCTGATGCTGAAGCTGAGGGCGCTTAGCAGCCTCTGTGCTGCTACTGGCCCCCAAAAATAAATCTCGATCCTTCTTCGGCTTCAAGCCCCACTCCCTCTCCACCTTCCGAGCCTCCGCATAAACCTCTGCATATGTCGCATAGAAGGAAGGGATCAGGATCTTGATATCCCATGTCAATCCCTCCCGGAAGCGCTCCACTCGAATCACCGGGTCACTCACCATGTACTCGGCGTATCGGCTCAGTCGGCCGAACTCCGTCGCATACTCCTCTACGGTCATACCGCCCTGCTGCAGGTTCTGGAACTGCCGCACGAGGCCGATCTTGTCCGTGGGAGAAAAGAACTTCTCTCTGAACAGGACCCGAAACTCAGTCCAAGTATGGCCCTCTCCTGCAAGAGCCGGCTCGTTTCGGAACCATGTCCGGGTAATATCTAACAACTGCAACCCAACCGCCTCGACCTTCAGGTCGTCTGCCAGGCGGCAGACCCTCATCTGGCGCTCGATATCCTCGAGCCAGTCATCAGCATAAATAATGCCCTCAGTCCCCTTGAAACCCCTCGGACCAAGCTTCTTGAAAGCCTGGATATCCCCGATCTTCGGCTGCTGCTGCTGCTGAACCTCCCTCTGTGGAGCCCCACGCTCCACTGCCGCCATAGCCAACCTGTGTGCATCCTCCATGCCCTGGCGCATGGCCTCCGTCTGCCTCAACTGAGCCTCGTGCTGGGCCCGCTGGGACTCCAGCACCTGGTGAAAGAACGCTAGCATCTGCCCCATGTCTGTGGGCAGAGAAGGCAATGGAGGAATAGCTCCCATCATCACCGGAGGAGTCCCCTGCTGAGGAGGAAGAACGCCCCCGGCAGCTCCCGCTGTAGCCCCCGGCACTACGGGAAGAGCACCCGCAAAGGCCCCAGGGACAGTCATCGAGGTAGCTGGAGGAGTACCTTCGAGAGCCCCAACAGAAGTCCCATCTGCGGGAGAAGTGACCGGAGCCTGCCCGCCAGAGGTAGCAGACCTCTCCGTCTCCCGTGCTCCTCGCCAGGAGAGTGAGTCATAACTATCCTGGAGACAAATTGAAAAGAAGATATCAATATGGCACATGAAGGCAATATCAAAGGAGGACAGCTAGAATGCAGTAAATCGATATCAAAAACGGTAAGCAAGATAAGCAAGGAAAGATCCTACTGTGATTGAGTACTCTTAGCCTATAGCCTATCCTAGATACGTACCGCATGCTCGTAATAGCACTCTAAGTCGAGCGACACTACGACATCGCACTAATTGCGACTTCAGGACCTGCGTGGGCCACCACTAAAACGTGTCACGACCCGCACCCGCTAAAAGGGCACGTGACGCGACAACGCCCAGCCCTCACCGAAAAATCGGCGTGGAACGCTGTAGATTTTTCTACTTCTAAACAGTTTATATATATAACAAAAACCTGTCGAGAATATGGTCAACTCCGAACGGAGGACAAGCAATGAATATATATACGAGTACTCAATCACGACTCTAAGATAACAAAGTAAAGACTGAAATGAAAAGACAACAAGACGATAAAATAATATATAACCTGTCAAGTCCAACACAAGAATATATACAGTCCAAGTCTCTAATACAGTCCATAACAAAAACAGTCTCAAAAGTAGCTGGAGACAAAGTCCAGTATAAAAGACCTACTCTAACTAAGTAATAGGTAGGGTCTCGTCAGGCGGAGCTAAGCCCTGCTGGACCAAAGTCTCCAAGTCTATGCCCACTACGTCATCCGGACCGTAGTAGGTACTGTAGTCTCCCACATCTGTATCTGTAATATTTTCAACATATCCTGTCAGGATGGAACGAGTACAATCCACTAACAACATTTCACAAGATATGACAAAAGCTATAATCTGTAAATAGAGAGTATATACAAAAAAATTATGGAATGTACATGTGAGAATCATGGCAAGGTAAGCTGTAAAACTAAAGCTAGAACAAGGCAAGTAAACTGATCATGGCATGTACAAGAATCAAGAATCATATATCTAGGTGTGTGAATACTAGCAACAACATGTGGCCGGCTTGGGTCTTGCACAAGGTCTACTGGCCTGGTTAATCATACGTGGAGCGTATGATTAACACTCACAAGGTCTACAAGAGTAACAAGGTGGATAATGACCACATGTCTACACTAATACTCCCCGTCCCCGACTGGTAGAGTGGATCCAAACAAGACACGTCACAACGCGGGATTCTACGAGAAGGGAGCAAGTCTCCTCGAGAATCGGCGTCCATGTACTGCACAAGAACTACAAGGGGGCTTGCACAAGACATACCAAGACACCAAGGAATAACACCTCATGTCGGGATCCATGAATACCAACCCGTGTGACCAATGTGTCGAGAACAAGCATATCTACACTAATTACATGGATTATATCAATCAGCATAAATTGGAAAAGTGTCAGAGAATGTACTCGCCTGAAATATGATATGGTACGTCAACCGGAGCAAATGCAGCGTCTCGAGGACCTATAGAGAACAAGACGTATCAATACTATGTTTAGAAAGTAAAATCAAATCAATTTGAATCCTATTAAGTCATTCTAGGTCAAGACACGTCAAACTAGGTTGTACGGGGTCAACCTAAGTCATATTAGGTCTAGCTAGGTCATACTAGGTCAACGCAAGTCAAACGGAATTAATCTAGGTCAATTTGAGTCAACGGTTGACTTACAGTTGACTTTTGGTCAACTGGTCAACTCTGGTCAACCGTGGTCAACTCTGGTCAACCCTAGGTCAACTCTAGGTCACTGGTGACTAACAGTTGACTTTTGGTCAACTGCACAAGTCTAATGGAATTTGGGACTAAATTGGGTAAAGTGTTGACCCATAGTTGACTTTCGGCCTAAAAAGTCAACCGGGGTCAAGACTAGGTCTAGACGGCTATTTCTACCCATTACCAACCTCTACAATCTATATCCAAGTCCATCTTGGACTTCGAAACTCATTTCTTGGCCATAGGCCAAATTCCTATTTTACCCTTAAAAAGGGCAAAATTCCTACTTCGGCGACTAGCTAGTTAGCCTACCTACGCTTGTTATTTTAACTCGTGCTCCCTAGGATAGTAGGGTACTATCCTATAGGTTCGTTATCTACCAAAATACCTAGATAAAGTGGACGTCTAGTCCACCTTACGGCCCGTTGCAGATATCTTGAATATTTTAAGATACGCGCTGATACGGCGCGATACCGGCGCCCTACGACCCCGATTTCCACTCGGGAGCTTACCCGCAAAATCTAAATCACGTAACCTAGGCCTACGTCAAGTTTCATCGCGTTTCGATACTCCGGGCTCCGTTTCACCCTCTAACTCGATTTCTCCTAAAACTCCCTTTTAGCTCTCATTCAAATTCTCCTCCTTAACTCTTCCTCTAACTTCTTCTTCTAACTTCTTCTTCCTATTTCTCTTCTAATTTCCTTCTCCTCTAACTTCTTCTTCTAACTCCTCTTTCCTATTCCTCTTCTAATTTCTAACTTCTTCTATTTCTTTCCTTCTAATTCTAATTCTCTTATTCTTCTTATTCCTCCTATTCTTCTAATCCTTCTTCTTTTCTAATATTCTTCTCAACTTCTTCTTATCTAATTATCTATCTATACATATATATATATATATATATATATATATATATATATATATATATAATGGGGTTATGTAGGGGGGTTTAAAAGGGGCAAATGGGGGGGGGGGGGGGGGGGAACTTGCTACTGCTGCTGCTGCAATGGGCTATTGCTGCTGCTGCGTTTGCTGGTACTGCTGCAGCTGCTCATAGCTGCTATGGCTGCTGCTCCTACTGCTTTTGCTGCTGTTTTTCTTATTCTTCTTCATCTTCTTCTACTTCCTCTACCTCTTCCACCCTATATATATATATATATATATATATATATATATATATATATATATATATATATATATATATATATTTAATCCCTCTACCTCTCCATCTATAATTGTATATATATAAACACACAACCACACGCACATATATACATATAAATTTATACCTACACATATGTAAATACATATATATATACACAAACATATATTTATATATACATATACACATATCTATATATTTAAATTCATACTCACACACACACAAACACACACTCTCTCACTCATACACCACCACCACCACTCTCATGACACCACCACTCTCTACACACCAATACCACCACCACCATTCTCTACACAAACACAATACATATAATATATACACATATATACATATACATATATATATATATATATTCATATATATATACCACTCTAATTAATAAAACCCCCAAGAAATCCCTAACCTAGATTTTAGGAAAACCCTACAAATTCTATGGGCAACATGTAGAGAATCATCTTCTCTAAATTTATTGTGAAGGGAAAATGCAAAAAGAGGAATTAATGGGGAAATATGAGCTTACCTATGGTGGCTTTCTTGAGGAAGAGGAAGAACTCAAAGAGAAAATGAGATGGAGAGAATAAGAGATTACTTAGAGATGAAGGAAAGAGAGAGGGGGGGTGCTCCTACATATGGCCGGCCATGTGGGGGGGCTATTGGGTTGGGATCCAATAAGCCCCCAACCCATTAAGCTTAGTTTGATTTGTTTCGGGTTTGGTTCGGTTTGTTTCGGTCTAAATTAATCAACTAATCAAGCTCTAAAATGGCTAATTAAACCATGGAAATAGGGTTTATGATTTCTAACTTAATTATGATAGTGTGTGGGCCAAAACACAGCTAGTTTGTGGGTCCCACTAGTGTCCAGGCTACCCGGGTCTCCAAATTGAGTTCGAATTGGATAAAATCCAAACCAACCCAAATAAATACCAAAAAATCACATAAAATCAAATAAAATTCCTATAAATTATAAAACTTGTAAAATGACAAAAATACCCCTAATTCGAAAACTGGAGGTGATACCAATTCCCTCTTATTATCTTACATTGTAGCCGACCTTCACCTGAGAACAGGGGCTCTCATAATCACTGTTAGAAATGTTAGAAATGATTGGATATTAGAGCATGGCATTGGTTAATCAAGAGAGATGGGTCAACTGATATGTGTATATCCTAATAAGGACTAAAACATGAGAGTCACACTTAGATTATAGCAAAATGGGTTAGGGGGAGTTGCCAGGTTAATATTGGGTTCCATCTCAGATTCTCGACCATGTATAGATACAATGGATTGTAGTGGTTTATCTTTGAAGAGGGACACTGACATATGAAGACTGGTTATAGGTTTATGCTATAGACTAATTTAGGAAGGTTGACACTCAGATATAAGCCACTGTAATGATACCAAAGGAAATGTCCTATAACAATTTAGTAATCTCTGAATAATTCTTTCATTAACAAGCAATTTCACCTTGGACCAATGCTGAGTTTTGTTTATGCTTTCACTAGACTGACAGCAGGTATGGGGGAAGGGCAGGTTAAATTGCTTTTAAGGAGTTCATGATATTTCTGTTGAGTGAAATGAGATTGAGAATTGGATGAGCTCCTGATTAGGATATGTGGAAGTTTAGGTCGGATTACATCAGTTGTCATAGGGCTGATTGTGTCAAGTGCTTAGTCTGAAGCATACCAGTCCTAATTCAGGACTGACCCTTTGGGGATTGGTCTGAAATCAGATAACAACATTTCTAGAATTAAAACCTGAGATTAGACTTGACTGATTTGTGATATCAGTTAGCACTGTCTTCTGAGTTGAATGTCAGGCACTTGGGGAAAATGGTGAAATGCACCAAGTCAGAGCTTGGTACAGCTTGAGTACTGATTTGGAGAGTGCTGACTAGTCCAGTTTAGGGAGAATATGTTATGCAATTGCAGGAAGGCTTTTCAAAGACTCAATTAGAGATTTACCTATGTTAGTTTACACCATTGTACCTTGTCTAAATGGCTAAGGCTAGTTAAAAACTAGATGAGTTGTGGGTATCATATGTCAACTAGGATAGACCTTGAAGGATAATCTAGCTTACTAATTATCCCATATTAGTGTATTACTAATTTATGTTATAAAATCATATAAGGAATTTAGTTAATAGATACGAGTCATAAATTTATACTTGTTCAGATTTTAAAACAACTGTACCCATGATTATAGGAGGATATCCAGCTGTACATCTCATACTTGATCACCTTGAGCAAGGCAAGTATATTCCTCGGACTTGTCCATTTTCTCATGTCTTGTATATTCATTCTTGTATCTTCCTGTTGACACGATATATCACGAGATTGTCTTGTATCATGTTTTCTTGAGTTTACTTGTGTCTGGGAGGGAAAATACTACAGATGTGTGATCAAACCCGTGTTACTATTCATGTGAATAGCTTAGGCCCCGCATCGTGCACGCGGGACCGAAGCCGTACCATTTCATGTTCATTGAATCTACCCAAGCCGATCACACACTCTGGATGTATTTCGATATGTTGCACATTTCAGGTTCAGGTTGTATTTCATGTTCAGGACTCATTTCATGTTCCCTGTATTTACTTTCAGTATTCATGTTCATGTTTCATGTCTTGTTCTCATTTCTCGTACTTTATATAAATTTCATGTGTTCTTGTTCATACTATGATGTTCATGTTCATTTCCTTGGATATACTTCGCTCCGCTCCTGACTAGGATATGTTGCAGGTGAGTTAGAGGCTATCTATGACACTTACTATGGGCAGGAGCCTGGAGGCACCTATGAGCCAGTTGATGTTGCCCAGGACCTAGAGGCTGAGGAAGCCAAGTATTTTCCTTTTTTTAGCTTTATCTGGACTTGTATTTCACTATGTTTTACATTTGCTAGAATGTAATAACATTTATACTTGTATTTGAGATTCTGGGATTCGATATTAGATGCTGTGATTTACTTTCATTCTTATCTGGATTCATAGTTCTCCCTAGATATTGGTACAACTTACTTCATCGTGTCTAACAACGAAGGCTGGGCGTGTCCGACTCGTGTCCGATTATTCGGGAGCGGGTCGTGACAATAAGTCCAAGGAACATGTCTCGACATCCCTCGCATCCAGGTGGCTGGAATACTTTTATTGTAAATGATGGATGTATGTATGGAACGATTATCTCATCGGCACTCCTTTTGTAATCAAGTCATGTTGTAAAGTCCGCGCGGCACGATTGTAATAGAGTCTGTAAATGATGTCTATTATCAATAAAATACAAAGTTTCTCTATCTCAATGTGTTGTTCAATTTGTCTGCGCTCTCTCTTAGTTGACGTGTTTCAGATTACCTTATGACTATGCCTTGTGCGATCGCATCCTAGGTTCGTACGAAATCACGTCTAGGAGATGACTATCGATTCTTCGGAATCGGGACGTGACACCATCCATCCCAGTAAGAATTCACTTTCCTACCTTTATGTATTCAGTGTCCTTTCCAATTTTTTTGGTATTTTCAAACACCGGAAAGAAAAATCGATGAAAATTGTAATTTTTCAAATGAAGGAAATATCAAGAATTGATTTCCTTTCCTTTACATTCCGCGAACCAAACGGGGCCAAAGGGAACGACAATTGTCAATGAGGCTTTTACAATGTCCAACTATTTTTAATGTGAGTTTTAAAATTTTCTTCAATTTTTTACAAATAAAACTTCACATCTTTTCCTATAAATTAAGGATAATTTTGGTAACCTATTTTTTTTTAAAAATTAATATTATAAAAGTCTCCGTAGCAATTGCACTTCCTAAATTGAAATAATTTTGACATACATCCTATTTATGGCTAAATCCATAGTAATTATGTTGTTCTCACTATCAATAATCTCGAATTACTCAGAGGTTGTATCAAAGGACCTTTTTTTAGATGGAAGTTTCTTTTTAGAGCTCAAATAAGAACCCAAAATAAGAACTTGAAAAAGGGATATTGCAATATGTTTATTTCACTAACATTGAAAATTTTCTTTTTTTTTTTTGTTTAGCCCTTATTATTATTTTTTAACATGTGCCATAAGGAAACATGTTAGTACACATTTATTAATACATATTATACATTTAAGTTAAATGTGCATTGATAAATGTACTAATAGAAGTACCATATAAGTTAAGTAATTATCAGTGTATTAACATAACAAAATTCTTCATCAATATTTCTTACTACAATTAAGGTTGTGTTTGATTAAGTTTTTTCCTAAGAATAATATTTTCATCATAAATTTTCCATCAATTGTAGTGTTTGATAGCTTATATTTTTCTATAAAATTATTTTTTAAAAAATTATCAATTTTCATTTGTTCTACAATGTTGAAAAATAAAAATAGCCCAATCTATTAGAAAATATTATTTCCATAAACAAAATTTTTTTTTTGTAAAAAAATAATTACAACCAAACACCCTACAAGGTTTTCCATCACATTTGGACTCTTGGTCTACAAGTACATAACCAGAGCCCAGCCCATTATCCGATGGGACCCAAAAATGGCTGGAACTAGGGGTGAGCATTCGGTTAATTCGGTTCCAAGCGAACCGAATAAGCAAAAATCGAATTGGACCAAAACCGAATAAGCAAAACCGAAACCGAATCGAATTGGTCAATAACCGAACCGAACCGAACCGAACCGAATTAAATCGATTCGGTTTTCGGTTTATTCCGTTTTTGGGTTTTTTGTGTTTTTTGTTAATATATATAATAACTAAATATACCTAGATATATCCAGTATATACCTATAACATATACCTATATATATTTAGTATATACCTATAATTAACACACACACACACACACACACACACACACACACACACATATATATATATATATATATATATATATATATATATATATATATATATAAACTAAAAAAATTTATTCGGTTTTCGGTTTTGGACCGAAACCGAATCACAAAACCGAAACCGAAACCGAATAAAAAAAATTTAGTATTTTTCAAAACCGAACCGAACTTTTTTAGAATCGAACCGAATTCCTTATTCGGTTCGGTTCGATTTTCGGTCCAAAACCGAATAATGCTCACCTCTAGCTGGGACCAATGACCATGTTCTCTCTCTCTCTCTCTCTCTCTCTCCTGCAAAAAGGAAAAAATTATGCGAAGCAATTGCATCAGCATTAGCAGCGAACAATCTCTTCCTCTTCCCCCCCCCCCCCCCCCCCCCCCCCAATTCTCCGATGCCTAAAAACAAAAAGTCCAAAAAAACCCTAGATCCATCATCCACAAACCCTAACCCTAACGAAATCATGGAAGAAGAAGCATCAGCATCCCAAGAAAAACAACTACCACTCGTTTCCCCGCGCCGGAAACCCTCGGCGAAGCCGAAGAAGAAGCCCATCCCGAAGAAGAAGCTCGCCATCATCAACGAGAAGCTCTCCTTACTATCCAAGAACCTCCGTCCCGTCCACTCCCGCCCCTCCCCGAAAACCCTAGCCGACTTCGTCCTCCCCCACGAGCCCCTCTTCCGCTCCCTCGGCCTCTGGGACTTCGCCCACCTCCCGTTCTCCGACCCCTCCTCCTCCCCCCTCCGGCGCGACCTCCTCGCCGAGCTCATCGCTCGCTTCGACCCCTCCGACCGCTGCAGCTACGTCCGCGACGCCCGCGTCAACGTCTCCCGCGCCGACCTCGCCCGCGCCCTGTCCCTCCCCGTCAGGAAGGAGAAGCCTGAGCCGTCCGCCGCGGCGGCCCCGCTCGACGACGCGGCCCAAGGTGCCCTCTTGGGGTTCATGTCGAATGCCATGGTCTTCCTGGAGGACGCCGCGGAGGTCCCCCGGGAGGTGGTCCAGGTGCAGAGGATGGTGAGGGAGGGGCGGGCCGGCTGGGTCGACTGGGCGGGGCTGGTGTGGGCCATGGTGGAGAAGGAGATGGTGGAGGCGCCGAAGACGGGGGTCTGCTTCTACGCATCGCACCTCCAGTGCCTGATCAGGTTCCAGAAGCCAAAACTGTTTGAAGCGGAGGCCGAGGAGTCGGAGGCGGACGAGGAGAAGGCGGTGGAGGAGGACCCGCCTGTGGTCGCCAAGGAATGCAATGCCGAGGCCAGCAGCGGCTCCGGATTGAACTTGGGATTTGGAGCGGCCGACAACAAGAAAGGCACGGACGGTGTCACTACCGGTATCGAAGGGGCTGAGGTGGAAGTCGAGATGGAAGACGGGTTTCAAGACGAACTTGCTTCGAAGTTCCCTCCTTTCGAGAGGTTGAACTCGATGGATCTTATGCAGGCGATCGGAAACGACAACAGTCTCTCGTTCAATCTGGAGCAGTCCAATGGGGACTTCTTGGGCATGGGAAGCGAAGGATGTTCCCTCTTGGTCGCAGACGCAGACGATCACGAAAGAACGATAGGTGAGATTGGCGACGGAGAGGATAGGAGTACTCACGGGTTCCACCAGAGCAACCAGCAGCAGCAGCAGGAGGAGAAGTTCCGGAGCGACATGCCTTGGGAGCACACTCAGTCCGTGCTGGCCTTCGATGGCTGCATCGGAGACGTGCAGAGCTTGATGGGGAATGCCAAGATGGCTCTCGTCGAGAAAGAGAGAGCTTTCACGAATGCCCAACTGCAGGTGCAGTACTTGAGCGGAGTTCTGCAGCAGAAGGAAGAGATCATCCGGTCCCTGGAGAGGAACGTGTCGCAAGAGCGGCAGAAGAGGCATATCGAGGCTTGCAGGCTGGAGCATGAGCTCAGAACTCTAAGCAATGTCCTTTTCGGCTATAAGAAAGCTATGAAGGACACTCGCAGTGCTTTCGCGGAGTACAGAACTAAGTTTCCACCGGAAGTTGAGCCGGTTCTCAACAATGGTGGGGGTGTTGGTCCCGGTACCGGTGGTTCTGTCGAGCAAATGCGTAAGGTAGCGGCGGGAATGATCGACGATTTCGAGGAAAATTGGATGGGTAAGCTTGCTGCCTACGGCATTCGGGTCTCCGAATCCGCAGAAAGATTGGTGGAGCTCCATGGAGAAGCCAAGCTTCTGAAGGGAAAGGTTGTCGAGGCCAAGGATCATCGGAACTGTTGTGATTGAGTAAGCTTTCGACTAAGATGCACCTAGCATCTGTTCTTTAACTAGCATAGTTATGCAACTCCAGTCCCCTTGTAACAGCGCATGAATGTGTTTGTTGTGATATTTGATGTGTAGCATAATTCGATGATGTTATTCATCGTTTGGATCCAGGCCAGTACATATGTGGATTACTTAGATAACAATTGATATGGCTCAACGTAAGTGTCCTCGTCTTGACATATCGAGCAGGTCTATAGAAAGCATTTGGATGTGGAGAAACTTTCAGTTGGCTATCGGCTAGGAATCATCATTTGGCCCGAAGTCTATGGGCGTTCGAAAAGTCCGTCCGACCCGATGGACCAAACTCTGATAGAGTCCGGTCATTAGGGTAGCCCGATCCGGTCCATATTAGTATAGGGCCGGACTTGAACTATGCATCCGTCCGTCCGAGTCCATACGAAACAAGCTTGAACTATATGTACGCCCGCCCGGGCCAAGACCATAGCATTACGTTACACTACTAACTAATTTTATGTACATGGTATTAAGTACCCACATTTTGCAGTCATTCATAATTGTTGGTATTGTCTATGAATCAACATAGATTTCTATTGTACATAGCTAAATCTCTAAATCCAGGACATCAAAACTTCGACAAGCTGCAGTTGCTCTAACGTTGTGTGTTCCAGCGCTAAAACTTGGACACGACGGTCTATGAAATAAAAGAATTTTGTTAACATGCATCCTAAGTGCACGTATTAATATATTCTATTAGATATTATTATTTTCTTGTGGATATCTCGATATACTAATTTGGTTGTAAAATTTTCTCTCAAAGCATAGTGTGTTGGCACAATAATTTCCAGAGACTTTACACATCAATTTTTATAGAGCTAATCCGGCCCGATCCGACTTGGCCCGAAAAGTCCGACTCTTATGGACGGACTTGGGCTTCATAAATAATAATTAAGTTCGGCCCAAAATTTCTTTAGAGGCAAAAAAATCCAGCCCATGTCTGGCCTGAGCCCGTACTTTGTGGGCTTAGGCAGCCCGCCCCGCCCCAATGCTGATCCATACTATGGGCTATGAAGGAAATTATAGATAAAGGTATGATACCGTGAAATTTGCACACTGAAGACAAATGAAGTTAGAAGGGTGAAGGAAGGTTGGCCCATTCCATCATTAATAATTTTATAATCAGTAATAAAACGATCATATGTTGGATACGCTTTTGGGCTAAGGTTTATTGCAATAAATTGATCGCATAAAAGTTGCTTAACAATCGTCCAAAACAAGATTCATTTAGAAATATATTTTGTGTTTTGGATATGTTTTGGATATAAGACACAGCCCAAACGGGAAAAGAAAGGTCAAAAGCTACCCTTAATTCGTATTTTTTTTATAAAAGTATCTTAGGATGATTGTAGACATGGTGGCTAGTTGGCAATCGAAAACCAAAGTCAAAATTTATAGTTCTAGAACTGGGGTATCAGAACCCTATCGAACGCTAAATCCTATTTCTGTTCTAAAAATCCTTTTTTTTTTTTTTTTTTCCATGGTACATTTTTCGGTGTGCCGGTGGTAGCTGAAAAATGACAGTCTCATTTCAGAACCTTCAAAAATGTACAAATATTGGACCAACGATATACTGCAATATACTGACGATATATAGTCTGATTAATTTTAGCCTAGCTTTAATGTTCCCGAACGGTTAAAAACTAAGTCATTTCTAGTTGTACAATGCAATATACCGTCTCCACAACAATGATTGCATTATTGTATTGGCTTTGAGTGTTGCTTTAGAGCATCTCTAACTATTGTGACTTTGGAAAAAAGTTAATGCCACATAGGAATGATAAAATTTTATTCAAAAGTTCTTCTTCAATGCAATTGTCAAGTCAATTGTGAAGCTTATGTGGCAAAAATTAAAGAAGACATTATGAAGTTGATTGTCTTGTTCTAGACAATGCACTTGACAATGTCTTCTCTTCCATGTCATCAATTATGAATAAAAAATATTAGAAAAAAAAAAGAAGATGAATAGTTGTCTTAAAAGTTGCCTTGGAAATTGAAAAAAATACTTTTTATTGGCTTCTCAATACTTTTGCATTGGAGAGAGTTTTCTATCTCATTGTCTTTTGAGATATAATTTTGCCACATAAACAAGACATTGTCTTGTAGCTCATGCCACATAGGAGCCACCTAAGACTCACAACACTTAACAAGACAATAGGGTTGGAGATGCTCTTATATTGGTTTTGGTGTGCGGTAGGGGTGAGCATTATTCGGTTTTGGACCGAAAACCGAACCGAACCGAACCGAACCGAATAAGAGATTCGGTTCTGTGAAACCCATATTTTTTGTAATTAATTATTATTAGTGTTTTAGTATTATTATTAGTATTTCTATTATTATTATTATTATTATTATTATTATTATTATTATTATTATTATTATTATTATTATATTTTTGAGTGTTAAAATGATTTCGAAAAATTAACAACCTGGATTTTTGAGTTGAACCCAGACCCGAGTCCGAACTCAGACCCAGGCCTAAGCCCGAACCCTTTTCCATTTCAAATGCTGATTTGGTTTAAAAAAAATAAAATAATATAGTTTGGTGCTGGTCACGAGGACCAGCACACTCGTTCACCCCCCTCCCCCTATTCTTGCTCCTCAACTCCCTCCCACCACACACACTCCCTCACGTCCTGGAGCACATCTCCCTTATAACTTCCCATCAATTCAACCCACCAACTCCACATCTCCCCTCTATTCTCAGGAAGAGCAACTCCATCAAACCCTCTTCCTCTTCTTCTTCCCTTCTCAACCGCCAGAGCCCCGCTCCCCGTGCCAGCCCCCGCCGAGCTCCCGTCGGCCAACCGCCAGCTTGAGCTCAGCTTGTTTACTAAACGAACCGAGCTCAAACAAGCTTTTATCGAGCCGAGCTTCAAGCAGCTCGCGAACGGCTTGGCTCATTTGCAGCCCTATCCACGCTCATTGTTAACAATTATACCAAGTGTTTGATGTGAAGGTCACTGGCAATAACTAGCCATTTGGACATAGCCTGGTAATACGGGACCCTTGCAACGCAAGTAGCGAGCTCCGATGCAAGTCCCCGTCTTACCGGTTGCTTCATACCCAGCTCGGCTATAACCTGTTTCTTCCTAGGCCGAGTCGGTCCCGTGGCCCCGGGTTGCCGCTCGAAGAAACCATCGCCCTTGTCGACAAGTTGTCCAAGACCGTAATCGATTCATTTACTTGTTTGTTTTGCAGGCTTGTAATAATTCTATCTCTTTTCTACGCAACACATCTTTTTCTCCTCTAACCCATAGGACTTATATTCTTTAAGCAATTCATTCAATTACGATATCATTACCTGAGTTCACATTTTGAAATAGAGGGTCGAGACGAAGGAGGTCAGCCACTCACCTTGAGTTTTGCTTGAGGCGAGGGACTTGTTGGCTGCGCTAGACGTCGCCTACGCGATCACCTGAAATCGCACAAGCAACCGATTAGAACACTGTATTATGCAAGAGTTCGATAGGAAATGCGAGCTCGAAATGTAAACTATGAAAACCATCGAAAATATTCACGAAAACGCATTCAGAAAACCAAAGCCAAAACCAACGCAAGCGGCGTGAAAAGCAGAGCAACGGGAGGTCTCTCCCGACTCAGCCGCAGAGTCAATCCTCGAGGCGCTACCCGCTGAATGTGGGACTTGGTTCCGAAGAAGCCATTCCATAACGTGGAATGGATCTTAATTCAACCGTTCCCGTTCGATCGATTCGATCGATCCCGACCTATCGGTCCCGACCGAGTCGATAGCGACAGTGTTCCTTTCTCGCGCACCCCGTGGACGGACAACGGGGCACGATGTAGGGACGGGGCACTACACCATAACCAACTAAAAATAAGTTTCGTCCTCGAAACTTAAGAACAGAACCTACCTCTATGAAACAATGAAGGGAACTTTCCCTTCATCTCAGACTCGAGTTCCCATGTCGACTCTTCTGCCGCATGGTTCCTCCAAAGTACGCGAACGAGAGGGATCGTCCGATTCCGCAGCAGCTTATCCTTGCGTTCTAAGATTTGAACTGGCACTTCGACGTAGGATAAGTCGGACTTTAGCTCCAGCTGGCCAAAATCCACCACGTGGCTAGGGGCGTACACGTACTTCCGTAGTTGGGAGACGTGGAAGACGTTGTGCACACCTTCGAGCGCCGGTGGTAGGGCAATTTTATAGGCCACTGGGGCGACCCGCTCGAGTATTTCAAACGGCCCAACGAATCTCGGGCTCAGCTTCCCCCTCGCGCCAAACCGAGTAACTCCTCGCATAGGCGACACCTTCAGGAACACATGATCGCCCACCTGGAACTCAAGCGGTCTTCGATGGGTATCGGCGTAGCTCTTTTGCCGACTCTGTGCAATCTTCAGTCTTTCCCGAATGAGCTTGACCTTCTCCACAGTCTGTTCCACCAGCCCCGGACCGAGTATCTGCCGTTCCCCGACTTCATCCCAGCAAATGGGCGATCTGTACTTCCGGCCGTACAAAGCTTCATACGGCGCCATTTGGATGCTGGACTGATAGCTATTGTTGTATGCAAATTCTGCCAACAGTAGGTGGACGTCCCAGCTTGATTTGAAGTCAATTGCGCAGAGCCGTAGCATGTCTTCGAGAATCTGATTAACGCGCTCCGTTTGGCCGTCGGTCTGAGGATGGTAAGCTGAGCTGAATTGCAACTTGGTACCCAGCGCCGACTGAAGGCTACTCCAGAATTGCGACATGAACCGTGAATCCCGATCAGAGACGATGGATACTGGAACTCCGTGCAACCGTACTATCTCGTCAAGATAAATCTGTGCCAGGCGATCAACGCTCCAAGTAACTTTGATGGCAATGAAGTGTGCTGACTTGGTTAGTCGATCGACGATGACCCAGATAGCGTCATTCCCCCGTGGTGTCTTCGGCAGGCCAACAATAAAGTCCATCGTGACATGATCCCATTTCCACTCTGGAATGGCAAGGTTCTGCATCTCCCCGCCCGGTCGTTGATGTTCAGCTTTCACCTGCTGACAGGCCATGCATTGCGACACGAAGAGCGCCACATCTCTCTTCATCTCGTGCCACCAGAAGGTCGTGCGGAGGTCCTTATACATCTTGGTACTGCCTGGATGCAATGTATATTTCGTATAATGGGCCTCCGACATTATCTCCTTTCGTAGTTCTTTATCATCCGGAACACATAGTCGGCCATTCATTCTCAGCACGCCGGTCTTGTCTTCCGCAAAGTCGGTCGCACTACCTGTTGAAATTCGCTCGCGCATTTTCTTCAGGTACGGATCATCCTTCTGAGCGGTCTTGATCTTTTCCAGCAAACTCGGCTCTAACTGCAGCTGCGCCAACCGTATATTCCTGAACCGAACCCGGAGATCGATGCCCATTTCTTCTAAATCTTGTAGTAGTCTGCGGTCGATGGAGAGCGAGGCAAGATATTTCCGACTCAGAGCGTCCGCCACAACATTTCCCTTGCCCGGAGTGTAGTCAATCGTCAAGTCATAGTCTTTTATCAGTTCGAGCCAGCGCCGCTGTCGTAAGTTCAATTCCTTCTGAGTGAAGAGATACTTGAGGCTCTTGTGGTCGGTATAGATCGCGCACGCCACACCATATAGATAGTGACGCCACAATTTCAACGCGAACACAATTGCCGCTAACTCCAAGTCGTGCGTAGGATAGTTCTTCTCGTGCGGCTTCAATTGTCTCGAGGCGAAGGATATCACCTTGTTCCGCTGCATGAGCACACATCCCAAGCCCTGGCCTGAAGCATCGCTGAATATCTGGAAACCCTCTGGCCCATCCGGAAGCGCGAGTATAGGTGCCGAAATCAATCGCCGTTTTAGCTCCTGGAATGAAGCTTCACAGTCATCCGACCACTCATACGCGACTCCCTTTTGAGTGAGGCGAGTCAATGGCGATGCAATCTTCGCGAAGTCTTTCACGAAGCGTCGATAGTATCCCGCCAAACCAAGAAAGCTTCGAATCTCACTAGCAGACGTAGGCCGCCTCCAATCAGCAACGGCTTCCACCTTCTTCGGATCGACTGCAATACCTTCGGACGAAATTATGTGACCCAGAAAGGATACGCTGCTGAGCCAAAATTCGCACTTACTCTGCTTTGCATATAGCTGATTTTCTCGAAGTGTCTGGAGCACGGTCCGCAGATGTTCTGCATGCTGCGCCCTGTCTTTCGAGTAGACCAGAATATCGTCAATAAAGACTACGACAAATTTATCAAGGAAGGGTCGAAATACCCGATTCATCAGATCCATGAAGGCGGCAGGGGCGTTCGTCAGGCCGAATGGCATCACCAGGAACTCGTAGTGGCCGTAACGAGTGCGAAAGGCGGACTTTTGCACGTCGTCTGACTTGATCTTGAGTTGATGATAACCTGAGCGGAGATCAATCTTCGAAAATACCGAGGCGCCTTGCAGTTGATCGAATAAGTCGTCTATGCGGGGCAATGGGTACTTGTTCCGGATGGTGGCTTTGTTCAGCTCCCGGTAATCAACGCACAGACGCAGGGACCCATCCTTCTTCTTTACGAACAATACGGGCGCTCCCCACGGTGAAACACTAGGCCGAATAAACCCTTTATCGAGTAACTCTTGTAGCTGGACCTTGAGTTCCTTAAGCTCGGCGGGAGCCATTCTGTACGGGGCCTTAGAAATCGGTCGAGTATCGGGAAATGTATCGATGCTGAACTCGATCTCTCGGTCGGGGGGCATGCCGGGTAGCTCGTCCGGAAACACATCGGGGAATTCTGCCACAACGTCGGTCTGACCTACGTTTGCACCATCATGTCGCATGTCTCGGACGGACGCCAAGTAGCCTTCGCACCCAGAATGCAGCATCCTCCGAGCAGAGATTGCCGAGATCAACATGCAGGTCGACGACGCCTCACCACACGAAAAGCAGAATTCAGGCACTCCTGGTATGCGGAAAGTGACCGTCTTCCTGGCACAGTCTATGGTTGCGTTGCACGGCCCGAGCCAATCCATTCCCAGAATAATATCGAAGTCATTCATGTCTAGGACCATCACGTCCAGACCGATCTTTTGACCGCCGATACAGATAATCCCGTCGGTGCAGGCTGAATTAGTGAGTATAGGTGTGCCCGAAGGTGTGCTCACGCTAAGGTCGAGGTCTAATGATACTAATGGAAATTTGTGCTCGGCGACAAAGTCCGCCGCTATAAAACTATGCGAAGCACCTGAATCAAATAGTACGCGAGCAGACACATTATTAAAACTAAGTATACCTGTCACGACCGTGTCTGATGCCAGCGCTTCATCTCGAGTCATGGCGTCGACGTGGCCCTGGGCATTGGGGCGACGGTCTTGGCCATTTTGCGGTACAGGTTGCTGGGCTCGAGGCGCTGGAACTTGATTCCCTGGACGGTGTTGCTGAGGCACCGCTGGACGGTACTGTTGGGGCGCCGTTGGGTTCGGCCTTCTGCTTGGACACTCAGCACGAATGTGGCCCTTCTTGCCACAGTTCCAGCATCCATCCACTGGTATCGGACAATCGACGATAGTGTGACCGTTCCGGCGGCAGCGAATGCAATATGGCCATGGGTTACGCCCTTGGTACCCGCCTTGTTGCCCATTGTTTGGACGCTTGGTCCCATTGTTTCCTCCTGCGTGGCTAGGGCGTTTGTGATTGTAGGTATGCACAGCGCCGGCAGCACTTGGAGGGTATTGGCTTTCAAGGCGGAGGGCGTGGTTGAGAGACTCCCCCATCGTTTGGTATTTGGGAACAGACACATGGGCGGCGATAGATGGTCGTAGGCCCACTTCGAACCGTCGTGCACGACTCGCCATGGAAGGCAGGTATTGTCCAGCAAACTTGGCTAACTTGTTGAACTCTGCTGCATACTGCCGCACCGTCATATTCCCTTGCTTTAGCTGCATAAACTCATTCTCCTTCTCTTGTCGAATGGCATCGGGAAGGTACTCGATCTCGAACGCCTCTCGGAAGGTAGCCCAAGATATCGTCGCTGCCTCGTTGTCGTGTCTGATTGCTCGCTTTTGCACGGTCCACCAGTCGTGCGCGTTCAATCGGAGTAGAAGTTGAGCGCAAGCGACTTTCTTGGACTCATCGACGCCCAGAAGCTCGAACCGGTCTTCCAACTCCTCCAGCCAATCGATTACCAACGAAGGGTCTTCAGTACCGCAAAAGGAAGTACGGAAGCTTTTTGTGAATTTTGACACGTCGAAGTTGGAACTTCTCGGTGCCGCAGGCATAAGCTCGGGTACCTCCGGTTCGATTTCGCTTTGTCTGGCCGCAGGCTCGGTCACGGCAGGAGTCGTCGCAGAGTTGTTGTTGTTGGCCACCACTGTCTGTACAATCTGCTGAAGAGTATCAAGCTGCTTCTGCTGCAACTTGAATTGTGCATCGAATCGGGCCTCGAACTGGGTCTGGCGTGCCTCTACCTCCCGTCGATGTGCCTCAGTCTCCCGTCGATGTTGCTCATTCAGGCGTTGATTCTCCTGAGCTTGTTGTTGTTGCGCTTCCAGCATGCGCAACATCCGCTCCATGGCATCGTTAGAGGGTCCGGGCCTCGAGCTACTCGAGCCGCTCGAAGCACTTTCTTCGTTCACCGCCGCACTTTCTGGAAATTTGAAGGCAAAAATACATTAGTCATAATACTTATCACGGACTCACTCGTATGGAATGACATATCTCATCGACACGAGACCAACGGTTTTGAGACTAGAAACTCGACACTGGAGGCCAAGGACGTAAAGCCGTGCTCTGATACCATTTTGTCACGCCCCGATTCGGTAGAATCGATAGTCGTCCCCCGGGCGTGATGCCGTGCAAGCCTAAGTTGCGCTTGCACAAGGCGGTTCATAAGGTCATCCGATACAACAGCATATACATATAAGAGTACGCAGAGAAATTGAACACATTCATATAGAAGGAAAACTCATGCTTTATTGATAATGAACATCATGTTACAGACTCGATATAAGGACGCCGCGCGGGCTTTTTACAAACTGACTCCATTACAAAATGAAAGCCGATGAGATAGCCATTCCATACATTTCATCCCTGATTACAACCAGCATTTCAAAACCACCTGGGATAGTGGGCAGTCGCTCCATCTATCTTCTAGCCTTCAACAGCAGAGTCTTCAAAAGAGATTGGATCCAAGCTTCGACCGCACGAACGAAGCTTCAAAACACACGAGCGTTTCCTTCTTTCACGTGGCACGCTCCTCCTGATTTAGCGTACCTGTGGAGAGAGCGAGGATCAGTACAATCAACATGTACTGGCGAGTGACTAATTAATTTCCGGGCTCTCATTTGGTTCAAGAATAGATAAAAATCATATGACTTCCTTTATGATGATCTTTCTAGCCACCCTAAACATTTTATACAAAGCATTTTGACGTTATCGTTACCTTCCACGCTTAGGGCTGCAAACGAGCCAAGCCGAGCCAAGCTTTTGTAAGCTTGAGCTTGGCTTGACTAGAATTAATCGAGCTCAAGCTCGAGCTCGAGCTTGGTAAATTTTTTATTTTAGAGCTTGAGCTTGGCTTGAGTTTGTTTATATTAAGCTTGAGCTTGGCTTGGTTTGAGCTCGAGCTTGGCTTGATAAGTAGGCTTGATTCAAGCTTGATAAACAAGCTTGATAAACAAGTTTGATAAGCTCAAAATCGAGCTCGTTAAGCTTGATTTCAAGCTCGCTCAACTTTATTTCAAGCTCATTAACCTTGATTTCAAGCTTAACGAGCTCGATTTCAATTTAGTTAGGTTTGAATTCAAGTATTTGTGATATTATTAATTCAAAAGTTCCTTAATATCAATTATTAAGGACATATAAATATATAATGCACACAAATATACATATGTTTAGAATTCAACAAAGAACAAACGAGCTTCTAAACAAGCTCCTAAACGAGCTTCTAAACGAGCCGGCTTGCAAGCTCATCAACGAGCCAGCTCGCGAGCTCAAACGAGCCGAGTACTTCTAAGCTTGAGCTTGGCTCGTTTATTAAACGAGCTCGAAAATGAAGCTTGAGCTCAGCTTGTTTACTAAACGAACCGAGCTCAAACAAGCTTTTATCGAGCCGAGCTTCAAGCAGCTCGCGAACGGCTTGGCTCATTTGCAGCCCTATCCACGCTCATTGTTAACAATTATACCAAGTGTTTGATGTGAAGGTCACTGGCAATAACTAGCCATTTGGACATAGCCTGGTAATACGGGACCCTTGCAACGCAAGTAGCGAGCTCCGATGCAAGTCCCCGTCTTACCGGTTGCTTCATACCCAGCTCGGCTATAACCTGTTTCTTCCTAGGCCGAGTCGGTCCCGTGGCCCCGGGTTGCCGCTCGAAGAAACCATCGCCCTTGTCGACAAGTTGTCCAAGACCGTAATCGATTCATTTACTTGTTTGTTTTGCAGGCTTGTAATAATTCTATCTCTTTTCTACGCAACACATCTTTTTCTCCTCTAACCCATAGGACTTATATTCTTTAAGCAATTCATTCAATTACGATATCATTACCTGAGTTCACATTTTGAAATAGAGGGTCGAGACGAAGGAGGTCAGCCACTCACCTTGAGTTTTGCTTGAGGCGAGGGACTTGTTGGCTGCGCTAGACGTCGCCTACGCGATCACCTGAAATCGCACAAGCAACCGATTAGAACACTGTATTATGCAAGAGTTCGATAGGAAATGCGAGCTCGAAATGTAAACTATGAAAACCATCGAAAACATTCACGAAAACGCATTCAGAAAACCAAAGCCAAAACCAACGCAAGCGGCGTGAAAAGCAGAGCAACGGGAGGTCTCTCCCGACTCAGCCGCAGAGTCAATCCTCGAGGCGCTACCCGCTGAATGTGGGACTTGGTTCCGAAGAAGCCATTCCATAACGTGGAATGGATCTTAATTCAACCGTTCCCGTTCGATCGATTCGATCGATTCCGACCTATCGGTCCCGACCGAGTCGATAGCGACAGTGTTCCTTTCTCGCGCACCCCGTGGACGGACAACGGGGCACGATGTAGGGACGGGGCACTACACCATAACCAACTAAAAATAAGTTTCGTCCTCGAAACTTAAGAACAGAACCTACCTCTATGAAACAATGAAGGGAACTTTCCCTTCATCTCAGACTCGAGTTCCCATGTCGACTCTTCTGCCGCATGGTTCCTCCAAAGTACGCGAACGAGAGGGATCGTCCGATTCCGCAGCAGCTTATCCTTGCGTTCTAAGATTTGAACTGGCACTTCGACGTAGGATAAGTCGGACTTTAGCTCCAGCTGGCCAAAATCCACCACGTGGCTAGGGGCGTGCACGTACTTCCGCAGTTGGGAGACGTGGAAGACGTTGTGCACACCTTAGTTACTATATATATATATATATATATATATGTATATACTATATATACACACACATGTATTAATATATATAGGTATATACCGAATATACATATTTATATACTATAGATATATACTAAATAAATTTAGGCATATTTAGTTATTATATATATTAACAAAAAGTGCAAATAAATCGAAAAATTGAATAAACCGAAAATCGAACCGATTTAATTCGGTTATGGATCAATTCGGTTCGGTTTCGGTTTTGCTTATTCGGTTTTCGGTCCAATTTGGTTTTCGGTTATTCGGTTCGGTTTGAATCGAATAAACCGAATGCTCACCCCTAGTGTGCGGTATACCCCGACACATATTGCTAATTGAGGAATGATAGGATTAAAAAAAAAAAATTCGCGGAGAGAAGATCATTTAATGAGTTATAATACCATATTACCTGAGAAGACAAATTATTATTTTTTATTATTTTTGAAAAATATATTTTAAAGCTGGTGTGGAACGAAAAATAAAAGTAGGACAGTGGGATATGTAACTAATTGCGATTAAGTTGGAATTTGGAATTGTATTATTTTAATAACATCTTATCAAATTTGAAAAATCACGTCAATATTGAAATATTTTTTTTGTTAGCAACCATCCATTTACTTTCAGAAGTTACTTTTCTTATATGTTTTGGATAATAACAACAATTTCAAACCCAGACTTAAGACTATGCTTTTAAAAGCTGTCTTTTGGTATATTTTTGAAAAACAACAACAATTTCAGACCCACGCTTAAAGACTAGATTTTGAATCTTGTGCCTAAGGTTTTTTATTTATTTATGAAATGCTGTTTATCCATTCAATATGCTTCTGCTAAGTGTTGTTTTCGTTTGCTTATTTTGGAAATTGTTGTCCATTCTAGACAGCTTCTGACAACACATGGTAATATTTCTAAAAATTATTATAGCTTATCAAACTTCTTTTTACTTTTTTTTTGGGGATATTTAGTTTTAGGGTCACGGAATTGACCGATGTTAGGATTTGTGTCTCGAAATTGACCGATGTTAGAGTTTGAGTCTCGAAATCATTGTTCACGTAGGCTAATGAACAGTGATTTCGAGATCCAAATCCTAAAGTCAACCAATTTCGAGATCCAAATCATAATATATATATATATATATATATATAAAATATATATATATATATATATATATATATATATATATATATATATATATATATGAGATCCTAAAACTAAATAACCCTTATTTTTTTTCTCTTAAATAAACTACTGACAGCAACTTATGACAACAGCTTGTGAGAATGTGACATTAGCTTATAGCAACCAAATCCTTACAACCCTCTTACAACCTTCACCCATTGCTGACATGTGGGCCATGACCCACATGTCAGCAAATGGATGAATGGTTGTAAGAGTGTTGTAAGTATTTGACCCACATGTCAGCAAATGGATGAATGGTTGTAAGAGTGTTGTAAGCATTTTGTAGTAGACTTAGCATTATTGTAGCTTATAATAAGCTTCGGCAATCCCAAACCAAACCCAAGCTAATTCCATTTTGGCAGTTTCTGAAAGCAGCTTCCAAACGCTGTTTGAAAGCAGCATCAATGTCAGCCAAACGGTCCAAACTAACATAACCCAACTAAACCCCAGAAAGCCAAACTCACTTTTTCAACTATTCCCAAACCATGTTCCGGCGTCTCTCCCTCTTGTCCAACAGAATCCCACTCCACCGCCACCACTCTCCTCCTTCCTCCTCCCTCCCCCAAACCCTAACCCTAACCCTAAACCCTTCCTCCTCCCTTCTCCACCCCACCAAAACCCCAATCCCATCACCGCTGTCCCTCCCCCTCCCGCCCCCCCTCCAGTGCGGCCGGAGCTTCTCCACCGTGAGCCTCCTCCGCCTGAACGACCTCCGGGACAACAAGGGGTCCCGCCAGAAGAAGAGGAGGAAGGGGAGGGGGATCGGCTCCGGGAGGGGGAAGACCGCCGGGAGGGGGCACAAGGGCCAGAAGGCCAGGGGCACCATGAAGTTCGGCTTCGAGGGAGGACAGACCCCGCTGCGCCGCAGGCTCCCCAAGAGGGGGTTCAAGAATCGCTTCAGCCTCACGTTTCAGGTACTTCAGCAGTCGCAGATCGCGCGCACGCAACTTGTTCGAGAAAATTCCTGAGAGTCGGATGAACCATTGTATTTGTTTGCATTGGCTGCCATGTCATTCACATACCATTCAATTTGTTTATTGTTTCATTTATATCTACTGAAATGGTCACTAGGAATTCATTGTTTTCGTGATCCAGACCTCTTTGTCTGTGGGGTTAGTTCAAGCTCTATTCATCAATGAGCACAATGAAACGGCACATTCGCAAGTTTGCATTTATTAATATTTCTAAAATGAAATAGTTCATGCACCGCCCAACCAACCGCACCAAATCACATATACGCGGTCGGTTAGAGTTAGGCTGTGTTTGGTAGGAACGATGGAAAAGTGGAAGGAAGGAAAAAGGTAAGGATACATTTTCCTTCCATAAGGAAAGGAAAGATCATTTTCTTTCCTTTGTGTTTTGTAGCAAGGATGGAAAATATAAGAGATAAATTTTCCTTTGTTTGGTATGAAAGAAAAAGTGGAAGGAAAGAAAGTAAACAAAATATAGGATTTACCAATTATACCTTCAACTAAAAACACTTATTTACCATTTGACTTCATAAATAATTTTTAAATAATACATTCATATGGGGGTATAATTGTTAATTAATACAATCCTCCACTTTTCCTACCACTTTTGGGGGGATTTGATTTCTTAGGTTATGAGGGAAAAGTAATCCCTCCACTTTTCCTTCCTTCCTATTTTTCTTCCATACCAAACAAGAGAAAATGAATCCTTCTCTTCACTTTTCCCTCCGCTATTTTCCTTCCTTCCACTTTTCCCTCCTACCAAACACACCATTAGTTTCTAGACTCAACATACATTGTATGAAGTAAGAGTGATGCTATATGTACCTCCAAAAATCTCATTCCTCCATGTCCCTCTGCCACATGGCACTCCCTTATTGACCAAAACAAATAGGAAAAAGTTTGGGGGAAGACATGAGCGAATAGGAGAGGGCCACGTGGTGGAGGGACATGGAAGGATGAGATTTTGGAGGTACATATAGTATTTTCCATGAAGTAAATATCTTTATTTCGTATGTACCTATTCGCGACCTTGTCAATGTTTCAGTTGTGGAGAGTCTGGAGACACATATGTCACGGTTAGTTTTTATTCTACAAAATAAAAGTGTACTCAATTTTACGCTAAGATGGTTTGATGATTTGATCACTGACTACCTGTTATATTTTTAACAATGTAACTGCTTTTTGTGGTGGTGGAGGTAAAGGTGGAGAGTTTGTGTAGAGATTCTAGACAATGGTTATATATCATCCCAAATTGTCATCTCACTTTTTTTTTGTCTTTGCTGGGCAGGACGGCTTTGGGGTTCACTGTTATATTACCATCTGATGGACTCATTTCCTAACTTAAGGACATAATTTCCCCTTAGAGGAGCATGGTAGTTTAGTGTTGTTTAGTATTCAACTATATAAATAATGGAGGTAACAATTTTGCTCTTCAGCCGAATCTCAGACCTTGTGCATACTTAGCCCTAACCTTATAGACACACAAAGCATGCATATGAGAGAATGTAGGAGGGGCTTTAATCAAAGTTTTTTGTTTACTAGTCTTGCAAGCCATGATGCTAGGATCTTTTCCCCCCTTATGGTAGTGTATATGAGCGTATCTCAATCAGAATTTGTAGACAACCCAAAACAATCTCACTCGTATCAATTAGAGTTAGCAGTAGAGCTATGTGTTGGTGCATGGAGCTATACCGTTCAAATTGAAGTTCGGTACTAACTTACATAAGATTTTCTGTTAGAGGAGCTTGGGAGTTTGGGGTTGTTTAGGACTAAAATCATACTATTGAGGGCTGCAGAGTCGATTTGTCTTCCTTTGACAAAACACAAACCTTTGCCAGCATTCGTCAAATTGTGATCCTGTATACATGCAACATGAATATCCGATATGTTTTGTGGACCCTCCAATTTTCCCTTACCCTTACACTTTGGCAAACTCCTACCTTAGGACCCATCCCTCCCTCTCTCTCTTTTCGAGTATCCTTAGCCATCGCTAGACATATGTGCGTCGAGTGGACTAGTTATGAGCCAGAAACATCTCTAGAACTGGAAGGAACTGCCTTAGGTAAAATATTTGTCCATTATATGAGATATGGACCATTGGTGGATGCTATATCTCTACTTCACCCTGTGATGTTGCAGACAATGTTCAAAAACTCAATTTTTTTGGTATCAGTTTGCTATGAGTACCGATTTCAACTTTCTGGGTTTTTTAAGTGGTTTTGAATCAGTCAGTTTCAGCGCTTTACCCTGCAAAATAACATAAACAACTTATGTACGCCAACTTAACCTTAGTAGTGTAAGCATAGAAGTAATTATAGTGGAGGCATAAAAATAACAAGAACATCAATAGTTGGTGTTCATCAATTTATTCTCTGTATCAAAATTATATCTGCAAATGAACTAAATATGTAAAACCAAGCATCTTTTATTTTTCTTGAAAAGAGTAACTCGCCACCCTTTTTGATGAAGTACCAAGAAACAAATAAGGATAAAGCTAGAATGGTATTGTTACTTTTCTCGTCTGCCTTTTGCACTTTAATTGACCTCTTCTTCTTTTTTAAAGGTTTTTATAATGCAAGAGGCAGACTAGAGGAGTCTCTTGCATCACTTTCATCGGCTCCAGCTCTTCTTGTATAAAGGTTTTTTTAATGTGAGAGGCAGACAAGCAGAGTTGAAGTCAATTGAAGTAATGCAAGAGAAAGATAAAGAAAAGAGGTAGTGCAAGAGGCAAAGAATTAGATCAGTTCTTATAGGAAGAAGCCATCCATCTCTAGCTAAAGAACATGAGGCATATGGTTGGCTTCTTGCAGCTCCGACAGTAATAACACTGCAATAGATCATGTTTTTTCTCAATAATTATGCTCCAACAACTCCCTTTATCATTGTATAGCTGCACCCGATGGACAAGGGGGCTGCTTCTGGTGTTTCGAGTGCTTTGAGCTGGTGTTGGTAAGAGATAATCAAGAAAAGAAATTATGTAGTTTATGAAGGCTGAGTTTTTGCATTAGGTAGTTTGGACATTTTCAACATAGAGTTGTAGACCATTATATTCATCGGTTGGGAGAGAGAATATTAGTTGAAGGAGTTGCTAGAAGTAGGAATAGGCATAGACGAATATGAATAAAGATTGTAAAGAAGGGTATATTTTTGTTGGCTTTACAAAGGACAAAGCTGAATGTAAGAAATGGATTCAATTAGGCGACCCAAAGATCTGGGATAAAGGCTTTGTTTTTGTTTTTGAGTCTTCGACCACAAGAGCACGTTGCTCTCCATATGTAATAGATGAGGGACTTTGAGGTTGAGTAGTTCTTGACTGAGTTGGCTTAATCCATTCACTTCCCGTTGATCCTCGACGAAAAATGAAGTTCGAAGATGAGATGGGCATGGTTGGTTGTCACAGCAAAATGCAATTCAGTGGAGTATTTTGCCAAGGATGTACATGTGGCAGTTAACCTTTCATGTCTTATTCTCGTTAGAAGTTTTGTTTGAAGGATCCATGTCTTTAGGTTTTCTTAAGAGCAGCTACATATTTGTATAAATAAAATAAACACAATCTTTTTTTTTTTGGGTTATGGTGTAAACATACTTGTATCAAACGTAAGCTGATACTTATTCTTGTTATTATGGTTAGGTTTAATGTGTTGTATTCTCCTCATGGTAACAGCCTGTAGGTTTGGGGAAGATTGCAAAACTCATAAACGCAGGCCATATAGACTCCTCCGAGCATGGTAACAGCCTGTAGGTTTGGGGAAGATTGCAAAACTCATAAACGCAGGCCATATAGACTCCTCCGAGCTTATCACAATGAAAACCCTCAAGGTACCCAGCCATTATTTAACTTTTACTATCAGGATCATATTTTTCTGCTTCAACTGAAGGCTCGATCCTGTGTAATTGTAGGAAACAGGTGCAATAGGCAAGCAAATAAAAGACGGTGTTAGATTGATGGGACGTGGTTCCGAGCTCATCAAATGGCCAATCCACCTCGAGGTAAACTTCATTTGGATGCTATAATTTGTGGTTGATTAAATGATTGTAACTAGCTGTTTGTCATTCAGAATGTAAACGACTATGGCAAGATTGAGTGGGGCATATAAAGGGATTAAAAGGAGGTTCTAATCGTCTTTGAAGCCTAATTCATGAGTGCATTGTTTTGTTTATCATGCTACATCATAGAGAAAGGATACTTTTCTATTTTTATTTTGTTTACTTTCTATCTTTCATAAGATTCATTTTCATGTGTTCTAAGTTGTAATTCTATTTGCTTGTGCTTCTTTTCATCATATTTCAATATCACATATTATCCAAGTTGCAAGGACACGGATGGGACGACACAGTAAGGGCACATCGAAAACAGTCACGGCACCTATTTTGTTGTGTCCTAGTGTATTTTGGAGTGTCCGGTTGGTGTGTTTGATACGTGTCTGACATGATACGGCCCAGACTTTTGAGTGTCTGTGCTTCCTTGCGTACTATAGACTACTGGGGCTAGGTCAGTTCCAGAACCCCATATTATGTATTCATTCACCCCTCCCCACCATTTTACATTTCTAATTTTATCCCATTTTCTTTTGTGTCAATCTGAATGGGTTTATAATATGCCGTTCTCTTTGTAAACATTCTCCTCCAGATTTTAGAAGACGTGTACTTTCTCCACAATCACTGGATATGCACTTTCTATTAAACCTCACGACCAACTTGGTATTTTGATCTCATTCTTTTCTTTTTATCTCTTACGTCGAAATTTCAAGCTTTAATGAGGGGTTACAGAGATGAATGCTTTCAGCTGTTGCTTATGATTTACCTTTGGAGTAAGCCATGCTAAGAGCATCTCCAACCCTATTGTGAGTTGGGTGAGTTTAGAAAAAATGGTTGCCACATAGGAATGATAAACTTTCATTCCAAAAATTCTTCTCCAATGCAAATGTAGAATATATCATGAAGTTGACATGGCAAGGACAATGTGAAGTTGATTGTCTAGATCTAGACAATGCTTTCACAATGACTTTGTCTCCACATGATCAATTATGAATAAAAATGTTTATAAAAAAATGAAGAAGTGGAGGAGTTGTCTTGGAAGTTAGAAAAAATATATTTTTTATTGTCTTCTCAAGACTTTTGCATTGGAGAGAGTTTTTCTATCTCATTGTCTTTTGAGATATAGTTTTGCTACATAAACAAGACATTGTCTTGTGGCTCATGCCACATAGGAGCCACATAAGACTTACAACGCTTAACAAGACAATAGGGTTGGAGATGCTCTAAATGGTTACTTATCCTCACTAACCTCAAATAGGAGGTAATATATTTCCAGTTTTGCAGGTAACAAGGGTCACAGTGAGGGCAAAAGCAGCAGTTGAAGCCTTAGGTGGTTCGGTAAGGAAAGTATTCTACAACAAACTAGGTTTACGGGCATTGCTTAAGCCAGAGTGGTTTGCAAAGAAACGGCGTCCCTTACCAAAACCAGCTCGCCCCCCTCCCAAGCTACAGGATAAGGTTGACAGCATCGGTCGCCTTCCTGCTCCTACCAAACCCATACCTTTTGAGCGTAAAGAAGAAGACACGTCAGCAACGCAGATAGCCACGGGAAAGATTTAGATCCTTCTCGCCGAGAATGAGAGAGCAGGGTGCCATTTGATCAGCAACTTGTGGGTTCATATCAAGTGGGTTGCTTGGCTTGTTCCATCTAAGCCTTTCATTGATCAAGAAACACACTTTTCTCCCCCTAAATAACCTTTGGTAGATCTTGAGATGTGGGACTTGTTTATTATCCTTGAATGTTGCTCTCAACATGGAGCGGAGAGATTTCTGTGACGGTTATGTTGAAATTTTGGTAATGCATGTTCATTCATTTAATTTCAGTCACTCGAATGAGGAATATGAAAGAGATCAGAATTTATTAGGCTTCACTAAAAAAACATATGGATGGGACTGGATAACTATTGTGAAATGTTTCATGGTGGAATACTTGGTACTACAGTATTCCTAATTCTCAACTATGTAACAGCATCCACAGTGGATATACTCCAAAAACATACTCCAAATTATTAAAAATTGTATAAATTATTACTTTTGATATTGGTACACAATTGTACACTTCAAAAAGATACTCTAAATTAACATTATTTCTCTCTTTTTTCCTTTATTTTCTTTCATTGTTTGGTAAGATTTTTTTCTCTTTATTTTTTTCCATATTTGGTAAGAACGATTAATTTGGTGGGCCCAGAAATTAATATAGTAGAGCTATGGCATACTCCAAATCTGGAGTGTCTTTTAGTTTTCTAGTAATTTTCAAGTATGGACAAGTGTTCATTTCAGTCTTAAGTGCTACAAAATTTAACTAACAAAATATAGCACTTGAAATCTCTTCCACTGTGGATGCTTTAACCACTGTTTTGCTGTTGCTAAAACTATATTAATATGTAATGGTGGACAATGTACATTGTTGTCAGGGACGGATCTGTATAGGGTCCAAGAGGGGCCACGTAGTTTGGCCCTTCAATATATAAATAATAAGTTAGTTCTATTGGTAGTGTTTCGGGTTTTAATTGAGAGGTACTACTTCAAATCTTGTCTCTACCTTTTATGTATAGTTTTTTTGTTTTCTTTTTCGTAACAATTTGGAAATATTGACTTGCTTTTTTGTTCAATCTTGTTCAAATTTAGTTTTTTTTGGCTACTTATGTTGTAGTATGGCCCTCTAAAATTATGAGCCTGGCTTCGTCCCTGATTGTTGTGGCTAAAGCCATGCAACCATTGTTTGGTACTGTAAGTTGATGAAGAATTTGGATTTGCACTTCTAAGAGGTGGAATGTGTGTATGGAATTCATGTATTTTATGTGAGATCGAGGAATCTGGGCACGAAGGAATACATAAGTATCTTCCATGATTGTAAACAATTACTCAAATTGGTTTTTTCTCGATATCGGAAAAAAAAAGAGACAGTCGGACTATGATCATTAATATTATAGTCTAAAGAAAGATGTCAGCTTAAATTACGTAAATCTCTTACTCTGTCCGCCTGCCACCATGTTCGTAAGAAATTCAGCTTTTCTTCAAGAAGCATCCTGATTCTTTATAACAAGATGCAGCAAGTAATGTTTCACATGTGATGTGATCATATTCTTTCTTTCTCTCCTCCAAATAATTCATTTCTTATGAGGGGGTTTGATATGTTGCATGCTTGAAATATTGTTATGATGCAAGCAACAGTTGTGCGAGGTTTTAGTTGCTCGAGTTGCAACAGGATTCAGTTCGAGCTACCGATGGTTGACCGAACAATCGATCGATCGGGATCCACAAATGCGCTCGAGTCATGATCAAGGGCGGAGCCAGAAATTTTTTTAGTGGAGGGCTAAGAGCATGGAATGAACAAAAAATTGTGATAGCTTAGTGGCTTAAAAAAAAGAAAGAAAAAAAAAAACTACTAAACAAAATAGCTTACTGGCTTCAAAAGTTTTTTTTTTTTAAACAAAGAAACACTTAAGAGGACTCGAACACGGATCATCCATATAAATAGCAAACGAGTCAACCAATTAAGCTATATTTACATCTGTTAGCTTGCTAGTACCTCCTACTATTTAGTTTGGCAGTCCGGGCTACAGCCCGGAACAATCCTGCTGATGCTCCACCAGTGGTCATGACGTATGTGCTCGAGTTGCAGCCCTTGTTAGCAATCACCGCAATTTTTTTTTATCTTTCAGAAACGTATAATACTTGCGTACTTTTGAAAGATTCGAATCAGTACATAAATTTTAAGCATGCAAAATTTTAAGCGTATTTCGTACAAATTATTGAAAAATTTGGCCAAAAAAATGTGATGGAAACCAGTTTAATGTCAAGATATTTAAGAATGTGAAGTTTCTAACATAAATATTTCTATTTTTTGCATATTTGATCAATTTTTTTAACGTATTTTATTTATACTAAGCTGATTTATACTCGTATTTTTGTCGTCCTGAATTTTTTTCATTTGTAGAAATGCTAACAAGGGTTGCAGCTGCGTCCAACCAACCAAATAAGACTCTGTCCATTGGGTCCCAAATCACACACTCCTTTTCTTTCTCCTTCTTTTACTTTACTCACAGTACCCCTATCCACAGACATGCCATCTGCAGCCTCATTATTGATCCGAAGTAGTAACTTTCCAAAGTCCAGGCTCGCTCAGGCTCAGCAGAGGCAGAGCACAGCAGCAAGAAAATGCCAGGAAAGTGCAGCAGGGAGCAGAATAAAAAGACTAAGAAAGAAGGAATAAGAATAGAAAAGAAAAGAAAAGAAAAAAAAGAGAGAGGAAGGAGAAATTAAAGAGAGAAGCGGGAGGGACACAGGAAGTAGTGTGCATGTGAGAGGGAGTGGTTTGGGGACAAAGGAAGGAGGGGCATGCAAACACTTTCACATGGGACGACATGATTCTGATCCCGCAAGAAGCACAGCCGTTGAAGAAAGAAAAAATATCAGAGGGAAATCTTCGAAAAAAACCCTCCACTGGACTTGGATTCTTTTTCCGGTCCCTTGTAATGATTTCTAACATTACGAGCAATATATTATCTTAATCTGGATTATTTTCGGTGGACAGTAAGGGGCGGCCCTGGCCCAGAGCAGGCCGGGCGACCGTCCAGGACCTCCCGACGAAAGGGGACACCAGCATAAAATTGTTTATAATAAAACTAGTATGTAACATGTGCTTTTTTATTAACAAAAAGTATTGTGGTGTAATGGGTACAATGCCAGACTTATATTTTAAAGTACCTTGGTTCAAATTTTGATTACAACAAATTTTTGGTTTTATTTATACTTTTTTTACATTATGTTGGGGCTCATTTTGGAAGTTTCGCCTTGGGTCCCCAATTGCTCAGGACCGGCCCTGTAAAAAATATAGGTCTTTTTTCAAGAGAAAAAAATAAGGAGTTGAAACTTCAAATTATTATAACAACACCCTAATTATAGCGTTGGGCGTTTTTAGCATATTAATTTTATTGTTCTATTTTGGCATCCTAATTTCTACATTAATTTTTTAAAATTATCTTTCGTTAATTTTTGACTCTTTAATAACTATGTTTGTTATTCGATGATGTGTTACCTTTTATAATTAAAATAATAGCAATACTGTTTTGTTCATGATGAACTCTTATATATTTGCGACTAAATTTGGAAAGGTGTTTCATAAAATTCGGATGTCAAAACTAATTGAACATTAAAATGTTAACAAACAAAAGACGTTCAAACGTTACAGTTGGGATACCGCTGAAATAATTTAGCCTAGATCAAAAGAAGGCAATAAAGCTAAGTAAATAATTTATTTGTAGTTCTTTTCCAATATTTTCTGGTGCTTCAAGTAATCAGAATGTTAACATATGTCACTTTTAGGAGAATCTTAACTGGATTAATCTTAAAAGACAGGAACTAAGGAGGTAAAGTACAGTCAAATTGACGACAATCCATAATTGTGATAAATCTGAAGGTGCACCAAATCACTAAATAAATGTAGCCACAACACCACTCTTGCAAGGAAAAAAATTTGTCATGCCATTTAATTTTGTGCTTGTGGCTATCCGAACAATAAATGCGTTGCCAACCACAGCAAAGATGTTTTGTAATTAAATGGGGGATGATGTACTTGGATAAGTTTAATTTGTGCTTGTTAGGGTTGGATACAAATTAGGAGTTGGTCTAGATGATTCCAGTAGGCATAGAAGATTCAAAGTCAGTGTTACTTGCAAAGATGAGAAATGATGGCTTCTATTTACATCCGAAAAGAAATGTCTGCGGAACACAAAAGTGCTTAAATTTGAACGTTTCCAAAACTCTAAAGAAGAAAAAATCTCAATGACTCAATCCAAACATTCCCGCCAACAATTACCAAACCATTATAGAAAATTACTTTGATAAAAGAATAAAAAAATTAAACAATAGAACTCTGCTAAGAAGTACCTAGTTTATGACACCAAATTTTTTTCCTCCAAATAGTTCTTATTGCCGGGGCACAATTTTTTGATGGAAAACTGAGAATATGAAACAGTTGTAAAGACAACGTTTCAAATGCAATTCCTTAAAGAAGGTTTTACAACAGAGATCCAAAAGGATTCTGCAAATTACGAGATCTAAAAAGATATCGTAATACACGAATAATCTAAAGAGATTTTCGTGATCGTAGCAAACTGGCAGTAGTGCCTTCTAAAAAGAAGATACTGACAGAAATGCTAAAGGCAACAGAAGAATGACAGGCGAGAGATGGAAATGCTGGGGTGAATTATCACCGTTGCTCAAAGCTTTATTCGCCCTCTGCGAACAGCTTCCAGGAACCAGCAAGGTTGACAGAAAACCTTGGAACACTCCTGCTCTTCTGACTCCTCGGAAGACGGCGAACTCCTCTGGCAATGGCTCTACTCTTCTCTCTCTGTTTGAAGTAACAGAACCCACGCGTACTAAAAAGTACTAGTGTTTGTGTTAAAGAACACGCTCACTACTCTGTTGTGTTAAAGAACACTTAGAGTTTTTCTTCCTGGAATTCTGATTACTAGTACCCTCTGAGAGAGGAGAGAACCTGCAAATATAGCCCACGGGGCGGTTGCCAAGCAGTTGCCTGAACTTCAGGGTAGTGGCAGAACCACTCCTGAACGTGTAGCAACTGCTGCAACCGTTCCCGCTCTAATATGCAGCCAGCCATACGCACACAGCCCCTTTTACGCACCCTACGCACACTACGCACGCTGCGTACGCTGCGCACACTGCGCACTCTACGCACGCTGCGTACGCTGCGCACACTGCGCGTACTGGGCGTACTGGGCTGCGTACTGGGCTGCGTAACTGGGCCAGCGTAATTGGGCTCGCGTAACGGGCCGCACAACGTGGTCGCACAAGTGGCTCGCGCAACGAGCGCAACTTAAGCGCACTATGCGCCTAGCGACGATGCTGACGTGCTAAGTGCAAAGTGCGCCAACAAAATGCCACATTACGCCTCATGAGCCCTTGAGCCCGAGTCCGAGTCCGAGTCGCTAAGATCCTACGGAGCTTAGCTCCATGGAAATAAATTTCCAAGAGCAAAAAGCTTACAGCTTCTTAATTGTTGATTAAGTCTTTATACCATTAATAATTAATCCCACATGGCACACACCCATGTGCACTACATGTGCATCTCCATAAAGAGAATAGACTCATATATGTAGAGATACACATTCCTTTCTAGCCGATGTGGGACTAAAAACCAAAACAAAAGGCTACAAACCCAACAATCTCCCACATATCTCTATATATATGAGTACGAGTGTTCCCCACAGTAACTGTCCATCATGCATTAGGAGAGATGTCGCTTACGACTTGAATCTTCCCGCATGGGTCAAAAATCAAACTATAATACAAGAATGGACTAAGCCTTGAATTCTGCATCATAGCTGAAATTCTTTTCACTCACATAATGTAGTTACATGTGCTTCTGGCTACACATTAAAGGCCCTGTGTCAGCCTGGTTTTAGTGTATAATTTTGGGTGTCTACAAGTTTACCCTCAAGAGACGGCCTGATATCTCTGTCATACACTATAGGTGAGTTCATTATAAAGAGACATGGCATGAAGCGCTTTGCGCTTCCCTTGCGGTGCTACGCCGCTATGACATGGCTTAAAGCCGAGACCTTACCCCGTACCGGAAACCTCATCGTAGTGTCATACTACAGTAGCATGAGGCAACCGCCTCTTTGTAGTGCCAAACTACCCAGCATGAAGCCTTAGGCTCCCTTGCGGTGTTACGCCGCAACGACATGGCTTGCAAGGCCGAGGCTTTATCCCTAACAGGGTACCTCATGGTGGTGTCGTGCCACTGTAACATGAGGAACTCCTCCTCTTTGTAGTGCTGACTACACCCCTCTTTATATTTAATATACAGCATTAGGCTAACTGCCTATTTGCGGTGCTACGCCGCTGTGACTTGGCCTACAAAGCCGAGGCTTTATCCTATTCCTGGGCAGCACCCCACATATAGGAACCTCATTGTGGAGTCACCCCACTGTAGCATGGAGTTTCACTCCTTGTAGTGCTGCTCTACCGTGCCTCCTGTAAAGCACACCAGGCATTCACTCTGCCTGAGAACTCATTAAGGCAATTAAGCCAACCTTCCCACAGGAACCGTTTTCTGCAGAAAACAATAGTAGACAACAGCGGTTATAGGTCCGTAACCTCTCCATGCCCAATAGAACATGTACCCACCGTTCCTGATATTCTTTCGATTATTGGTCCTCCCTTGAACCAAAAGCTAGATGCCTAGTAGATAAATCTTTGAACTAAAAGCATAAAACATTATGGTAGGAATACAATAATACAATATCAGAATGCCTTCAAGCCCATTTTACAAGCTGTGTCATTGACCAGCTGGCGCTTGAGGCCCTTGGTGAACGGATCCGCCAGGTTCTCCTGCCTCCGAACATCAATCACTGCAATAACACCTCTCTTGATAAGATCGTGTACTGCCATGTGCTTCAACCGCACAGTCCTCTTCTTCCCGTTGAAGAGGTCATTTGATACCACCGCCGCAGTCGCCTGGTTGTCGCAGTATATCGGTATCGCCGGTATTTGCGCACCAACCAATGGAAGATCATACATGAGCTCCCGAAGCTATTATGCTTCCTCGGCTGCGGTATCTAGTGCAAAGAACTCAGATTCCATGGATGACCGCGAGAGCATAGTCTGCTTCTTCGACTTCCACGATATAGCAGCTCCACCCATTGTGAAAATGTATCCACCTGTGGACCTCTCGCTCTCCACCTCTGAGCACCAACTGGCATCACTGAAGCCTTCCACTACCGACGGATCTCCGCTGTAGTACAGTGCATATGTCTGAGTCTTCTTGAGATATCTCATAACCCGTTTCACAGCTTTTCAGTGTTCAGCACCTGGGTTGCTTGTGAAACAACTCAGCATTTCAACGGCGAAAGCTATGTCAGGCCTTGTGGCAGTAGTAGCATACATCAAACTTCCCATTACGCTTGCATACTCCAGCTGCCTGATGCTTTCCCCTGAATTAGGCTTCAGCTTCAGATCACACCTGTACGGCGTATCGATCCCTGGAAGATCCCGATACCCATAACGAGTGATCATTTTCTCAATATAATGAGACTGTGACAGCGCTAGTCCAGTGTCTGTCCGGATGATCTTGATCCCTAAGATCACATCAGCTTCCCCCAAGTCCTTCATACTGAACTTGCTTGAGATAAATTTCTTTGTCTCCGTGACACAGCTAATATCCGTACCTAGGATAAGCATGTCGTCCACGTACAGACAAACGATCACACCTCTTCCATCAGCGAACTTCGTGTAAACACACTTGTCCGTATCGCTGACCATGTAGCCATTTGACCTTATAACTTTGTCAAATTTCTCATGCCACATCTTGGGAGCCTGTTTAAGACCGTACAAGAATTTCACCAACTTACAGACTTTGTCTTCATGACCCCTGATGACAAATCCCTCTGGCTGTTGCATGTAAATCTCTTCGGTCAGCTCGCCATTTAGGAAAGCCGTATTCACATCCATCTGATGTATCACCATCTTATGTATTGCTGCGAGAGTAATCAACATTCTGATGGTGGTCATCCGGGCTACTGTAGCATACGTGTCAAAATAGTCAATCCCCTGCTTCTGAGAAAACCCCTTGGCTACCAACCTAGCCTTGAACTTGTCAATAGTTTCGTCTGCTTTCATCTTCTTCTTGAAGATCCATTTGCATCCGATGGGTTTCACTCCTTCAGGAAGATCAACCAACACCCAAGTGTTATTTGAGGTGATGGAATCAATTTTATTGTCAATCGCCTCCTTCAAGAAAACCGCGTCTCTGGTCATCATCGTCTCATCATAGGTAAGCGGATCTGCTTCCACATGATAGGTGACAAAGTCACTTCCGAAGTCCTTCGGCCTCCTCACACGCTTAGCTGACGGCTCAGCTTGTTCTGGTTCAACCGTTGTTTCAACAACAACATCTTCTTGGACCACATCTTCATTGAAGACTTCAGTTTCTTGTGCACCCTCATTATTCTTCGAAATATCCGGAAGAACAATATTCTTGTGCCTTGCAAACTTGTCTTCAAAATATTCTGCATCGCGAGATTCAATGATATGATTTAACTCAATATCAAGAAATCTCCGAGCATCACTCTTCTCGGCATACCCCAAGAAGATCGTCTTTGTAGTCCTTGTCCCAAGCTTCTGAATCTTTAGATCTGGAAGCTTGACATACGCCAGACACCCCACACTCGAATGACATTCAAGTTAGGTCTGACCTTGAACCAGAGTTCATGAGGAGTAACGTCTGAAGTTGCATGAGGCACTCTATTTAGAATAAAAGTGGCCGTCAATGCAGCTTCTCCCCAGTAGCACTTAGGAAGGCCAACAGTCAACAACATTGAATTTATCATTTCTGTCAACGTCCTGTTCTTCCTCTCAGCTACTCCGTTTGATTGAGGAGAGTACGGAGCCGTAGTCTCATTGACAATTCCATGTTCCTTACAGAACGATGCGAATTCATGAGACCTGTACTCCCCACCTCGATCACTTCTTATCCCTTTGAGTTGTTGTCCAGTCTGCCGCTCAGCTTCGGCCCTGAACTCCTTGAACTTCTCGAATGCTTCGTCTTTAGCCTTCAGCAAGTAGACGAACGCATACTTTGAGAAGTCATCGATGAAGGTTATAAAATACTTCATCCCGGCCTTTGTAGAGAACTGTTTGAAGTCACAGATATCGGAGTGAACCAACTCCAGAAGATCTGTACTTCGATTAACCCGAGGAAAGGGTTTCCTTGTGATCTTCGTTTGAGCACAAACTTCACATTTCTCTACCTTACCCCCACATTTGGAGATAAGTCCTAGACTAGACATTCTGTTTATTCGTTTACAATGAACATGTCCTAGCCTATTATGCCACAACTCAAGAGTATAAGCAGAATGAGTGACTTCATTAATTACATTAATTACATTGGACTGATTTACAAGCTGAATCTTGAACATTCCTTCGGTATAAAAAGCTTTTTCGAAATATGTTCCCTTTATAGACATCACCATCTGGCCAGCATTGATGTCCATCCTGAGGCCTGCATTGCAGAGTAGGCCTCCCGAGACCAGGTTCTTGGCGATAGCAGGTACGTACTTTACGCCTTGAAGCGTCAGAGACTTCCCCGAAGTCAGCTTCAACACCACCATTCCGATCCCGAGCACTTCAGCTTGTGCCTGGTTCGCCATCATAACCACTTCAGAAGTAGGTGTATAAGTGGTGAACCACTCCTTACTGGAGCAGACATGGCAGGAAGCTCCAGTGTCTACCTACCAGTCAGAGTCAGTCCTTACTGCATCAACCTGTGCAATCATAGCAACTATGTCAGTGATCATAGATACCTTACTAGGCTCTCCTTGCTCTGACTGCTTGGTCTTTGCTTTACACTCATTCTTAAAGTGGCCCTTCTTGCCACACTTGAAGCAAGGCATTTCTGACTTTGGCTTCTTTTTCTTGATAGAAGTTCCCTTGACTTTTAGATTGTCAGGGTTCTTCTTCTTGCTGTGGAAAGTTGTCTGCTTTCCCTTTAGTTCCTTGGTCTGAACCAGATTGGCGTTAGCCAATTGCTTGGACAGTGTGTCCACCTTCAGTTGAGCCCGCATCTGGTCCTCAACATAGATTTCCTGTAGGAGATCTTCAAGGGTGATCTCCAACTTCTTCCTATGCATGTTTGTATAGAACTTGCTCCACCCAGGGGGGAGCTTTGAGACAATCCCTCCAACAACAAACTTGTCGGGGAGGGGCATCGTCTCGTCTTCCAGCTTCTGTCGCAGTTTCAGGAACTCCTTTACTACGGCAGCATAGACTTTTCGTCCTCAAAGAACCACTTGTGATATTTTTCAACAACAAATATTTTACTGCGGTTCTTGTCTTCTTCGTAGAGTTTTTCTAGAGACTCCCATATGTCTCTAGCGATATTCTTCTTAGAATAGGATTCTGCTAGGGAATCCTCCATAGCATTCAGGATAAGCAACCTACAAATGCTATTTTCCCTTCTCCACTTGGCCTGAAGTTTAGTAACCGCAGAGATTGCGGCAGCAGACCCAGTATCTGGAACGATAGGTTCCTCTTCAAGAAGCACGTGATCCACGTCTCTGAGTTGAAGAGTGAGATAAACCTTTCTCTTCCAGACTTGATAATGCTCTCCATCAAACTTCTCTAACTTACAGAAGTCAGTGTTTAGGAGTGAAGCATTAATGTTTTCCATCGTGGCGAATAAAGATTTAAGATTGTTATTGCCGGGGCACAATTTTTTGATGGAAAACTGAGAATATGAAACAGTTGTAAAGACAACGTTTCAAATGCAATTCCTTAAAGAAGGTTTTACAACAGAGATCCAAAAGGATTCTGCAAATTACGAGATCTAAAAAGATATCGTAATACACGAATAATCTAAAGAGATTTTCGTGATCGTAGCAAACTGGCAGTAGTGCCTTCTAAAAAGAAGATACTGACAGAAATGCTAAAGGCAACAGAAGAATGACAGGCGAGAGATGGAAATGTTGGGGTGAATTATCACCGTTGCTCAAAGCTTTATTCGTCCTCTGCGAACAGCTTCCAGGAACCAGCAAGGTTGACAGAAAATCTTGGAACACTCCTGCTCTTCTGACTCCTCGGAAGACGGCGAACTCCTCTGGCAATGGCTCTACTCTTCTCTCTCTGTTCGAAGTAACAGAACCCACGCGTACTAAAAAGTACTAGTGTTTGTGTTAAAGAACACGCTCACTACTCTGTTGTGTTAAAGAACACTTAGAGTTTTTCTCCCTGGAATTCTGATTACTAGTACCCTCTGAGAGAGGAGAGAACCTGCATATATAGCCCACGGGGCGGTTGCCAAGCAGTTGCCTGAACTTCAGGGTAGTGGCAGAACCACTCCTGAACGTTCAGCAACTGCTGCAACCGTTCCCGCTCTAATATGCAGCCAGCCATACGCACACAGCCCCTTTTACGCACCCTACGCACACTACGCACACTGCGTACACTGCACACACTGCGCACACTGAGTGCAAAGTGCGCCAACAAAATGCCACATTACGTCTAATTAGCCCTTGAGCCCGAGTCCGAGTCGCTAAGCTCCTACGGAGCTTAGCTCCATGGAAATAAATTTTCAAGAGCAAAAAGCTTACAGCTTCTTAATTGTTGATTAAGCCTTTATACCATTAATAATTAATCCCACATGGCACACACCCATGTGCACTACATGTGCATCTCCATAAAGAGAATAGACTCATATATGTAGAGATACACATTCCTTTCTAGCCGATGTGGGACTAAAAACCAAAACAAAAGGCTACAAACCCAACAATAATTGTATGTGAATGTTTGTTACAAATTCAGCAAAGTAATTATTATAGCAAAAGTGTTTTCTTTTCTTTGATTTTGTAGGAGTGAACTTTAAGTCTTATTTGGTTGGCGAAAATGAAATAAAAAACAAAATTGTTTTTTCCCCTTTGAAATACAGTTTCAATTGCCAGAAAAAGCGAATCCCCAGATGGAAAATAAATATTAGAAAAAAAATATTTTCTCCAATTTTTGTTTTCACATTTACTGACAAATACATAAATAAATAACTTTTGGATTCTTCTTCAAGACGACGATCTCGCAAAGCAAAGGCTAAGAGCATCTCCAACCCTAATGTGTTGTAATGTGATATGATTCCTATATGGCATGAGGCACAAGACAATGTCCTTCCTAGGTGGTAAGATTATATTCACACAAGACGATAAAGTAGAAAAATCTTCTTCAATGCAAAATATTGAGCAGACAATAAAATCTATTTTTTTTTCAACTTTCAAAACAACTTCCTCTCTTTCTAATTTTTTTTATTCATAATTGATGATGTGCAGGAAAAGACACTGTGAAGTTGGTTGTCTAGAACTAGACAATCAACTTCATAATGTCTTTGCCATGTTAACTTCACAACTTTTTTGACATTTGCCACTACAAAAAAAATGATCATTACGACACGCGAAACACGTCGTAAAAGATCTTTCACGGCGTACATTTCTGTGCTGTAAATGGTCATGCATTGAAGATCTTTCATGTATTTATCAATAAAGGGTTATTATTCCTACGTGGCAACAACTTTTTTCTAAACTCACACTTGCATTGAAGATGCTCTAAGAGCATCTCCAACCCTATTGTCTTGTTTTGTGTTGTGATTCCTATGTGGCATTAGGCACAAGACAATATCTTTTCTATGTGGCAGGATGACATTTACACAAGACAATGAGATAAAAAAATGTTCTCCAATGCAAAAGTATTGAGAAGACAATAAAAAGTATTTTTCCCAACTTCCAAGACTACTCCTCCACTTCTTCATTTTTTTTATAAATATAATATTTCTATTCATAATTGATGATGTAGAGACAAAGTCATTGTGAAGTGCATTGTCTAGATCTAGACAACCAACTTTACATTGTCCTTGCCATGTACTTACCATGTCACCTTCATGGGTTATTCTACATTTGTTGGATAAAATTTTGTGAGATAAAAGCTTGTCATTCCTATATGGCAACCATTTTTTTTAAACTCACATTAGGGTTGGAGATGCTCCAAGTAGAGCATTTTATTTCACATAATCAAAATTCATAGTAATATTTTTTTGGCGACACATACACATTCTCTCTTTTTCTCTCTCTCTCTCTCTCAATCTAAAATAAACTACCAAGTTGCGGCTTTCTTGTAATACCGCTAAATCTCTTCTTCTTCCTTCTCCATTTTCCTATTCCAGCTGTTGCTAAGCTGTCCTCTCTCTCTCTCTCTCTCTCTCTCTCTCTCTCATGTGAACAAAACCATACAACCAAAGAGGAGGAAGAGAGCTATAGCCTATAGATAGATAGAAGAAAGAAAGAAAGAGCAGAAGAAGAAGAAAAAATTCAATGGCTCAACTTCCTCCCAAGATACCAATCCCCACCATCTCCCCCAACTGGCACGGCGGCTTCAGCCACCACCAAAAGCCGCCGCCCCCGGCGCCCATGCACTCCTTCCTCAACAACAATGCCAACACTGCCAACAACAACAACAACAATCCCTCGTGGGTCGACGAGTTCCTCGACTTCTCCTCCGCCCGCCGCGGCTCCCACCGGCGCTCCGCGAGCGACTCCGTCGCCTTCCTCGAGCCCTCCCCGCAAGACGAGGGCCATCACGACTTCGACCGCCTGGACGAAGACCAGCTCATGTCCATGTTCTCCGACGTCGACGTGCCGCAGCCCCCCCTGTCGACCTCGGCGTCGACCCCGTCCGACCACAACAGCATCAACGGGGAGAAGGCGCACGCCGCGGAGGAGGCGCAGAGCGAGTGCAAGCCCGCCGACAAGGAGCAGCTGCCGGCGGAGCCGGTCATCGCAGACCCCAAGAGGGTCAAGAGGTTCGTAGCAGACTATATATATATATATACACCACATGCATCAACTTCACAATGTACTTCGAATTTAGACATAATTGACACTATTTCAATTTTTATTTTTATTTCTTTGATAATAATTAGGATCTTAGCCAATCGACAGTCGGCGCAGCGGTCGCGGGTGCGGAAGCTCCAGTACATATCGGAGCTCGAACGGAGCGTGACCACGTTGCAGGTGCACAGAAAAGCTCTCTACATTCATTTCTTTACAATTCATCATGCATTGTTGCAGTAGAGTAGAACATAATATATGTGTAGTACTACGTAGTTGAATTAATTAGCTAATAGTTCGATAATTTCTTGTATCATATGTATACGAAGACCGAAGTGTCAGCATTGTCGCCTAGAGTCGCATTCCTCGACCACCAGCGCTCCGTCCTCACCGTCGGCAACAGCCATCTCAAGCAGCGGATTGCCGCGCTCGCGCAGGACAAGATCTTCAAGGATGGTCAGTGTATAGATATATATATATATATATATATATATATTACCAACTCAATTATCTATATATGCTGCTTTTATTGACACTCCTAAAATTTTATCATATACGTTCTTATTTTTAATTTTTTTACATTCAAATTATAAATCTACTTATGCATTGACATTAACTTGTGCTTGCATTTCATCAAAAAAAAAAAAAACTTGTGCTTGCATGGAGGAAAAAGTACAAAACAAGTAATATTAATGTATGGACAAATTAAAAATTTTAATAATAAAAAATTAAAAAAGAGTAAAGAATGATAATTTAGGAGTGTCAATAACAACAGCTTTATCCTGTAATGGCTACTAATTTGGTATGTGTTGTGCGTAAACTGTGCAGCGCACCAAGAAGCACTGAAGAAGGAGATCGAGAGACTACGGCGAGTGTACCACCAGCAGAGCCTCAACAATATGGCTAATTCTCCCGACTCCGATGACGCTCCGGTCATCACGCCGACGGCCGAGAAAGAGCTGCTCAGCTGACATGCACAGTGCGGATCGAGTGATCAACAAGTACTACTCAATTAGAGGATGGTTGTGTACGTGATTAATTGTATCATGCAGTAGAAGGGTTTGTAACTGTGTATTCGTTCTTTCTTTCTTTTTTCTTTTTTTCCCTTTTTTTTTTTTCAAATACAAGATTTGTTATTGTGGGGGGTGCAGGCATGAGGTACAGTGGTCCAGTGTGTGTGTGCTGCAACAGGGACCGCTCACTGTACCACTGCAGGAGTGGCGTGGGTTTTCCATTTACGTGGATCGATCCAAATAATGGTCATGTGAGTTTTGTTTGGTGAAGATTGGTGCATGGTGGGGGTGTAGGCAGTATTGTGTGCAATGTGCATAAGTATGATTCACTATTCATATTCAAAAAAAAAAATTCTTCCAAAAATTACTCGAGTGTAATTCGTGTGACAATTTCTGGCATCACTGGATCTCCTTATCAACCTCAATGTCTTATGCTGCATATAAATGTAAATTATTGCAAATCTAAGTGTCACCAGACTTTCTGCTTATAGTGTACCTTACCTTTATATATATATATATATATATATATATATATATATATATATATATATATATATATATATATATATATATAATACTGCATTTTCCACTCCACGTATCTATAATATAAAGCACAGTAAATTTTTGGTCCGACCCATGTGCTTTGTTCAACGATGATGAAAGGACTAAATTGTCCCTCTCTATAAGAGAGGAGGTCCCATGTTGGGTGCGGAGCAACCGGTTGCTCCAACGGCACCCCCGCCTTCAGCTCCTCTTGCACCGACCCTCCCTCCGCCGCCTCAGCTCCATCCTCACCAACGCTGTCGTTGTCGGTCTCTTCCGCAACCCCTACGTCGCAAGCAGCATCATCTACCGCGCCGCCGACGCCGACCCTTCCTTCGCCGCCTCCCTCTTCTCCGCCATGACCAACCCCAACCCCTTCTCCTGCAACACCGCTATCGCCATCTCCGCCGACCCACTCTCCATCTACTCCCAAATGCTCCACCGTCGCGTCCCTTCCGACTCTCACACCTTCTCTTCCTTGCTCAACACCGCCACCGCCGCCGTCGCAGCCACCAGGTCGCTCCACGCACACGTCCTCCTCCTCGGATTTCGGTCCGACCCTTTCGTGCAAACCGTCCTGCTCACCGCCTACTCCCGACGTGGCTCCGCCGACCACGTCCTATGGGTGTTCGACGAAATGCCGCACATTGACGTCGTCTCCTGGACCGCCGCCGTCTCGGGTCTCGTCGCCCTCGGACTCCCCGCGACGGTTTGGCGCGTCTTCGCCTCCATGAGGCCCCACGCCGCCGGCGCTCGAACGCCGCCACCGTGGTTTGTGTCCGCCTCCGCCGGGCTCGGGTCCCTGGCGCTGGCCCGGTGCCTGCACGCCTACGTCGAGAAGGCCGGATTCGGAGGCCGCGTCTCCGTCCAGAACTTCCTGGTGCTGGCCCGGTGCTTGCACGCCTACGTCGAGAAGGCAGGGTTCGTGTCCGTGCCATTATGACACGGCTTATCCACTAGTCTATAATATAAAGCACAATGGATTTTTGGTCCGACCAATGTGCTTTGGTTCGACGATGATGAAAGGACTAAATTGCCCCTCTCTAAAACTCAACTTTGCTTTTAGATTATAGACAACCCACTGTTTTTGTTTCTACCACATAAATAAAATGCCAAGTTGTCCCAACTTCTCCCTCATGTTCATCCCAGCATCCCAACTTTTTCCTCACGTCCCTACGAACGGTGGCGGAGGTGGTGGCAGCAGAGCCTTCCCTCCGCCGCGGAGAACCGGAACTCCAGCTTCGCCGTGAGCCTCGACCCGCAGCATGAACCGGAGTAGCCGGCGGCAGTGAGGTTACCACGGAGGATATCCGGGAGGCATTCTTCGGCAGGAGAGAAGTCACTCGACCCTTCTCCAGGTGATGGTCCAGTCGGATCAGTCTCCTGGAAGAAGAAGCAGCACAAATGGAGCGACCTTCGGCCATCGGATCTGTTGTTCGTGTCCGTGCCATTATGGCACGGGTTATCCACTAGTCTTCAACATAAAAGACATACAATTTAGGGATTTGGTTACAAATGTTGATCAGTTTGACACATTTAATGCACTTTATGTTAATAAAGGAGATATTCCATTTAAATATCAGATCACATTCGTAAAATAGGTGTGCTAATTCTGTTCTCTTCTAGATTCAACTTTTGGTAACCATAGTTATTTATAGTTCTTCAGAGAAGATAGAATTGGCATACACATTTTGAAGACAGCAGATGAGCTTCCTTTAACTATCAAAGTGTATAAGCTTGTTTATTTAACGGATCGAAAATCTGGGTGTCAGAAAAGAGTATTTTTGTTCACCCACCAAAATTTGTGTGCATGTTCATCATTCAACTTAAAGTTTGCCACGTATGAAACTAGTGGTCAAAATTGATGTGGATATGTTCATCATTCCACTCTATATGAAAACAATGGTGGTTTTAGTTTCACACGTAACAACATGAAATGATAAACATTTACATAAGTTTAAATTTTGATGGGTGAAAAAATAAAATAAAAATGGTCTCTGCTAGAAAATCTGCGTCTTCCATGACCACCATCTAGTAATGAAATATTGTGTCTTGCCTGTAGATGGCGAGTTTCAATGCTATCCTTCTGAATGTTTTGTCCATTAATTGGTAGATGGTGGCAGCGAGTCCAGCGACTATCATGCCATGCATGCCGTGCCGCGCGCAAATCACCAATGATTATTGATTATCCAAGGATTATCTTGTAGATAATTGGGCTATGAAATTTAAATGCTTCGTCTGTCACCACAAGTACATCCACCGACAAGTGGGTCAATGCATATTGAGCTCTGGAATGTGTACATTGCACGTTGCCCGCCCCCTTAGAGCATCTCCAACCCTATTGTCTTGTTAAGTGTTGTGAGTCTTAGGTAGCTCCTATGTGGCATGAGCCACAAGATAATGTCTTATTTATATGGCAAAATTATATCTCAAAAGACAATGAGATAGAAAAATTCTCTCCAATACAAAAGTATTGAGGAGACAATAAAAAATATTTTTTCCAACTTCTAAGGCAACTCCTCCACTTCTTCAACTTTTTTTATAAATATTTCTATTCATAATTGATGATGTGGAGACAAAGTCATTGTGAAGTGCATTGTCTAGATCTAGACAACCAACTTCACATTCTCCTTGTCATGTCATTGCCATGTCAACTTCATGTTTTATTCTACATTTGCATTGGAGAGAACTTTTGGAATGAAAGTTTGTCATTCCTATGTGGCAACCATTTTTTCTAAACTCACAATAGGGTTGGAGATGCTCTTAGTCGCCTACATGTTTGCAGAAACACTTGTCGAGACTCGAGAGCATGGCTACTACGATTTCTTGAATATCATGGAATCATGGATCTTTCTAGATTCTTTCACCTTTGCGCGCCAAGTTGGTTTCTTTCACCTCTCTTTAGTTACTTATATTGTAAGCCTACTGACACGACAAATACAAATAACTTTTCAGCGTCATATGTTATCAAGACTGGAAACATTTGCAGCTATAAACTGTGAACAAACAGTCCGTGAGAGTAGTTGGATCTGCGAAGCAATGAATCCATATTAAAGAACCCTATCCTGTTAATTTATCACCATCAAGTTCAGCACTTGCTAGACTTCCAGACAAAGAGAGAAGGACGGCGCATGGCAGGCCTAGGGATATTGCCTGCTGCACAGTACTGGCGATCCAATATTAACTACATATATATATATATATATATATATATATATATATGTGGTCCTTCTACAATATATGGGATGTATCAATACATCCCAAACAATTGCATTGAAAATTGTAAAAGTTGTTTACTTTGACTTTGACTTTACATGTTACTTTGACTTCAGCTTTAATCTGAACCATTGGATCAACATCCAAAGATGTATTGAAGAATTTTTCATATATATATATATATATATATATTTTTTTGAAGCAATGGGTACTTGTGGCGAACTCGCCTCCACTGAGACTCGAACTCCCGACCACTTGGGCCGCATGCATCACTCTTAACCACTAGGCTAGAGGTCATTTGCTATATATATATATATATATATATATATATATATATATATATATATATATATATATATATATATATATATATATATATATATTTGTTATTTTCTCATATATATATATATATGAGAAAATATCAGTAGCTAGATTACGTACATGATATATTGAAAAGAATTCTTGTAGCTCTTTGTATGTTGCACGTACACGAAAAAAAGATGTCCATATTTGTATTTGTATTGTATCCTTACATATCAGTATGTACATATCAGTATATGTGTCCCTTTGTACAACATTATTGACTATAACTATCAAGGGCGGAGCCAAAATTTTAATTTATTCCAGACTAAAGTTAAAACGTCCTAAATTTTTTTTAAGAAAATAAATGTTGTATCAGTATCGTCATGTCCATATCTTATCGCGACTATACCATTCCGTGTCTAGCAAATGTTGAACCGTATTCAACATAATAGAAAGATAGAAACCTGACAAAAAATATATTTAGTTTACCATGTATAATCTTTTAAAAATAAATACGAACACTATGAACTTTTGGTATCCTCTTTCACCATAAAGTGAGGATCTGCGATGCGGCAGAACTCGTCGAAGGTGTAAAAATTCGGACGACGAGGGAAGTGTCGACGCGGGGCATAATGTTGTTATTGTATTTCCTGCTTCGAAGTGCGTTGATAATTTAAAAAAGAGCTGAACTGTTGGAGTGTGGGCTGTTGTGGACTTCTGTGGACTGAAATTTATGGTAAAAAACTAGATGTGGACTGACACTTGTAAAATAAAATAAAATTGGATGGACTGGAGCTTACCCCAACACTTCACTGACTCCGCTCTTGATTACTATTATACATACTAGTAAAAGAGCATGCGTTGCATGTAAAATTAATCTTCTTTCTTTCTAATCTTATCACAAAATAATTTAAATATTTAAATTTAAATTAAGATTTGTTATATATAAATTTATATTTTAATTAAGATTTGTATAAATTAATTAAATTTTAATTATAATTTGTTATGGATGTAAGTGGATAAAAAGAGGTTATTCGGTTATGCGGAAGAAAATAAGAAAAATTTTAAAATTACAATCTTTCTTAATTTTTTGTGGATAAAAAAGAAGGTATTCGATTATGCGGAAGAAAAAAAAAGAAAGATTAAAATTATATTATTTCGTATTTTTTAAATAAAATGATTGATGATATACATACCACTTATACGACTTAATTTGGAACCATTTTGAAGCCCTATTTTCAGTATGTGTCAATAATTGTCCATCATAGACTCTTTCTTGATCTTTCCACATGCCAATTCTACCAATGGATGAAGGCACAAATTATAGGGTACAGCCACTAGCAACATACTCACTTATAAGTTTGTCCCCGGCACGTGCACATCATGTGGTTGTCAATAAACAAAGATAAACTCTATTAACTGGCCACACCCAAAGAGAGGATTAACAAATGCTAATAAGAGAATAAAACCAACTCCAAATTCTTTCTTGCTAAAGACTTTAATGGGAGATGGCAAGGAAGTGGATCCACCGACCAGAGTAGCATCTTCCAATCCAAGGATAAATGTTAGTGTACCACTTGTTTAATCATAATTCTAGGGTTTGATCGGTAGCTTCGCATGAGGTTTGATGCCATGGCACGCTAGTCCTCTTATTTTGTTTAGTGGAGCTCACTTTGTCCTTGTCGTGTGAAATCAATCGCATCTTTATAACAAATGCGCGTATGCAAATTCTTCCTAATTAAAAGGTACATGTATATATGGTGAAATCAATCGCATCTTTATAACAAATGCGCGTATGCAAATTCTTCCTAATTAAAAGGTGCATGTATATATGGTGTCACCATCATATGTTCTTCATTAATTTGATCTTTCTCTACGTTCATTAGGAACAGAGCCGGTCCTGCGGTAAGTCGGACAAGTCTTAGAACTTGGACAACCCCCTTCTGTTATGACAACCCCTCAAGTTACCACGGATGACTATCAGGACCAGCTGACAATAAGAGTTAAGAGATGATCAAAATTAACAGCAGGATAGGACAATCCAATCTTCCGGACCGGTCCTGATTAGGAAATTTGATTTTCCGAGGGGATTAACCTCAGCAAAAATAAAAAGATCGATGCACTTAGGTTTTGCTTAAAAAAAAAGTAGTAGTTCGTAGTAGAGCAAAACTGCACTGCACAATGAACCTCAAACACAAAAGAAGCCAGGCAAGTAGTTGGTTAGCTTCACACGCCTGTTTGAAATGTCATAGCCATTCTTGATCAACTAGTAAGTTAGTGGCGGTGCCAACGTAGAATTTAATAATCACATGTTGAAATGTCATAGCCATTCTTGATCTAGTTCAGTGGCGTACTCGGTGGTATTTGAAATGTCGTAGCCATTCTTGATCTAGTTTACGGGCCCATGCTTCTTGTCGATCGCCAATATATCAGCGAAAGTGCCAAGAAATTAACAACAACAAAAAACTTGTAGTCGAGTGCTTGATAATAGGTTCACCTGTCTAATCAACATGGAAAAAGGCACCAAGTTCCAAATAGGATGTAACAGACATAAAGAGCGATTGGGTGATGGCGCCACAAAGACATTCGAGAATCCGGAACAACACGGTATAGTGGGGTATGCAAGGTATTGACCCCAACTAATTGACAAGGGGTGAGCAATATTCGATTTTCGATCGAAAATCGGACCGAATCGATTTCAATAAAAAATTCGGTTCATTTAAAAAAAAAATTTGATTTTAAAAATACTAAAGAAAATTATTCGGTTTCGTTTCTGTTTTGGGTTTCGGTTCGGTCCGAAACCGAAAACCGAATAAATTTAAAAAAAATACAAATAAACCAAAAAATCGAATAAATCGAACCGACTTAATTCGGTTCGGTTTGATTCGATTATGGTCCATTTCGGTTCGATTTCAGTTTTGTTTATTGAATTTTCAATTCAATTCGATTTTTGATTATTTGGTTCGATTGAACCGTATTAACCGAAATATTCCCCTAGACTTCGTGTGAGAGATCTCTAGTTGAGGAGTGCAGAGATAAGCAAGTCTCCAACAATAATATACATGTTTCTATAGCGGAATTTACACACGGCTCACCATATGTAGGACAAAGATGCGGCATATATTGTCTTGTGTTGGTGTTTTTCACATTAGCTTTAGAAACTTTTAGTCGCACATTGAAAAATCACCATAGTGTATATCTCAATATATAGTTATAATTCTGTTGGAGTATGCACATGGGATGAGGTGGCCCATGTATTTTGATTTTCTATAGGGTTAAGTATAAATCACAAAGAAGAAACCTTTCTTTTGTCACTCATTTTGAAAATTCATAGGAGCTAAGCCTCGTAGCTAATCGGACACGGACGAAGGGCGCAAAGTGGCACTTTGATGACGTACTTTGCACGCCTATGTGGCTACGCGGATGCATAATTGTTGCTTTCGGCGCTGCCAGTTTTGTCAGGCGACGTAGGCGGCACTGTCAGTTCTGTCAGGCGATATAAGCGGCGTTGTCAACTGTCAGCATACGCCATACGGCGTGGTCGGCGCATGCGGCGCTATCAGCGTGCGACACGGTGTTGTGTCGGTGCATAGGACTCTGCGACCCAGATTTCGTAAAATTTGGTCGGCTTGCGCGTATGCGCACATGTGTTTTCTTATGCACGCATAGGTGCCGGCCAACTCTATAAATAGAGTCTCACCTCCTCCATTTGAAGGGGTTGAAGCGAGAGAAAGTGAGGACCACAAATACCTCTCAAGAATGTCTATGCGGTCAGCAGCAGCAGCAACGAAGTCTATGTGCGCATAGAGTTTTACTTGCTCATTTCGAGCTTATAGTCTTTCGAAAAGGTGACGAAGAGCGTTCTAGAAGTTCATTTGTGAACTTGCCAGTTCCTGAGAGCAGATTCCGTATAAGACAAATTTTGCTTTGAGCACCAGAGACCTTGTTCATCCTAGAAAGGAGTTTTTCTTTGAATTTTTTCTAATATTTTTTGTTTTATCTCTTTGTAGCGTCTACGAACGTAAAGAAAAGAACACTTTGGAGTTTATTGTTCTATTTTGCATTTTCTTGGAAGTTTGTTTGTAACCCTTTCTTACTGCTTTATTTGAATTGGCTAGAGAGTAAGACTTTGTGTATTGCGATATCTCAACGCCTCTCTTGGTGTTGACTAGAGAGAAGACTTTGAGTCTTGCATAGATTTCTATGTCTTTCTTGAATCTCTCCATTCTTTAGATCTGTCTTCGGACTAACATCTTGTGTGTAGAAGTGGATCACTATTTGTAGAAAGTAGATTCCAATGACGCTCAAGTGGGATATCAGCTATCTGACTGTCTACATGACAAATATGTTCGTCATGAAATAATATTTGATGTATATATAGTTGTTGAGCTATGGGAATCCTACGAATACTTTGTACAATCTAGATTAAAAAAAAATTATGGATCTTCGAGGTCCTTCATATGAAATCACTGCTGAAGGTACCTCTACATAATTGTTGTGCTTGTAAGATCATCTCCACTAATAATCATACCATCCAAATAAAGTAGAAGAATTATCCTGTCCTACAGTGATGACTTCACAAACAGAGAATGATCGTGGTAGCTTTTCCTAAAATTTACAAGGTGATGACAAACCTGAAGCACTCAAACCATGTCCAAGAACTACAAACATTTATCATTGACTTTCTCAACTAGAGTCAAAGCACCAGCATCAGTCTGCTTTCGCCGGCCTCTTTGCTTCGGCATGTTGGATTGTATCTCGTTTTCGGTTGAGCGCTCAAATAGAAGATGACAATGGAGTTGGTAATTTAGTCCCACATCGGTTAGACGATATAATCATTTGGTGTAGATAATTAGGATTGGTTCATGTCTTACATAAGAATTCTCTTTTAAGACATATGAGCCCAATTCAATATCGTACCTCATGGGCCAAATCCGATTTGGGACACACCGCGTTCCCAACACAACCTTCTTTATCGTTTTCATGTACATCATGCTCCTGAATAATACGTAAACAATTCTTCTTCTTTTTTCGTTTTTTCTATTCTTTTTATTGTTTTTTCTTCCTTATTTTTCCTTTTTTTATCCTTCTCTTCGTTTCTTTTATTTTTTTATTTGTTTAGGACTTTTATTTGTTCTTTTTTACTTTTAAGGGGGAACGAACAATTCCAAGTTGTCAAATACGTGTTTAGATTTCAACAACTCTTGTAACGGAAACACTTGTACATGTGTATCTGTGAATTCTTTGTCTTGTGTTTCAACATTTCGTAGGTTCTGATCTATTATGTATAAGAAAATCTAAAGTTTTACAAGATTCATTTAGTTATGTCACGATCCGTACCCTAAGTAGGGGCACGAGCATGTGGGTACGTCCAGCCTACGCCACAGAATCGTCGGTAGAACGCTGTATAGGTCGTCTATAACATACAACATCTAGACACAATATAAAGTTACCTGTCATCTCCGTACGGAGGTATATATTGTCACAACTCAATCACAAGACATCTAAGAAAGATAGCACGAAATATGAAAGATAAGATAGAAGGAAATAACAGGAAATAGATGCAAGATCCCACACAGGTTTAGAGTTAAAAAAATAACAGAAATCCCAAATAATATGTATACTACAAGTCTGAAGTACTAGCTCGATCATAGTCCAGGCAAGCCTATCTAACTAGTCTAAGCAGACGGTGCGTCCTTTATAAGCACCGGCTCTACGGGAATGTCCAAGTCATACTCGTCATCTATACCGTAGCTATAGAAGGTCGAGCAATCGGCCTCTAAATCATCTGTAAACATCAACGGGGTTATCCTATCAGGATATAAGCAAGTACAAACACTAACAGCAGTTCCATATGAATTGACAAATTCTATCAGGGACAATTATAATGAAAAACAAGATGAAATATCAAGACAGGAAATATAAACAGGATATGCAAACCGGTTATCATGCCATGGTATGAAATACAGGAATGTAGAATAAAATCGAGATATATGATGTATAAACGTAAACATAAACTGGTGCCATGAGATATTAGAGCGTTATGTGATCGGCTTGGGATACATGATCAGGCTATTCCATTTGGCCCTGTTATCACAGGAAAATCTCAAGAAGGGTCAAGCCGGCCAACATGGAAAGCCAACACAAGAAATATAAGATCTCGCTACACCTACGTGCGGTGAAGGTGACGCAAGCACAAGAATAGTGACATGATGGGTATTGATCACATAACCTCTAATAACTCTCCTTCCCCGAGTAGTATAATGGATCCGAACATGTCACGTCATGACACGGGATTCAAAAGCAGGGGGCTAGCCCACTCCCAAATTGGTGTCTATACAAGTACAAGAAAAACAAGATCGAACAATGCACCAATATACCAAAAAAGTCCAGGAATAGCATCTCATGACAGGATTCGACGTATACTAGTCTGTGAACCATCGTGTCGAAAATCAAGTAAGATACTACAACTGAATTGGATATAGCAGATATCAAGACAATAAAAAATATCAGTGAACGTACTCGCCTGCGGTCCTAAGCTGTCAGTAAGAATAGATGCTCAGCGTGATGTCACAGACCTAAAGATGAGATATCATGAGTTAATTAGGATTTGACAGTGAATAACATAATATTCTAGTTATGTTTTGCAATCTAGGTCAATCTTAGTCAAGCTAAGTCAAACAAAGTCAAACTGGATCACACTAGGTCAAACTAAGTCAAACTAAGTCAAATTGGGTCACACTAGGTCAAACTAAGTCAAACAAAGTCAAATTGGGTCACACTAGGTTAAACTAAGTCAAACAAGTCAAACTAGGTCAAAGGTTGACTTACAGTTAGACTTTTGGTCAACAGGTCAACCCTAGTCAATTTTAGGTCAAATCTCGGTCAAACTAGACTAATGTTGACTAACAGTTGACTTTTGGTTAACTGGTCAACTCTGGTCAAGTTTTAGTCATTTCTAGGCTAATGGTTGACTTTCGGTTGACTTTTAGTCAAAACAGTCAACCATGGTCAACCGAGGTCAAAACCTATCTAAGTATACAATTCCTAACATTTACCAACCAAGATTTTCCGTATCTTGGTCAAAATGGTATCCCAATATCAATATCTTAGTTTAGGTCTATTACCTTAACATAGGTATTCTCATACGTATAAGGTAAACTCACAACCAAGCCTCTACCTTAGTTTCTAGGCACCCCTCTACCTCAACATGCTATCATAATACCATACCCCCGTATCTCGATACCATTATCTTGGTATCTTAATACTTTACCTTGGTATCTTGAGGGTATCTCAATACCCTACCCTCATATAGGGTAAATTCCCTTTACCCTATGATACCAACTTGGTATCATAGATACCACTCCACACAAATCTAACTCCACATCTATAATCTAACACCAACTTCTAATATTAGACACCACACTAATATAATACCATATCTTAGTATAACTTACTTCCTAACATATCCAAATACCTTACTAACATTACCTTAACATATTATCCTAACTTATGAAACTAACATCTAACAATACCCTTCTAACTTCACTCAAACCTACCACTAAACGTCACTCAAACCTATCACTAAACATCACTCAAACCTCACTCACACGAGGGTATATAGGGGGGATTATATAGAGGGTTAAGTGGGGCTAAAGGAGGGCGAAATGGGGGTTATGGCTGCTACAACAGCTATTGCTGCTTGTTGCTGCTAGAATGCAGTCCCCACAGGGGACTGCTGCTGCTATGGTTTCACTGTGCAGCCCCATGGGGGCTGCTGCTGCTGCAGCTGCTACAACTAGGTAGCAGCTCCCCCCTTCCTCTCTTCACTCTCTTCTATCCTTTTCTCTAAACACAACACACACATACATAACCCATATCATTCCTCCTCCTCTCTAAACACAACACACACATAAATCCATATCATTCCTCCTCCTCTCTAAACACAACACACACACACACACACACACACACACACACACACACAAACAAACATAAATCCATATTATTCCTCCTCCTCTCTAATACAAACACATATCCACACACCCACATATATATACACAATAACATATCCAAAATCAGTCCACTCTATGAATATAGGCCAAAATGACATGTTGAGGCCAAAAATAAACCATGTAGGCTAAACCACATGGATACTAACATCTATAATATAAAGCACAATAGGTTTTTGGTCCGACCCATGTGCTTTGGTTCAACGATGATGAAAGGACTAAATTGTCCCTCTCTCTATAAGAGAGGAGGAGGTCCCATGTTGGGTGCGGAGCAACCGGTTGTTCCAACGGCACCCCCGCCTCCAGCTCCTCTTGCACCGCCCCTCCCTCCGCCGCCTCCGCTCCATCCTCGCCCACGCTGTCGTCGTCGGCCTCTTCCGCAACCCTTTCGTCGCAAGCAGCCTCCTCCACCGCGCCGCCGACGCCGACCCTTCCTTCGCCGCCTACCTCTTCTCCGCCATGACCAACCCCAACCTCTTCTTCTTCAACACCGCCATCGCCATATTCGACGACCCACTCTCCATCTACTCCCAAATGCTCCGCCGCTGCGTCCCTCCCGACTCTCACACCTTCTCTTCCTTGCTCAACACTACCACCGCCGCCACCAGGTCGCTTCACGCACACGCCCTCCTCCTCGGATTCCGGTCCGACTCCTTCGTGCAGACCGTCCTGCTCACCGCCTACTCTCGACGCGGCTCCGCCGACCACGTCCTGCGGGTGTTCGACGGAATGCCGCACAGGGATGTCATCTCCTGGACCGTCGCCATCTCGGGCCTCGCCGCCCTCGGACGCCCTGCGACGGTCCTGCGCGTCTTCGCCTCCATGAGGCCCCACGCCGTCCCGAACGCCGCCACCGTAGTCTTTGTCGTGTCCGCCTTCGTCGGGCTCGGGTCCCTGGCGCTGGCCCGGTGCCTGCACGCCTACGTCGAGAAGGCCGGGTTCGGAGGCTGCATCTCCGTCCAGAACTCCCTGGCGCTGGCCCGGTGCCTGCACGCCTACGTCGGGAAGGTCGGGTTCGTGTCCGTGTCATTATGGCACGGGTTATCCACTAGTTGGTATATACATGAAACTTATTCTAACCATCCTAACTAACATCAACACACCTTCTAACAATCCTAAGACTGAATTTAAAACAAAATTAAACCTATTAGGCATTCTATCAAACACATGGAGTGCCTCATCTTGGAAACTCTCCATGGGGACACCAAAACTATCCCAACTTCCTAAAGAGGACTCGTGAGAGCCTCAAAATCCATGCTAATGGTGGTTTATGCATGGGGGTGGTCCTAATGAATGCAAAACTAATTAAAATGGAAGAAAAATCAAAATAGAGAGATGGTTTTACCTATTGGGAGTTGGATCCCAATGATACTCAAATGGACACGTCTCCGACACGAAAATTCCTTGAGATTGGACACCCTTCTTTGCTCCCAAGCCTTGCTAGCATCTTCTCCTTGGTAGATTAGCTGGAATGGAGGAAGATTGGATGGGTTTGAGAGATCAAAACCTAGAGGGAAGTTCTCAAGTTTTGGGGAAGAACTAAAATAGGACGGAAGAGGCAACTACCAAATGAAATGGAGAGAGAACCCCAACCCTAAGTGGCCGGCCATATGCTCCCCTCTTGGGCTCTTTTGAAAAGTCCAAAAAGCCCCTCATTTGTCTCCTTTGAGTCAACTTAAGTCACGTGAGAGTTTGTGGTCAACAGGGTCAAGTTCTAATCCCCCAATGAGTCATTTAAGTCATGTGGGATTAGTCTAATTATACTAAACTAATTAGTGGATTTTGTGGGCCATGTCTAACTAATGTTTGGGTTCCGACTAGAGTTTAAGCTACCCGGGTCTCCGATACAAGTCGGAACGAGATGAAATTCGAACCCGACTTAAATAATTCCCAAATAACATTATTAATAAATAAATAATTCCAAAATATCAGAAAATAAAAAATGCCCATTTTATCCTTATTTATGAAAACTGGGAGTGACAGGTTAAAAATCCATAAAAGAATGTAAATGTCAACTTTTAGAAGATTTCAACTTTATTTAAAAAGGGCATCGATAAAAAGAAGAAGAAGTGAACTTCATATTTTTAAAAAGGATTAATCAGACTTTCGATCCAAAGATACATTCAAATTAGCATTTGGGTTATGAATGTCTAATCTAGAGTGTTGGTCCTGAGATGGCAATTTACCAGTGTCGACTATCGAATATTTGGTAATAAATATTTTAGAGTTAATTAGGTTTATGGTCTCAAAACATTCTTTGCCTTCTTGAGTTCTTATTTAATTTATTTAGGTAATTTATAAGGGCACATCAATTTTTTATCGAGGCTTGTCTGAATTGGGACTAGTCCAGTTTTTTGGAGGAATTTACTCAGAACAATCCATTTTTTTACTCATAGGGCTGTTTTAACCCCAACCCCCACCCCCCCACCCCCCTCCCAACCCAAAAATTTACTTTCATTTTCAAACTTCATTCTCTCTCTTCCAAAACCCTAATTCCGCTCTTATTCTGCTTCCTCTTCTCCTCCACCATTTCCTCCATCCCTAAGCAACAACTTCTAATCTTCTTCTTGTCCAACATCTTCCTCTTCTCCTCCACCATCCTCTTCTTCTCAACAAGATCGATGACACCCAAACCGTCCTCACAAACAATGCTGAAATTCTTTCTAATACTTTCTTTATTTTTTTTCCAGAATCCTAAAAATTTATTTCGAAAATTCAAGTATCCATTACATTGTTTATTTCAACTATTTGTATCCCATTTGAATTAAATGACATTCGGAGTGGAGAATTATCCATTTAAATTAAACCCAAGTATGCACGAACGAGAAACTCCCGCGTCGACTAGGACTGTCCAATTTTCTGGCCGTCCTACGAACTGATAGGACTGCCAGAAATAGTGGCATTCTTAAGTCACAGCAAGTAAAACCAAGGACTGTCCTGACTGTATGTAGGATTGTCAGAAAACTGGACAGTCCTTTGTTTCACTTCCTGTGACCTAGGATTGCCACTATTTCTGGCAGTCCTATCTGTTTGTAGGACTGCCAGAAATTTGGATTGTCCTTGTTTGCACTTGTTGAACTGCCAAAACTAGAACAAAGTGTTTAACCTATATTGCAAATTCCCCCACTGGAATTCATGCCATCTTCCAGATATCAAGCTGTATCATAGTCAGTGACTTGGATGGCGGGGAAACAAATAAAACATTTTGCAGCTTCAAACCATTCCATCAATACTAACATTGCGTTAAATTTACATACTTTACAAAATTCATTGGAAACAACTGCATTCCTTCAAAGTGCAGGTCATAAGTCACAATGACTAAACTCAAAGCAAGTGAAGATGGTTTTTCTTCCCATCTTTTTTCCTAATATTAGAATCGAGTCCACAGAAACAATTGCGCAAAACAAGTTTAACTTTTCTTGTTCTCTTTCATGCAGTTGCGTTTCCTCCTCTTCCTCTTCAAATTATACTACCAATCTTCGTCAAGACTAACCCGGTGGAAACACAGACCTGTGACTACAAAAATGAAGAAGGATGTGAACCCTATAAACATAGCTCCGGTCTCCATCAGATGAGCAAGTTTCAGGATCACTGGAATGACAATACTTCCCATGGTGGATGCACCAGTCAAGAACTTAGCAGCATTTATCCACCTGAAACAATAAACACAGAATTCATGCCCACAAACTTAAATAAATCAAGATATTCATATAATCAAGTAAATAGTGAGCAGAAAGACCATAAACTAGGCTGCCACACTTTCTGGCAGTCCTAAGTACTTGATGGACTGTCAGCCAATGTGACAGTCCAGCTAAACATGAGATCAACTTCAGGACTGCCATACTTTCTGGTAGTCCTAAGTACTTACTGAACTGCCAGAAAATATGGCAGTGCAGTTGAACAGAAGATCAACTTCAGGACTGCCACACTTTCTGGCAGTCCTTCAGGTACATAGGACTGCCTGAATGTGTGGCAGTCCTAGTGTCGACTATGCAATATTGTAGGTTGATCGGAAATCTACCGAGAGTTTTTCGGAGGAAATGTTGTGTTTTTTCGGAAGGACCGGACTGATCGATTAATAGATTTGATGTCCCAAATTCTTCTATAATTTCTACGTTGTGACAAAACATTCAATAATTTGGAAAAAAAAATCGATTATTTAACAAACTTTACCATTTAGTTGTCGAAAACATACCGAATACTACGAATATTCGTTGAGGATTATTCTAGGGTTTGGAGACAAGAAGAATTTGTTAGGTATTGAGTTGGAGACCACAAATGGGGACAAGAGGAATCATTCTAGGGTTTGGAGAAAGGGAGAGGGGGAGCTTTGGAGAGAAAAAAAGAAGAAGTGACTTTTATACCTAGAAATGGGATAGTCCTGATCAATTTTTTCAATGACAAATTTGTAAATAAATCAAACTTAGAAATTGGATAGTCCTGATAAAAAATAAATATGCCCTTATAAATAACATTTATTTATTAAAAAAACACGGATCAACTTTCATTTCATGACTCAAACTCTAAGTCAGGACTTAGACATCTTCGCTAATTTTTCGAATATTTCTGAAACCCAATGTCTAATTAATTATTTAAAAAATTGCTGTGAGCGTGGTTGAAATATGCAACTTTCAAATCTTTTGCCCCCAATTCTTTGTTTGGGGCCACTAACCGTACCTACAAAAATGTAAGGAGTTTCCGATGAACCCTTCCGACAATCTATCCAATAAGGGGGACTCTGAGCTAAAAGAAAGTACGAAGAAGAATGCAAGGGTTAGCAACGAGTCGCATACTGATGGGAAACCCAACTCTCTAGTTGGGCCAGGCTAGAAGATGAGCCCGGTTCATTCTTAGCCGAAGATGACGGGCTTTTGGCCCTTTTTTGTTTTAACTTCTCTGGGAAAGTGCTCAAGAACAACAATATCTTGTCCAACTTATAACTACCCCTCCCTCCCCACCCCCACCCCCACCCCCACCCCCACCCCCACCCCCAGAGACGGAGCCAGGACTCGAGTTGGACCGGGGCCGAACACGAAAGTTATTGAACCATGTTAAAAAAAAAAATTAGGTAACTACATAATTTTTTATAGTAAAAAAAATGTTTCGTCTCTGGTCAATAGTATGTATCATATGAAAGTAAAAGCTGAGTGCATGGCATTTAAATATTGATACTAGCAACTCTTCAATTACTTGTTGGTAGAAAAAATACAAGTTAAATGTACAAAATTAAAAGAGTTTAGAGCATCTCCAACCCTATTGTCTTATTTTTTGTTGTGATTTCTATGTGGCATGAGGCACAAGATAATGTCTTTCCTATGTGGCAAGATAATATTCACACAAGACAATGAGATAAAAAAAGTATTCTCCAATGCAAAATTTTGAGAAGACAATAAAATTATTTTCTTTCCAACTTCCAAGATAACTTTTCCACTTCTTCCTTTTTTTATAAATATTTTTATTCATAATTGATGATGTGGAAGTAAAGCATTGTGAAGTCTATTGTCTAGATCTAGACAACCAACTTCACATTGTCTTTGACATGTCATTGCCATGTCAACTTCACAATTTATTTCACATTTGTATTGGAAAATGAATTTTGAAATAAGAAGTGGTGATTCCTATGTGACAACCATTTTTTTTTTCAAACTCACAGTGGGTTGGAGATGCTCTTATAGTTTGTTTGTTTGTAGAAACTAATAACTTCTTTAACCGTTAATTATATAATGCCTTGTCTAAAGCAATGTCCATACCATCAATATCTAATCAATTTTTTTTTTTTTTTTTTTTTAGATTTCTTTTTCAAAGTCAAGGGGGGCCAGGGCCCTCTTTGGCCCTAGCATAGCTTCGTTCACACACACACAAATGATATTATTGAAAAATTATATAAATTTTTTATTATATTAAACTAACTTTAATATAATTTTGATGTAATTTTAAATAAAAATTGTTATATATATGTTTTTAGAACTTTGCATATATGTTTACATAATAACATTTAGTTACTTTAAACATATTAAAATTATATTCAAATAGTTTAAATGAGAGAAAATTTAAATTAGATAGGTTTTATGATTCTTTTTTCACTTGAGGACTGTAGTAGTTAAAAGGATTAGAAAAATTGTCAGGAGATACATACGTCTTAGACGGCTCATTTTAAACTGTTTTCAAGCCGATTTATAATTGTAAAGTTTTTTTTATTACAATACATACACATACACGTCTTTACCGTTGGAAAACTCAAACAATATCAATTCCATCTGCTGTCCGTGCTGTTTTTCATATGAACTAGACATTTATAATAGTAAAGATTGGTACGCAACAAGGATCTGGAGAAAAACAAAACTAACCATTTATATTTATGTGTCCTGTTGACAAACAAGTGATAAGTCATAATAAGCTACATTAGTACAAGTGCTTCACTCCAAACTTCATGCAACCAGAAAGTGATTAAAACTTTAATTAAGTCTTCGCTAGAAAGTGATAGAGTTTAAACTAAGTTCATCTTTGTTTTGAATGTTTGATCATCTTTGTTTTGAATGTTTGAGATATGTTGTCTAGTTATCAAGTCACCCTTCTAATTGTAATATCAATTTTCATCATCTTATAAGTGTGATAGAGTAGAAATGGAATGACTAATTTAAAGTTCTGGAAATTGCTGTGAAACCTAATTTTGGGGTTGGTTTTTATGAAAAACTCACCCGCATGGTGTGTTTTATGAAATGCCCAGAATTATATATTTCCACGTTAAATATTATAAGATTCCATTTAGATGCTCTATTGTCATTTGTATAGTTCCAAAAATACTCCTTCGTGCAAATTTGGTCATATATATATGATTCTAATTTCACAAACTTATATTTGGATTGCGATTTTATTATTCTTCTTCTTCACGAGAGATCTGAATCATATTGTTCTCATCTTCAGCAGAGATCGCAAATATCGTTCGTTATTCACTGTGATTTTCTTCAGTCGAACTTCGCTCATCATCATCATCATCATCTTCTTCTTCGTGGAGTGATGTGAAGTTTTTCGGCGATTAGGTCAATTGTGGAGAGAAAATCATCTTCTTTTCTTTTTATAGATCTTAAAACAAGGTGAGAGTTTAGATATGTAGAAATTCATACATCATCTTCGTCCAGTCGCAAATTTTTTGCTGAATTTGAATTTGTTATGAAGATTATTAACTGAGTAACGATTATAGAGAATGACCATTCTCCGTTAGAATTGGCCGGAGAATGACCATTTTCCATTCAGAATGATCATTCTTCGTCAGTTTTAGACAGAGAATGATCATTCTCCGCCAGTTTTTGTAACCCCACCTCCCTGTTTTGAGAAATAATTTTGATTTTTTTAAAGCATTTTAATATTAATTGATGGTTAATTTTAAAATAATAAGTTTGATTTTAATAATAATTTAGTGATCTATTTTGGAGGGAATTAATTTTTAGCAGAATTTTCAAAAATTGGAAGTTTGCTGTAACTAACTAATCGTGGTTCCCACTTTTTCTAAATCATTTAACAATTTTTTTATTGAATTTTGTATAACCTGTAAATAAATGAAAAGGGGGAGGGGAATTTTGTAAAAATTATTGAGTGGAGGGGTTAAGAGATAAATAATGAAAAGGATATGGATATTTTTGCAAATTTCCCTTAGGTGGAGGGGGGTTACTGTAAGTTTTCGATTTCTTATAACTGATTCAGGAGAGAGAAATTAATTCTCATCTCATTTTAGAAAGCAACTTTCCTCTCTCTGTCTCTTCCCCCCAAATTCACTCCCGAACCCTAACCCTAAATTCTTCTTTCCTCGAGCGGCGACGACGAGATGGCGGCGGTGGCAGCACCTAGTCTCGGCGGCCATGGAGACGGCTGCACGAGCTCATCTCCGGCGGCCCACCGACACTACCAAAATATGTCCATTTAGCGACGGCCACATCCGTCGCCCATCCGTCGTGAATTTGTATTAGCAACCGATCACTGACGGATCTGGACCAAAATAATCCGTCGGCAATCAGCTTGTCGCTAATAATGATCCGTCGCTAAGTAGTCGTCAAGCGACGGAATAGCGACGGCTTTTCGACTTCACAATACGAAGTATTAGCGACGACATTCCGACGGGCTTTCGTCCATTTCAGGTATTAAATACTGAACTGTGTAGAAACTAGCGACGTAATGGTCCGTCGGTAAACCATCGTAATAGCGTATCAGAGTGTATCATTCCGTCGCTATTCAGTCGACCGCCGTCGCTAACAAAGGCGACGGAATACTGACGTATTATCCGTCGACCATGTTCTGAAAATGCTTGGCATTTCCAAAACCATGGCGACGGATGAGTCGTCGCCATTGCGTCGCTCATCCGTCGACGAAGCGACGGACTAGTGACGGATAATCCGTCGCCATGGTTCTGAAAATGTGATGCATTTCCAGAACCTTGGCGACGGATGTGCCGCCGCTATTCCATCGTACTATGTATTTCTAGGACCTTGGCGACGAATTATCCGACGCGAACCCGTCGATCACCCGTCGCTAACTGGAAATACTTTCAAATCTCCAGGTAGCGACGGATATTCCGTCGAAAGGTAGTCGGAAACTGGAAATATCCGTCGCTACGCGGTCACTAGTCCGTCGCTAACTGAGATTTTTTTGAAAAAAAATGCAGAGCATTCCCTGTTCACACAAATATGCGTAAACCAAACAATCACATTGACCAAACAATCAGAAAAATGCACACCAATTATCCAACAATCACATAGACGAAATATATAATGCACACCAATATAAAATTATCACAAATATTCTGAAATTCCCACAAATATTTCAACATTCCCACAAATATTCCAACATTCCCACAAATATTCCAAATTTTCTTAATTATAATACTTTAAGGAGAATGAGGAGTTCAATTGCCCGGTGGTGGTAATCCCTGCTGCGATCGACGAATATACTGCTCCAGTAGGTACGACGGCAAGTCGTCGTAGACACTGCTCGAAAGTCGGCGTAGCTGCTCTGGCGACATAAGATCAAGGAGTGCCGTCACAGTCGGAGTCGGTACCAAAGGGACAGCAGGGTTGAAAGAAAGATGACCCACGGAAGAAGGACCGACACCAGCACCAGCAGAAGACGGACCGACACCAGCAGCAGATGGACCGGCAGCAGCAGACGGAGGCAGAAAGTGCGAGACAATTTGCTCCCGCAAGGACGACACCGCCTCGTGCAACTGCGTAAGCTGCGACCTAACATCATCGTCTGCCGGGGCCGCGGGAGGAGGCGGTGTCGGTGGAAATCTCTTAGCCGCCATGTGCAACGGCCCTAGGGAGCCGACTCCGTACATAAGCCCTTTCTTAAAGCCGCCGACGGTGTCTACGAACAAGTCGTTGCGAGCGGCCAAAGAAGATGTCACGACCCGCACCCGTTTTTTTTTTTTTTAAACGGATACGAGACGCGTCCAAGCCAGCCTACGCCGCAGTGTCGGCGGTAGAACGCTGTCACGGCCATGAAGATCAAAATCACAAATAATGCTCATTCACATAATTAATTTAATTTACAAAGATCACAAGGTTTACATTTGTAGAAGAATATAAACTTGTACAATTCAATGAATGACTACAACTCAACTATCTAACTAGTCTCTAGGCTTTTGTCTGCGAGTATTCCCGTCACTCCCCACGCTAAGTGAATCCACGGCTAACCTGAAAATGTTGGTTTCCAGTCAGGAATGGAACGAGCACAATTCACTGAATGCAATTTCAAATAAAGAAGATGACTATAAACAAAGGTTAGACATCAATCATGGGTTTGAAAATAAACATGAAATATAAAAACCAATAGTAAGTAAATAGACACAAAATACTCTCCCCGACTGTTAGAAGTACCTTTGATATGTGATCGGTCTTGGGACAATTATGCGACACGGTCTACACGGTCTAAAGTTACACGGTCTACAGTTACACGGTCTACAATTTTACACGGTCTACAGTTACACGGTCTACAATTACACGGTCTACAGTTACACGGTCTACAGAAAATATTGCAGTATAGAAACATTGTCTACCGAATAATAATCACTAACTACACAGTTTAATTGCAATAATAAACACGGTCTACACGGTCTACTTTGCAATAAATAAATCAATGTCTACACTGTCTACAAGAAATAAATGCAACACGGTCTACACGGTCTACACGGTCTAAGGTCAGATCACACATCCTTGGTACTTCTCATTCCCGACTCAACAATTTATAATAGAAAATAATCACATAACCAATGACCAACCAATGAAATATAGTAAAAATCAATATCGAAATGCAAACAATAAACTGTACTCGCCTGTGGTCCTTTGCTGGTGAAACCGACAATCTGAACTACTCAATGTGCCACTATAGTCAAAACCCGTACAACAGTCCCCGAAAGCTGAAATAAACAATACCAATGATCTCAGAATAGTCCAATTAGTTAGGGTTGCCTGTCCTTACGTCCAATTCTGGACACAGGGGCAAAACGGTAATTTTGGGCCAAAACGATGTCCGTCGTTGGACCCGCTTTGCACCGAAAAGCGTGCCAGAGTCAACGGTCTCTAAAGTCGTCAAACTACATGTCTACGGATCCAGTTTTCCGATACGAACCCAACCGTATGTCCAGAGTTGGATTCCGGCGGGCCGTGCACAAAATCGCCCGTTGAGCGGGACCGTGGGGCCCGCAAAACGACGTCAATTTCAACTGTCTCAGAATTGGACCAAACTTGGCATACAGGACCAGAAAAACGATACGGTCCTGTTGGCGCAAATTTCGTCTCGATCTGACGAGCGTGCACAAAGTTATGACTGAATTTGCATTGGACGGATACGGGACGATTTCGACGGATACGCGTCGAATTCGTCGCGCACACGCGACCAATTTGAATTCCGTCAAAGCACACACGACCACGAAGCCGTTACGCAGCTTTCGATGACTTCGGTGCGCGACCACGTCGCCCGGAATGGCGGGACGGACGTCGTGTGGAGCAATTTTGTGATTTATAAAACAGATTTTTCCCGAACTTTGAAGTTAATTTAACAACAATATAATTGATGAAAAATAAATCTAAAAACAGGGTTTCCATCTTGTATATGTTGTCAAAATTACCTTCAGATGGATTTTCAAAATTGTGTATGGTTAGGGACAAAACTGGCTGTAAAGTAGGCTATTTGGACTGGTTCTTCTGTCCTGGTTGGGACAGATTTTTTTGTCAACTTTGGTTCGATTTCTCGGCCAATATACCGCATATAAATCGATCTACTTGAAGGGAAATACTCTTGTATAGGTTGGGAACGTACCCTAGTTGATGGATCGCAAAACGATTAACCATGCGTTGCGAAAACGCGTCGCGAAGTCGGTCCTTCCGACTGCTGTCGCTGCGGTTACCTCTCGCGCACGCGTCGCTGGTTGTGCGCGCGCTGTTGCTCGCACGATCTGGCCGAGCGTCTGCTGTCCGCGGCAGCTGCCTGGGGCGGCGTGCCCGCGCGCGCAAGGGTGCGCCCAGTGGGGGTCGGCGGGACGTGTGGTTGCGGCGTTAGGGTTTAGGGGAAATCGTCGATATCCTTTCTAATCTCGGGTATACATATATATGGTTGCTGTGATCGGGTGTTCTCGGTTTGTTTGCTATTGCTCACGTGGGAATCCGATTTGGGTTGGCACTGGTGTGCTTGGCCTGGCATTAAGCGGGCTCCACTCGGGCTGGGATTAGCACTGCTGTGCTCGGGATAGGAAGTTTAGTTAAGGGCTCTGCCTATTTATCATTCTTCTTTTTCTTATTCCTTTTCTATTCTCTTCTCTTTATTCGTTCCTATTATTCGTTTGGTTTGGAGAGGGTCCGCTGGTATGGGCTTAGGCCAAGCCCCGTGTGGGCTGCCACTACTTCTCATCCTTTCTTTTTTTTTTCTTTTTTTTTTTTTCTATAACCATTATATATAACTATTATATATATATATATATATATATATCCACACAAAATGTCTATGCATTTATATACATATATGTATAATATTTATACATATATACATACACATATTTATTTATATACGTATATATATACGTACACATTAACACCCATTTATATAATACGTTTATATATATATGCAAATACACCTATATATATATCCATACAATTACCTATATAATATTTATATATATGCATAAATTCACTTTTCCATATACGTATTTATTTATACGCATACACACAATATATATAATTATATATCCCTCTATGTATTTCTATATATAGGATACTTATATGCTATTTATTATATATTTCTATATATTTATATGTATATCTTATTTCTATTATACAAATACATGTGTATATATATATCCCACATATATTTATATATATCTATCCTTAAAATCACAAAACCAAAAATACTTCAAATAAACATTATAAATATCAATACTCTTAATATCTATATATAGAAAATCCCATTTATATCTACATATCTATAAAATTGAACTTACCATAATTGACACAATAATAATAATAATAATATAATAACGACATTCAATAAAATAATAATGGTGTGTATACGTACCGTTATATGCAGTCAAAAATCCAAAATGCGCGAAGGCTCATTTGTACCAATATCATTGAATATTAATTAACTAAATAAAATATTTCAAAATTCCGGGAAGGGGAGCTACAAATCTACCCACCTTAAAAATAATTTCGTCCTCGAAATTTAAGGTAAGAGTCCATCCGCTATGATGGAAGACGGTTTCCATTTGCTATCAATCTATTCTCATGGTCATTTGAAACTATAATTTCTTGAGGACTTCTACCCACCTTTGGTCACACTACTTTCTCAAATCTCATGTCACTAAAACTTGATAATAATCTAACTACATGCAAAAATTTCTACCAACAGCTATCTACTGCTTATTGCATCTATAATCCCTTCCTATCTATCAAATAACCCTAGCAAGCAACAAATTCACACAAATAGCCAAGAAATATTGGTAAACTCTAATAAGCATGACCCTTCTCGCTCCGAGATAGGAAGGACGTGATGATAAGAAAGAATACTCGAAAACAAATATGAAGTTCCCAAAGTGGTAGGGGGTATCCAATGATGCAGATAGACAGGGAGTCTATGAACCATGGACTTATTTGCTAGATTTGGGCTACTCTAGTCCAGTCTCTTGCTAAATCAAGAACCCTTTGCTTCTTAGAGGGGCTCGCAGTCCGTACAATATAGAAGTTCCGTTCCCGAGATTCTAAATAAGGTTCCATAATAGAACATAATTTGAAAATCAAGATTGTGATCTTAACGGAATCTCTATTTGGATTCACTCGTTGGTTGGATGAACATTGTGTTTCAATCTATATGGATTGAATAAGATCCCGAGATAAAACTATGTCTACTAGGTTAGGGTAACCTAGAATAGGCTTCTACCCAAGGGATTGAGCTAGTTGCTAGTCAGGGTGGTTAGCTAGGTCCCTAAAGCTCAATATGTGCCTCCAGTGACTTTGGTGTTTAAGGAGCACATGAGACCTCAATTGGGTGGCTCACTAATGGCATGTGCATAGTGGGTTTCGAGTGGATCACCACCATAATTTGAGTTAAAGGGATTGAGTCGGGGTTGAGGCTCTAATGGAAGTCGGAAAGTATACCGGTACTATGGTAAGATTTATAGCTAGTCCTTTTGTCCTGAAAGTCGTACCTCAAAAATATAGTACAAGGGGACGGATTTGAGTGGGACATGATATACCTAGATGAAGGTGGACCCGTCTAGAGCTTACATATCAAATTTGTTGGAAGGTAACAGCTGGTCTTGTGCTCCGATTGTTAATGGCACGGCCGGGGACACAAAATGATCTAAATAGAAAGTGGGAGTCCAATGAGACACTAACTATCATCATAAAGGAAATCATTCTAGTTAATCGGTAATCCTTGCATACCCCAAAATTCTAGAAGGCTTACAGTCTACCCACCTTAGAAACTAGGATATGGTTTTAGGAATGATGTGGTCAGAAAAATTCCAAAGTCCAGATATAGTACCTCGGCTCTTGTTAATAAAGGATGAGGCATGGCGTAACGGAATACGGTAGAGCTAAGTCAAGTCAATGATCGTTCCTCAATAAATGGAAAACGAGCGTGTACAATAACACACGGTTGATAAAATAGAATGACCTACTCGTCCGCAGTATACGAGAGTTTCCGATGGGGTAACCAACTCCAAGGTACAACATAAGAAGAGATTTCTAACAACTGAGTCAAAAAATTATATTTGTGTCAACCTGCCAGACTATGGTCACAAGGGTTGTAGTGATCATGCATTGCTATTGACCACTGGTATATCACAATTTGACTGGGTATTTAAGCTATGGTATTGGCTAAGCTAGTGACTGTGGTATTCCAACACTAGTTAGGTCTTAATAATAAAATTTACATAACTAGAGTAATATTGGTTGGAACCAATCTCGGGATGAGTGTCACGGTAAATGATTATCCTATTGTCCGCTCATCTCACGTCTAACTGTGGGCTTCGGTCGAGGAAGGGTTGGTTCAAGGCTTTAAGGGTTGCTAGTTAAGGCAAGCTTCCAGCAAATAATTAGAGACTCACAACATTTGGTTTCTTGAGAATAGATAGTCTCCTAGGTTGGCGTTCTGACTAAGGGTAAAACCCTAATCATTCTCAAATTCAGATGGGTAGAAGGTCCCAATAGTATTTGAGGATCGGGAGGAGAACGAATAACTCAATCTCATGGCTGGCCAACGGTAACTACACTTGTGTATACAACTACCATAGCCATGGGGATACGCGGTAAATTACGAGCTTCTGTCTTTCCGAATCAGTGAAAGACGACAACAATAAAGAGTTCAAGAAGATGTCACTGAATACAATCACGTGATTCAAAGGCGAACTTATAATTCAAGAGGAATTGTCAATGCAGTCGTGGATGAGACCCTAGAGAAATCTATATCTCAATCCACGTAGGATAATTAAATAAAGTGCGAACCAAATGCATCATGGTTGATCAGACCATAATACACTGATTCTGATTAGACAATAAGTTAGCAGGCGTCCCCACTAAACATATGCCTCGAATCAAGCTCGATAAAAGAGTAAGCTTGCAAAAACTAGGCTGTAATAGCAGCGTTGGTCAAGATAGTCGATTACAATTATGCGAGATTTTTGAAAGAAGGCACCAGTAGTTCGGGTTTAGAGGGAATCAAACTTCACCTGGTGTTCTTGCTTCCATAGACATCCCACTATCATCTTATCCTTAAGACCTTGGTCGACTAATGGTTTATGGACTTCTGAATTCTCTATTCTAGGTAAACCTATTAGTGTCAATCAGTTACCCTGTTAATAGATCACTAGGATCACAGGATTCTAGGTTGGAAGGCAGGCTACCAAACTTACAGAACCATCACCATTTTGGTTTTGGATCTTACGGTACACACAGGGCATTTTCCTACTCTCTATGGTATCCTAAACTTATAATCACGTCTGAAATCATTTTACCGAGAATTATGCCTCGCCCGTATACTGTGGCTGTGGTAACCCTTGGTTTCAGAACTCAACATGATACAAAATCGAACACTTCTTAACTCTATCTAATATTGGCTCAAGGGTGTCTACGATCAAGAGAGGACCACTAGCTATAGTTTTGGCAATAACCCATCTCCTATATATTTTTTTTTTTTACTAATTTCGACTCTAGGGGTCATGCCTCACCAGTGCGCTGCTGGCTGCAGTGAATCCATAGTCTCCATAATTCAAATGAATGGCGACAGTGCGCTGCTGTCCTGCCATTTATGAGTTAACTACTACTCCTTTAACTATTTCAGCAAAAATTCATAGACTTCTAGGGATTCAAACAAGGTAACCATAAAGCGTAAGTATATGTCCTATTAGTCACAACCCTTGGAATAAAAGATTGCACAGGGGAAAATAACTGAGGACAAAAGAAATACAAACATTCTAACTCTTTCATGTGTATTCGAGCCTCTGAGGGATAAACTTGAATCGAATCTAACTCGAGGTCCGTATGGGGATAACGTAATCAGAATTATATAAAATAATAATTCTTAGGGAAAAATACGAACTAAATGGGCAATTTGGACTAAATATGAGGATGATATCTAAAGAGACAACGAGAAGGAATTGAATAATTCATCTAGGTGAGATCACCAATTCCAGGAAACTCTGCCTCTCCAAGTGAATAATCTATCCACATTGGACCATATCTTCCAATCAAGAGGTAATAGTGTACCTATGAGGATTTGACAAATTATCAAAGTTATTAACTCTCATCCTAAATTGCATGGCCTAGACTACCCATCGGCAAACTTGTATAAGGGACTCCTAGTCCTAGTCATTCTCTTAAATTAAATTAATTTCTAATTCGTGAATGAGCATTTCCTAACCGCAGGCTCGCAATAGTACAACTAACTTAAGTACCATCACGAGTTCGCGTGATTTGCGAAGACAGACCTGCATGGGCCACCACAAAAACTTGTCACGACCCGCACCCGTTTTTTTTTTTTTTTAAACGGATACGAGACGCGTCCAAGCCAGCCTACGCCGCAGTGTCGGCGGTAGAACGCTGTCACGGCCATGAAGATCAAAATCACAAATAATGCTCATTCACATAATTAATTTAATTTACAAAGATCACAAGGTTTACATTTGTAGAAGAATATAAACTTGTACAATTCAATGAATGACTACAACTCAACTATCTAACTAGTCTCTAGGCTTTTGTCTGCGAGTATTCCCGTCACTCCCCACGCTAAGTGAATCCACGGCTAACCTGAAAATGTTGGTTTCCAGTCAGGAATGGAACGAGCACAATTCACTGAATGCAATTTCAAATAAAGAAGATGACTATAAACAAAGGTTAGACATCAATCATGGGTTTGAAAATAAACATGAAATATAAAAACCAATAGTAAGTAAATAGACACAAAATACTCTCCCCGACTGTTAGAAGTACCTTTGATATGTGATCGGTCTTGGGACAATTATGCGACACGGTCTACACGGTCTAAAGTTACACGGTCTACAGTTACACGGTCTACAATTTTACACGGTCTACAGTTACACGGTCTACAATTACACGGTCTACAGTTACACGGTCTACAGAAAATATTGCAGTATAGAAACATTGTCTACCGAATAATAATCACTAACTACACAGTTTAATTGCAATAATAAACACGGTCTACACGGTCTACTTTGCAATAAATAAATCAATGTCTACACTGTCTACAAGAAATAAATGCAACACGGTCTACACGGTCTACACGGTCTAAGGTCAGATCACACATCCTTGGTACTTCTCATTCCCGACTCAACAATTTATAATAGAAAATAATCACATAACCAATGACCAACCAATGAAATATAGTAAAAATCAATATCGAAATGCAAACAATAAACTGTACTCGCCTGTGGTCCTTTGCTGGTGAAACCGACAATCTGAACTACTCAATGTGCCACTATAGTCAAAACCCGTACAACAGTCCCCGAAAGCTGAAATAAACAATACCAATGATCTCAGAATAGTCCAATTAGTTAGGGTTGCCTGTCCTTACGTCCAATTCTGGACACAGGGGCAAAACGGTAATTTTGGGCCAAAACGATGTCCGTCGTTGGACCCGCTTTGCACCGAAAAGCGTGCCAGAGTCAACGGTCTCTAAAGTCGTCAAACTACATGTCTACGGATCCAGTTTTCCGATACGAACCCAACCGTATGTCCAGAGTTGGATTCCGGCGGGCCGTGCACAAAATCGCCCGTTGAGCGGGACCGTGGGGCCCGCAAAACGACGTCAATTTCAACTGTCTCAGAATTGGACCAAACTTGGCATACAGGACCAGAAAAACGATACGGTCCTGTTGGCGCAAATTTCGTCTCGATCTGACGAGCGTGCACAAAGTTATGACTGAATTTGCATTGGACGGATACGGGACGATTTCGACGGATACGCGTCGAATTCGTCGCGCACACGCGACCAATTTGAATTCCGTCAAAGCACACACGACCACGAAGCCGTTACGCAGCTTTCGATGACTTCGGTGCGCGACCACGTCGCCCGGAATGGCGGGACGGACGTCGTGTGGAGCAATTTTGTGATTTATAAAACAGATTTTTCCCGAACTTTGAAGTTAATTTAACAACAATATAATTGATGAAAAATAAATCTAAAAACAGGGTTTCCATCTTGTATATGTTGTCAAAATTTACCTTCAGATGGATTTTCAAAATTGTGTATGGTTAGGGACAAAACTGGCTGTAAAGTAGGCTATTTGGACTGGTTCTTCTGTCCTGGTTGGGACAGATTTTTTTGTCAACTTTGGTTCGATTTCTCGGCCAATATACCGCATATAAAATCGATCTACTTGAAGGGAAATACTCTTGTATAGGTTGGGAACGTACCCTAGTTGATGGATCGCAAAACGATTAACCATGCGTTGCGAAAACGCGTCGCGAAGTCGGTCCTTCCGACTGCTGTCGCTGCGGTTACCTCTCGCGCACGCGTCGCTGGTTGTGCGCGCGCTGTTGCTCGCACGATCTGGCCGAGCGTCTGCTGTCCGCGGCAGCTGCCTGGGGCGGCGTGCCCGCGCGCGCAAGGGTGCGCCCAGTGGGGGTCGGCGGGACGTGTGGTTGCGGCGTTAGGGTTTAGGGGAAATCGTCGATATCCTTTCTAATCTCGGGTATACATATATATGGTTGCTGTGATCGGGTGTTCTCGGTTTGTTTGCTATTGCTCACGTGGGAATCCGATTTGGGTTGGCACTGGTGTGCTTGGCCTGGCATTAAGCGGGCTCCACTCGGGCTGGGATTAGCACTGCTGTGCTCGGGATAGGAAGTTTAGTTAAGGGCTCTGCCTATTTATCATTCTTCTTTTTCTTATTCCTTTTCTATTCTCTTCTCTTTATTCGTTCCTATTATTCGTTTGGTTTGGAGAGGGTCCGCTGGTATGGGCTTAGGCCAAGCCCCGTGTGGGCTGCCACTACTTCTCATCCTTTCTTTTTTTTTTCTTTTTTTTTTTTCTATAACCATTATATATAACTATTATATATATATATATATATATATATATCCACACAAAATGTCTATGCATTTATATACATATATGTATAATATTTATACATATATACATACACATATTTATTTATATACGTATATATATACGTACACATTAACACCCATTTATATAATACGTTTATATATATATGCAAATACACCTATATATATATCCATACAATTACCTATATAATATTTATATATATGCATAAATTCACTTTTCCATATACGTATTTATTTATACGCATACACACAATATATATAATTATATATCCCTCTATGTATTTCTATATATAGGATACTTATATGCTATTTATTATATATTTCTATATATTTATATGTATATCTTATTTCTATTATACAAATACATGTGTATATATATATCCCACATATATTTATATATATCTATCCTTAAAATCACAAAACCAAAAATACTTCAAATAAACATTATAAATATCAATACTCTTAATATCTATATATAGAAAATCCCATTTATATCTACATATCTATAAAATTGAACTTACCATAATTGACACAATAATAATAATAATAATATAATAACGACATTCAATAAAATAATAATGGTGTGTATACGTACCGTTATATGCAGTCAAAAATCCAAAATGCGCGAAGGCTCATTTTGTACCAATATCATTGAATATTAATTAACTAAATAAAATATTTCAAAATTCCGGGAAGGGGAGCTACAGAAGAGAACGTCCGGACGGGCGTCGTTTCACCGACATCCTCGGTGCCAGTTAACTGAGCCCGACTAAGGGCCTCACGATATGCAGCCTATCAAATGAATGTGTTTATATTATAAGATTTACCTAAGTTGTAATCTAAATCCTATCTTTCACTAAGTTAAGTGTGAATCCTAAGTTTACCTAAGTTATAGTCCGAATACTTTTAATTCTAACATAAATCTCATAAATATAAGTACTTACATCAGTCTCCTTGGCCCTCTCGTCGACGAAGCTCCCGTCCTTCCGTCTTTTGTGCGTATGCTGGAACACGTCGTGCATGGTGACCGATTCTGGCGCCCTTCCCTCCTTTACCGCCCGTTGGGCCTGCATACAAAATTTTCGTAGAACTTAATTAACTCCGTATATTAATAATACTAAATTCGATAGTGAAATGAATTTACGGTATCTCACCAGATCTGCAAGCGTCGCTGCGTGGGCCTTGATCCACCAGTATGAAGCCCCACGGCCTGTCGGTTCGCCTTCGCCTTCTCCGATTTCTCCTTGTAAGCAGGAGTATTCATCATATCTAAGAGGTCCTCATAATACTCCTGCCGGATCTAATTCGGCCTCGTATGCCTCATTTTCAGGTCATGAATTATATCCCGTATCTTCTTCGAGGCAGCGCTTCTGCAGGTCCTGCGGATCGCGTCCTCGTGATAGGGGGGCCACCAGTACGTCGTCTAACATACAAATTCAATTATCATGTAATTTAAAAAATGGTTGATTAAAGAGCAACTAATAATTAACCAAAAGATATAGATATATACCCTCAACTCGTCGAGCCAGATGTACTTCAAGTTTGGGGGCACCGACAAAAAGTTGAGGTAGGCACCATGGAAGTTAGCCCTGATAATTTCTCCAAGAGCCCTGGCAACGTTAAACGGAAAAAACCTACAAAGAAGAAACGACTGGATTATTAACTTGAATAAATGAAAGAAATTTAATAAATTATCTTAAATTTACTTACGAAGTCTCCGCGGGCCATAGCTCTCGTCGGAACTCACCTCTCGGCCTCTCTGGTGCCGTCGAAGGATCCGCGGGTCCGTGCATGTACTCTCCAGTAACCGGATGGAACCGAATATGGGGGTACTCCGGGGCCCACTGTGCAGTAACTGGGAGATCCACTGGTGGATCCGCTGGTGGGTCCGCTGGTGGGTCCGATAGCGGAACGGATCCGCTAGCAGATCCAGACTCATGCCTCGATGAAGTAGACGATCGACGGCGGGATGCGTCTGTGCCCGGGGTACTCTCCGGGTCGGGCTCGCTGGATGGGGTCACATCCCGGAAAGATTGAATGCGACCACGACCACCAGCACCATTACGACCACGACCACGACCACCACCACCGCCAGCACCCGCACCACGACCACCACCAGCACCACCACCACGGCCAGCCATCATGACCTGTAAATAGAACACATAAACATAATTAACAATATAAAAGTGTAAATGAATATAAAATTCTAAACTAAAAAATAAATGCCACCAGTAGGGAGACGAGTGTCACCGCAACGAAAAAGACTGGGAGTGCCATCTGCAATAAGTAAATAATCGAACAAAGAAAATATTAATTCACGTAATTATAAGTGTTTTTAATATACAACAATATTTAACCTAATCATCGTCTTCGTTCTTATCCTCGGCCTCGTCTTCATCATCATCCTCCTCCTCATCCTTATCCTCATCCTTATCTTCATCGTCGATTTCATCTGTATCCTCATCACCATCAAATTCGTCTTCTTCTTCCTCTTCTTCTTCTTCTTCTACTTCTTCTTCTTCTTCTTCTTCTTCTGCCTCAATATTTGGGACAAGATGCCTCTTTCTTCCCTGGTTGACAGTTAAGTCTTGTGTATCAACCTCTTCATCTCCTCTATTTTCCTCAATAATATCTTCAACATCCATTGTATCCGAGTGTTGTCCCAAGTATTGGGACTTTTCGATCTGGTCCTCTTGGTATGCTGGGTCTCCAACGTTGAATGTATTTCTAGATTTAATCTTGCATACTGCCCACCAGTCAAATCGATCTCTACGACGCCTTGGATAGCTTGTATAGTAGACTTGAACCGCCTGATTTGCTATCGCAAATATATCAGACCCTCTATACCTCCTGCGATGATTTATATCGACAAATCCAAATTGTTTATCGATTCTCCAACCGATATTTGGTGTCGTATCGAACCACTCACATTTGAACATTACAATATACATATTATATGGGCCAGTATATTGTAAATCTACAATATCCCGAAGCACTCCATAATAGTCAAAGTCCGGTTCGTCGTCATAGATGGTACCTCTTATGCAAACACCGAAATCCTTGGTACTGATGCCGGCATTAATAAATTCGACATTTATAGCATTCTGAGTTGGCTTAAACCTGAAGCCAGTAACGACATAGCCTGGCCAAGTCTTTGTTTGCCTCTTCGGTCCCAATGCCAGATAACGAACACTCTCATTAGTGAGTGTTGTTTCAGGCAATAAAACCTGTAAATAAATATTTATAATTTAAATGTTTTAGATTATATATTTCTAATCTTAGTTACTTACGTATTTTATAAGAATATATAAAATCAACCTCAATTATAATCTCAGTTACTTACGTATTTGCGAAACCATGACGGAAATGTACAATCAACCTCTTTTTGAAGTCCCTCATCGGTAATATCGGGTATCCTCATTTTGACTTCATCGGTAAATACACTATTAGAGAAAATAAATATATAAGTGTAGTCATTACTTCATCAAATTCGAGATTATAACGAGTGCAAGTGTACTGACTTACTTCTCCAAATCTCTCACTTCTTGTATGTCACAGTTTAACAAGACATATCGGTGAGCGGCATCATACTCGTTGTCAGTCAACGACCATTTTTTACTAGCCCCAACAGGCTTGCCCCTTACATTGAATATTCCTCCATCCTCAATGTCCTCGTCATTCCTTTGAGGTCTATTTCGATTTGTCTTAACATCAGTATCGAAATAAATGGAGCAGAAGTTTGACACCTCTTCGATAAGATATGCTTCGCATATCGAAGCCTCTATATGAGCCTTGTTGCCAACTTTCTTCTTTAGATGGTGTAGGTATCTAGAGAGACAAATTATCTTGAGAATTAAGAAAGAATTTTAAAACCCACTGAAATTCAACTTAAATTATATCGATTTTTATGTACCTTTCAAATAGGTACATCCATCGATAATGAACAGATGCACCGACACGGACTTCGTATACTAGATGAATCGGTAGATGCTCCATGCTGTCGAAGAAGTCAGGAGAAAATATTTTCTCCAACTTGCAAATTGTTAAGATAATCTTCTCCTCAAGTTCAACCATGTGTTGCACAGTCAACTTAGTTGAACAAATATCCCTAAAGAATATTGATAGTTCGGCCAACGAAACCCATACAGCAGAAGGCAACAACTCTTTCAAAGCAATGGACAGTAATCTTTCCATAAACACGTGACAGTCATGACTCTTCATTTCCGTTAGCTTGCGTTCATTGAGATCAACGCATCTAGACAAATACGACACATAGCCGTCGGGAAATCTTAAAGTAGATACCCACTTACAGATTATTAATCTATCTTTCTTGCTCAATGTGTATTGTGCTATCGGCTTAGTTATTTGTCCACCAGCTCCCCTTTGTATTAAGTTCAGATAAGGACGCTTGCATATCTCGGCAATGTCTTGTCTTGTTTTTGGATTGTCCTTCGTCTTTCCTTTAATATCCATGACGGTATTGAAGACATTATCGAACACATTCTTTTCGATATGCATAACATCAAGATTATGCCTTATAAGATTATCTTTCCAATAAGGCAAGTCCCAGAAGATACTCCGTTTGGTTCAGTTATGGGTTTGTCCGAACCCATCGACACGATTGTTCGATGGATCTTCTATTTCAGTGGACAAGTCCTTTACATCTTTACAAATATCGTATCCCGACAATCTGGCAGACGAATAAGAAAATTCTTGTTTTCAAGCTCTAAACGCGTCCTTGTTCTTTCTCCAAGGATGACTCGCGGGTAGAAATTGACGATGACAATCAAAGAAAGAAGTTTTTCCTCCATGCTTAAAGCGGAACGCCTTACTATTTTGCGTTCATATCGGACAAGACATGGTGCCGTGAGTACTCCATTTCGACAACATACCGTATACGAGAAAATCATTAATTGTCCAACAACCGGAATGTGGCTCACAACCAGGATATAAAAAAGTTTCAGCATCCTGAAACATATCATAGAACTCCTTCGCCTCGGAATTAGGATCCTCCAGATCAAAATTAGGCCCTGTCGCGTCGTACACCATATCTCGTACAAGGTTCTGCACGTCTCCATAATCAACAGAGCATTCGTCGTCATCGACGACAAAATCCGCTGCAGCATTATCATCAAAAGCATAAGTACCAGCATTCGCAACCTGTCTTTCCGCATATAGTTCACCTTGCGATGACCACAGGCCGTAATCACGTACGAAACCCTTACGGGTCAAATGATCTCTTACACTCACCACTTCTTCGTAACGTCTATTGCGACAATTACGACATGGACACTTAATTTTGTTACCGTCCATAAACTGAGCTTTGCTCATGGCATACTTAAGAAACACTTCCACGCCTGCCTGAAAATCGTCACTCATACCTATTCTGCTCTCGTGTTGTCGTTTGTACATCCATGTACGATCAACGAAATAACGATCCATCACAGATTGGATGTGAAAATCTGTATAGTAAGACAAACTAAACAGAATTAGTATATAATCATGTAACTTGTGGATTCGCTGGTATTCTAGCTCGAGAAGAGAAAAATCTAAGTACAGCTGTTACTAATAGTTCGATACCGATAGTTCGATACCAATACCGATAGTTCGATACCGATACCGATAGTGCGATACCGATACTGATAGTCCGATACCAATAGTGCGATACTGATACCGATAGTGCGATACCGATAGTTCGATACCGATACTGATAGTCCGATAGTCTGATAGTCCGCTAGCGATACCGATAGTTCGATACCGATACCGATAGTCCGATAGTTCGATACCGATACCGATACCGATAGTCCGATACCGATTCTTCGATAGTCCACTAAGTCGAAATGATTTCTCTTAAGCGTCGAGCATGTTATACACGGTTCAACTTGACGAGTCAGTAAATATTTTTGTGGTATTGTATGCTTGCAGCAGCAAATCAAGTTTTAGAGTCATTATAGGTCAATTAATCAAACTGAGTCAATCTATCTATTTCTAAATTGTAAGAGTCCACTTCTAGGATATGGGAGCTATATCCTAAATATCTAGGCTAAAATTAACTTGGTTAGGATACTAGAGTGTCCTTACTATCTAGCAAGCACTACCTTAGTCTAGTTATACTAACATTTACCTATATTTCCTACCATGCCTACACTCACACATTACACCCCAAGCCGTCCTGCATGCTAATAGGCATGGTAGGCCTGCCTTCATTTCTCACTCTCTAAAGCACACATACACATATGTATATCACAGTTAGATGTATAGATATATACATCTATATAGAAGCACACAACTGATACACTCTAAGAGTCGGTTTTCCAGGAAAAACTTCACTTATTCAGTGACTTTGGTGAAGCGAATGTCCTAAGGATATTCTTAACAAAGAAAGCAGATGAAGAACTCGCACTGTCCTTGACACAGTAAATATATACACCATGAACCCAAACTCCATATTCATATTTACTAATCCAAACACCACCAAACTAATGGATAACACCCAATATGGATAACACATTATTTAGCAAATATATAAACTCAGATAAATTTGAGAAGCAAAGCCCCCCGCCGTCCCCGACCAAAGCCCGCGGCCCCAAGCCGCCGCCAAGCCCCCGACGCCCCCTCCCCAAGCCTGCCGCCCAGCCCCCGACCAAAGCCCGCCGCCCCAAGCCCGTCGCCCAGCTCCCGACGCCCCCGCCCCAAGCCCGTCGCCCCCCACAGCCCCGCCACCTACAACCCCCCGCCTACTGCCGCCCAGCCCCCGAGGCCCCCGCCCCAAGCCCGCCGCCCCCGCTGCCCCTACGACACCGCAAGAGAGAGAGAGAGAGAGAGAGAGAGGGGATTACCTTAGGGAGAGAGAGAGGAGAGGACGCCGACGCCGATCACCGAAGCTGCAGGAAAGAGTGAGAGAGAGAGAGGAGAGAGTGAATTTGGAGGGAATATGAAAATTTCCCTCCGTCGTTTCAATTTAAGTCTGGAACGTATATTTAGCGACGGACTAGCGACGGATTTTTATCCGTCGACCGTTAGTCTCTCTTTTAGATGCTTGTCGACGGAATATCCGTCGCTACGTAGTTGAAGAACTGTCCCGCCAATTCTTCCCACAATTTTCGCCAAATAATCGACTGCATAGCGACGGATAAATATCCGTCGCTATATCTCCGACGCCCTAGCGACGGATGAGCGACCTTTTCTCCCCCTAAAAATAAAATAAAAAATGTAACGGCTTATTGTCGGTACTCCGTCGGCTAGTTGCCACAAAGCCGTCGCTATCGCCGACGGACAATATCCGTCGCTAATGTTCCTTCGCTAATTTACTGTATTTTGGTAGTGCGACTCTCCGGCGACAACGAGCGGCTCGTTCCTTTCAGTTTGGCGAAGAACGCTGTAGTAGGCGACTGAGACTCCCCGACGACGACATCGACGACCACCCTCACCGGCGGATAGAGTCTTGGCGGCGCATCGTCTTGTGCACGACGAGCTTCCTTTTTCGGCGACATCGAGCAGCGACGCATCCGTTCCTTTCGGTGTTCGACTCTTGAACAAGGAGTTCGACACCTTGTGAGTTCCTCGTGATCCCTTCCTTTTCTTTCTCAGTGGTTGAAATTTCGATTTGAGGATGTTAAGTCCTCCGTTGATTTTTAGAATCAACCATTTTGATCCCGTTTCAACGGATCTAGTGAAGTTCTTCTGCTCCAATTCCATTTCCATTCCAGATCTGACTGTTCGATTTGAATTCAGTTCGAGCTACGTGAATTGCTGTTCGATTCGAGAAGAGCTCGACTTCGTCCCTGTTCTGGAGGAGATTGTCAACCGCGTAGCAACTCGGGGACGAATCATTCAGTAGGGATACTCGATCTGTGTTTGGAGTGCCTTGAGTCAGAAATTCTCAGGTAAAAATTGTTCCTCTGCTTGACGTTTACATTCGCATTGAACTGCACTCGTGTCTCTGATTCCTGTCTGTTATATTTTTCCTACTGTGTGTGTGTGTGTTCAGGCGGAGTAATGCTGTTCGTGGCCTTGTGCCGTATTGACCTGGGTGTGTTATTGTTGTTCGTGTCCTGACTGGGTAGCGTGTCCGAGTTGGCAGAGTTCGTGGGCTTGGAGTCTTATTTTAGTTACATTTGTATATTTAATTTTTGTTCGATTTAGTTGTATTATTACTTCATATATTTTTCTGTGAGTATTTTCTCTGAAAAGTTGGTTGGAAGCTTTAGATGTTGATGGCAGAGTTTTTGAAGTGAGCTGGGGGGGAATGCAATGTCATTACTTGGCGAGACATTGGCTTTGGACATTCAAGTATTGGATGAACTGAGACTTTGCGGCTTGAGTTTTTGTTGAATTTAAATTATATATGTTTTGTATATTTAAGTTGATTTCATGATTTGCTTGGGTTTTAACTGAAGATCAGTGTATATTTAGTTTCATAATTACTTCTAATTTTGTTATTGGTAGAATAGGAAAATCTGAATTGTGTAGTATTTGGGTCATCTGTTCCATTCTCTCCTTTTTAGCTGAGTTATAGATTGCAGGGATGTCTATTCATATAGGTGTGTGATAGTTAGCTAATCTTGATGTAGATAAACTAGTGCACTGAATGAAGTGGAGTATCTGCAGCTCATGTCCATTGGTGTTCAGTGTCGGGGTCGAAGTTGCGGGACAGTTTTGTGTGGCCGAGATGATTTGGAGATTTGGTGTTGAATTGTCCTGTTTTAATTTTACTGTTGTATATTTTTCTGAGGTTGTTACCTCCATTTAAAATTTACTTTGTATATTATATTTTTGGGATTGGAGTTAGCATTGAAGGCTATTTATTGAGTTTAGTAGTTGAATGATTTCTACCTATTTTCCAATTTGTATAATTCCTATTCAGTCAATGTGTACATATTTCTTGAGATGGAAATGTTGCATTAGTCTTCAGTAGAAGTAGCTGTAGGGATTACATTCTGGGTTTGGAAATTCTATTTTTGAAGGTTAGTGAAGAAGACTTGGTAGCATGACTTGATTCCCTATTTTATATAAGTATTGTTTTACATATCTATTGTACTAAGTGCATGAGTGAATTGAAGGACCTGTGAAAACCTATATTAATGTGTTGGATTCAATTTACTGAACCTGAAGATATATACCAATGCCTTGGTAAGTTTGGAGTATGGAGATTAAATATAGCAGTGCTTCGGTTCTCTTGTATTTATATTAATAATTGACTCAGATTGCTGAACCTGATATTTTAATCTCAGTGAGGAAGCTTATTTTTCAAGGGTTCTTCCGTATAGAAAGGGACATTAAAGTAGAAATTCCTCGACTATAACATGAATTAATGCTATCTTCTTTTTAAGATTATAGAATACTTTGGGGTTTATCATTTATTGTACTAATTGGTAAGAGTAGAGAAATAGTTTAAACTAAAAACCACTGGTGTTTTCCCTTTTTATATTAGAATTCCTAATAGATAGCTAGGTTTTGACAGATTAATTAGAGCTTTTGTTTAAACAAACAAATGATAGAATTTGGTTTTGTTTAGAACTTAACCAACTTGTACTTAAATTAAAATAGGAGGACATCCAATTCCACTGACTACCCTTGGTTTCCCGGAGTAAGGCAAGTACACTCTATGGTCTTGTACATTTTATTATATCATGTGCTTCCTTGATTGACACACTGTGACACGACATGTTTTTCTGGTGCTCATGTTCCTTGTTCTTATTACTTGTACCTGGGGAGGGGAAATATACTATTTATGTGACCAAACCCAAGAAACAACTCAGGTGTGTTTAGCTTAGACCCCGCATCATGTACGCGGGTCCTAAGCCGTACCATTCATGTGCTTTCGTATGCTTTCATGTGCTTCATGTGCTTACCCCTAGCTGGTCACATACTTAGTTATATTTCAAATATTGTGCACATATGTTTAGGAGATATATCATGTACTTAGTTCGTGTGATTCCTGAGATACCATGTTCTTTCATGTTCTTACACACCATATTCTTTCATGTTCTTACATACCATGTTCTTTCATGTACTTATACACCATGTTCTTTCTTGTGCTTTACATACCATGTTCCCTTGTACTTTCATATCATGATGTCTTGTTCATTACCTAGAGCTGTACTTTGCTCTGCTCCTGACTGGATAAGTTGCAGGTATACTTGCAGATATCATTCTACCTTATGGGCCAGAGCCCGGGATCTTAGCTGAGCAGGATGGTCATGACTTAGCTTGAGGTTTCAGGTTTAGACTGTTAGCCTTACTTTTAGATATTGATTTAGAATTCATAGTACATTTCATTCTTGATGACTCGTACATTTATATACATAAAATTGTGGATTATGGTGATCATTCTGGGATACGTTTTTAGATGCTGTGATTATATACTTCCATGTTTATCTGGTTAGTCTTCTCTAGCTTGGTATAGCTTACTTCGTCGTGTCTAACGACGAAGGCTGTGCGTGTCTGACTCGTGTCCGATTATTCGGGAGCGGGTCGTGACATATTTTTAGTGGTGGCCCATACAGGTCTATCCTAATGGTACCTAGGTCTTAGAGTACTATTGGGGGACTTGATTATAGTAGGGGAACTTGATCACAGCATAAGAAAATCGGGAAATAATGGTATATCAGGTATATCAGGTATATTGATATTCTATAAACACTTGTTGTATTTAGGTCTAGGTTATTTTAACAGTTTTCTGTTTTTCAGATAGTTCAAAAGCACGCGACACCAGAACAATCGATCCACCTGCACTTGAGGGTTACAAGCTCCCACTATCTTCTATCATTCTACTATCCCCATGGGTAGTACGCAGTTGACGAAGATGTTTCAGGAGTTCCTTGACACCAGCAGGCCGTCTTTTTCCAATCCAGACTTGCAAATGCATTTCCCGAGTTAGAGAGAACTTCCAGACTCTCAGACCTTGGACTTCTTCGACACCGAGCGCAAATCTTGTACCGAGGAGCAGATCGAGAACCTGGAGCCGCCACTGAAGATTATCCAAGTTTTGGAGGATCCGACTCCTCTGAAGACTGAAGCCACTAGCCAGGAGATCCAGAATACAGCACAGACAATAGAACGAGACCAGGAGCTGAAGTCCAGGAGAGACATGAAGACTTATGACGAAGACAGAACTAGCCTGGACCCGCAAAGCGTCGCAACGCTCAGTCGGCGTTTCCTCGGTTACACCACCAGTCGCATCATCGGGAGCATATCTCAACAGCCAGCACGCTAGTAGACGTATATTCCTATCAGAGGCTCTGCATTTCAGCCCTAGCGGGAGATCCAGACTCGGATTCAGATGATGACCAATTGTGCTTTCTGTCGCCATCCAGAACATCGCTTTAAGGAGTGCCGCAAAAGACGAAGGTTATGCGTGCACTGCAGATCGTCTGCCCACCAAGTCAAGGACTGCCCGGAGGCCACTGATCACACTGCCCAAGGGCAAGCACCAGGAGCATCAAGACAACAGCAAGGGGACCAACCTCTCCAGATTCTGCAATCATATGGAGCATTACCACAAGGGCCAGTCTACGTCAGGGAAGTTGAAGAAGGTTAGAGAGATTTTTGTCCCAGCGAAATACTGAAGATAGAATCAAGATAGAATATTTCTTTTGTATGGTTGGAAAAACCATGTATCTTGATTAGCCATCCAGTTTTCCTTAAAATTCTTTTAGCATCTAGACCATTTCTTGGAACTTCTTGTTTTCTATTTTGGAACCCTGGTAGATATTCGAAACCTATTTCGAGGTATTGTTTCCTATTTCGGTAAACTTGTTTCAGATCCATAATTCGATAATTGTTTAAAATCCCTTATTAGATATTGTTTGCATATTCATCATTCCTGACCTTTTTTCCTAGTAATATGTCACGACCCGCACCCTAGGTAGGAACACAAGTGCGTGACAACGCCCAGCCTACACCGTAAAAATGGCGTAGAACGCTGTAGGTCTACTAGCCAACAAAATAGTATATAATAACCTGTCATCTCCGCACGGAGGAATATAATATGAAATACTAATAAACTCAATCACAATCTAGAAGGAAGAATCATGGCACGAAAAACCAGATAGATATAAACACAAGTCCAAAATCCAGCTCAACAACGAGAGAGAGACAAAAGGTAATATAGTTATACAATCCCAAAATATAATAACATATGCATAAGTAGCAAGCTGGAGACAAGGTCCAGTCCAAACAACTCTAACTAAACAATAGGTAAAGTTTCGTCAGGCGGAGCTAAGCCCTGCTAGACCAAGGTCTCCAAGTCTAAGACCACTACGTCATCCGGACCGTAGTAGGTACTGTAATCCTCCTCATCAGCATCTGTAATATTTTGTCAACATATCCAGTCAGGATGGAACGAGTACAATCAACTAACAACAGTTCACAAGATATGACAAAAGCTATAAGACTGTAAATAGAGAGTATATACAAGAAAATTATGGAATGTACATGTGAGTATCATGGCAAGGTAAGCTGTAAATCTAGAGCTAGAACAACGCAAGTAACACTGATCATGGCATGTACAAGAATCAAGAATCATCTATCTAGGTGTGTGAGTACTAGTTTCAACATATGGCCGGCTTGGGTTTGCACAAGGTCTACTGGCTTGGTTAATCATACGTAGAGTGTATGATTAACACTCACAAGGTCTACAAGAATAATAAGGTGGATAATGACCACACATCTACACTAATACTCTCCGTCCCCGACTGGTAGAGTAGATCCAAACAAGACACGTCACGACGCAGGATTCTACGAGAAGGGAGCAAGTCTCCTCGAGAATCGGCGTCCATATACTGCACAAGAACTACAAGGGGGATTGTACAAGACATACCAAGATAACAAGAAATAACACCTCATGTCGGGATCCATGAATACCAATCCGTGTGACCAATGTGTCAAGAACAAGCATATCTACACTAATTACATGAATTATAACAATCATCGTAAATTAGAAAAGTTATCAGAGAATGTACTCACCTGAAATGTGATGGATAGATCGACTGAGTCCAAGAACAGTGCCTCGATGACCTATAGATGGAATACTGTATCAATATAATGGTTTGGAAGTGAATTTAAGTCATACTGAGTCAAACTAGGTCAAGACACGTCAAACTAAGTCAGTCTAGGTCAAACAAGGTCAAACTAGATTGTACAGGGCCAATCTAAGTCATATTAGGCCTAACAAAGTCAAACTGGGTAAATGCAAGTCAACCGAAATTAAACTAGGTCGATTTAAGTCAACGGTTGACTTACAGTTGACTTTTGGTCAATTGGTCAACTCTGGTCAACCCTAGGTCAACTTTAGGTCAATTTTAGGACAAATTTAACTAACGTTGAATAACAGTTGATTTTGGGTCAACTGGTCAAGTTTGGTCAAGTTCTAGGCTATTTTAGGCTTCGGTTGACTTTCGGTCAAAATAGTCAACCGTGGTCAACTAAGGTCAAAACTAGTTCAAGTCCACTATTCCTAACCATTACCAACCATAATAACCTAATTTTAACTATATCTTAAAGTATTAAACTCAAATGTTGAGAATTGGGTATTATCTCTACTTAACCCATTTACCCGTCTACTCTAATACTAAGGCCAAGTAGCTTTACCTTAGGAGTTTTACTCCCAGCTTTCAAGGGTAGTAGGATACTAGCCTACACTATCATTACCTACCAAGCTTCCTAGGTAGAGTGGACATCCAGTCCATCTTACGACTCATGTTGACTATTTACCCGTTATCTTGAGTATCGCGAGATACTCAATGATATCGTGCGATTCCATCCTCCTAATCCCACACAAAACTCTGATTTCAACTCGGGAGCCTACCCACAAAATCTAATTCACATTATCTAAGTATCGTCCAATTTTGGACGCGTTCCGACACTCGGAACTCAATTTTCCCCTTTCACTAAATCCGATTCACTCACTCTCCTCAAAATCCCATTCTAACACTACTAGCTTAGGACTAGTTGGGAGGGTATTTATGGGGATATATATGGGAGTATATATGTATATATATATGGATATATATACGTGTATATATATAGGTATATAAGTATATATACATAGGGGGGTTTATAGGCTAAATTGGGGGGGGTGCTATGGTGCTACTGCTGCTGCTAAAGCTAGCTGCTGCTGCTGCCATTATGCTGTTACTGCTGCTGCTATTATGCAGCTACTGCTGCTGCTATTTCCTGATGTGATGGAGGGGGGGTCAGCAGCCCAAACCCCCTTATAGCTGCTGCTGCTGCCTACTTCTTTTCCTCCTTCTCTTCCTCTCATGATCTCACCCTCTAATCCCTTCTCTAATCTCTTATTTCCTCTCTAAACTCCTCTCTAGATTCTCCTCGATCTCACTCTATCCATATATGTATCTCACTCACTCACACACATATCTAGATATATATATATAGGCACACATACACATCTACATATATATATATATATATATATATATATATATATATATATATATATATATATATATATATATATATATATATATATATATATATATATATAGACACTCACACACACACTCATATCTATATATATAAATACATACACACACACACATATAAATATATATATATATATCTATATACATATATATGGACACACACACACACACATACACACACACACACACACACACACACACACACACACATATATATATATATATATATATATATATATATATATATATATATATATATATATATATATATATATATATATATATATAGTCTCCCGTAGGCCTCTAAACTCTTCATAAATGGACACAACCATGGTGTGGTTCCTATGGGTTCCAAAATCAAAAAAATTCATAGAAAATTGATTTAGAGAATAGGTAATTACCAATTAGGAGTAAATCCTAATGAAACTCTCTCCAATTCGAAGATTCTTGAAGAATGGACACTTCCACCTTGCACTTCTCTCCCAAACTTAGGTAGCTCCCTCCCTTGGTGATATAGAGAGGTTCTATGGAAGAAATTTGGGAAAAAATGGAAGATTGAGAGATCAAAACTCAAAATCTAGGTTTAGGTTTGGGGAAACTCAAAATTAGGGAAGAACTTTGAGTGGAGAAGAAGTAGAATGAAGAGGGAAGTCCTCCATAGGTGGCCGGCCATGTAAGGGGGTTTGGGGTCATTTGGCTAATGTCCAAAATGCCCTCCAAGCCTCCTTTAGGCCAAATTTGACTTAAGGGATTTTTCGGGTTCGGAACGGCCAAGTTAAAATCTACAAATTTGCCGATTAAGTCATGGAAAAATTTATCTAAAGGTACCAGACTAATTTGTGGAATTTTATGGGCCTTGTCTAACTTAAAATTGGGTCCCGATCAGAGTCTAAGCTACCCCGGGTCCCCGATACAAGTCGGAATGAGTTAAAATTTGAACCCGACTCTAAAAATCTCCAAATAACAATAAAATTAAATAAAAATTTCTAAAATTTCCAGAAATGCAAAAATGACCATTTTATCCCTATTTGAGAAAAGTAGGAGTGACATAATGGCTCCTATCTTTGCAAATTTGGTTCCTTTATCAAACTTCGCATTAATTGAGATTTTAATTCCAACTCGAGATTTCATTTCTAAATCCTGTTCCTCATTCAAAATTTGTTTAAGCTCCATCCTATTCAAGATATTGTTGCAAATTCCTTTGAGGGTTTTGAAGATTTCATTTCCTAATCAAGACTTGTTTCTTCATTCATGACTTTGATTTTCTAGTCGAGAGTTGTTGGTCCACTATTTTGTTTCAATTTTGTCTCCTATCCAAAATTTTGCTTGTTTAATGGATACTTGTTCCTACTCGTTTGTTGATATTCTGTTCGCTAATCAAACTTGTACCATTCGAGAATTATTCCTATTTGAAATATCAATCTGAAACCTTGTTTGAACCTTCGCTTCCATTGATGCTTGTTTGAGATTTTGTTTCCTATTTTTGACTTTATTCGGAAATTGTTCCCTATTTACGATTTTGTTTGCTAATGAGATTCGCTTGTTTTCATATTTACAATCCAATACCTTGTCTCCTATTGGAACCTGTTTTCTAGTCACTATTCTAAACCTTGTTTCCTCGTTGAAATTTTTTATTCAAGATTTTATTTCTTAATTTGAAACTTTGTCTCCTATCTGATACTTTGCTTCTGTTCAGCCTTCGAGACTCTGTTATCCTTTCGGGATAACGTTCCATATATAGAATTTTGTTACCATTCCAGATATCAGTTGATATTTCGTCATAATTTGAAACTTCGTCCTGTCTGGAATTTTAAATCTCCCTGGTTGTCCTTTTGTGTAACACCCAGTTTTTCAGATGAGGGTAATTTTGAAATTTTATAATTATAATTATTATTTATTGATACTTATTTCATATTATAATTTTTGGTAATTTTTAATCATTTAAAACTATTTTAGAACATGACTTATGATTTTGGTGTTTGATAGTGTAACCTTGGAGACTGGTTGACCTAGAGCCTAGCCTTGTGATTAGGGTAATTTGTTTATCATTTCTAGTTTGAGGGTATTTTTGTCATTTTTGGGGTTATTTGAATTTATTAGAATTTATTTGAATTTATGGGAATTTTTAGGAATTATTTTGGAATTGTTTGATTGAGGTTGACTAGGTTGACTTTGACTAGCTTTGATTTGGTAGGCTAACCTAGAAGCTAACCCTAGTTGTGTTGGACTTGGTTAGGTCATGCAACCCTAGTTAGACTAGAGTTAACCTAGGGTTTAGTCATTAAACACAAGTTGGAATAGTTAAGCCATAAGCCAGGACTTATGGTTGAACCATTAAATAGCAACTTAGCCATAGAAGCCCAAAGCCCATTAGCTAATGCAAAACCCTAGCCCAATCCAGCCATGGCCAGGTATTCTCCTAGAAATTAGGGCTAGCCTCTTTAGGAAGAACAAGCTTTAGAAAGAGGTATTTTCTCAACTTCTAAAATCCCTAGAAATTCTATTTTAGCTCCATTTTCCCTCAAACAAATTGCAATAGGTTTTAAATGAAGTGTTCTTGCTGTTGTTACATGTTATTCTCAGATTCAAACCAATTTGGAGAAGTTTGACTATCAAGAGGAACACCTCTCTTTAGAGCTTTTTGGGGATTTTGATACATAGAGGTAACTTTCATTCTAAACCATAAAATTCTGATTTTCTTGCATATTTGGAAAGCCCTAGGTCTACCCTAACTGTAGGTATGCCTAGACCTAGGTTTGTGTCCGTTTCGTGTCCTAAATGGACACGTATCAGTCCCATTCTCTAGGTATTTGATGAAATGCCCCAATGGGCATTTCGATCTATTTTTGTGAAACTAAATGAATAGGAAATTAGTATTTGATGTTGCTTATGCATTTCTTTTGGTATGGGGGTGTCACTGCGTCGTGTCGTATCGGATTCGACACTTGCACACGGGGGTGCACGCGCACGTACAGGCTGTGCACGCTGCCCTGCTGTTCGGAGGCTGTACCGGACACGACACGCGGCCACCGGACACGAGGTTCAACACACCCCATGGGGCAGTGACTGACAAATCACGTGTCAAGTCTCAGGGGCCCACGTGGCGTGTCGAGGGAGTAATCCTCATCGCACGGGTTGGGACTGACAGTTTCAGTCGGGATTTCTTGACACTGATACGGTTTTCGTATCACTCACTGACACGACTTGGACACGAGTTACCTAGCCTAATGTGTAGTCCAATGGGTGGGCTACCTAGATTGGTGACCACGAGACACGTTGTGTCCTGTGTCGTGTGCACGACACGCGTGCACACGTGCACGATGCAGTACACTAAACAGTGCCTGTGTGCACGGTTTTGGTTTCGGGATTGTTTGGACACGTTTGTGTCCTCGTGCTTGGACACAAATACATCACATGACACATACACAATATGTATATTCTTTACCAACCACTGTTTTGGTGTTTTAGTTCAATTTCGATATTCAATTATCAAATTTCCTAATTTTACTGATACCTTAATATCAGTTATTATTTCACTGTTTTTGTTCCAGATTTTAACTCGACTTTGTCATCTAATTTAACCTATTCAATGCTGTTAACAGATTGATTTTAGTCCCTGATATGGACCTCCTACTTGTAATCTATCATTGGTTCGATTTTGGTGTGTTTTGGTTAAAAACTGATTTCAAAATGGGTTGATGATATGGGGGGACTGAATTGGTTCAGTTTCACTAAACTGATATTTTAACCTATTGATTTCCCTTCTCTCTTTCCTGTTATATTTTCAGTTTACTTACACAACACACCCTCACACAGTTTACACACACACACATCTCCACACTATTTCACTCATCACTCACTGGACTGTTCACACTCACCTCACTGTCCAGTTTGCACACACACTCATGTCTTCTCTCTCTCTATATACATATGCATGAGTATATATTATATGTGTATAGCTATATGTGTAATGTATATGCATATAGTAATGTAGATATATAATATATGTATACCTATATGTATATATGTTTGAGCCTATATATATATATATGTATATATGTGATGGTTCCTAATGAATATAATTTATAACCTAATGTAAAGTATATAAATATGTATATGTCTCTATGTAATATTGATTGCCTAATGTATTATAGGTAGTGGCATATAGCCAAGTATGGTTTCCATGTGTAGGCCTAAAGGCATGCAATGTAGGTTGTGTGATGTGGATTGGCTTTATGTTGTAATAGACTAGTATAGACTTGATTAGCCTAGAATGACTTGTTTGACCTAGTTTAGACTTGTTAGACCTAGTTTGACCATAATTGACCAAGTTTGACTTCTAGGGTTGACCAGAGTTGACCAAGAGTTGACTTTGGTCTAGATTGACCTAGAGTCATGTAGAATGCATAGTAGAACTTCATTTTACCATTTTAGACTTATTGTGACTTGTGCTGTTCTGATTAGGAGCTAGACACCACTCCTCGGACAGTACTTTCATATTGGACACTCAGATACCAGGTGAGTACATTCTCTGATCATTTTATATCCTGCTTAGAATTATTTTCCTGCATTAAATTACTTTACTTGATACTGTCACGTTGGTCACACGGATTAGTACTATATGGATCCCTTCTTGAGATGTTATCCCTTCAGGGAGCATCGGGTACTCTATGTTCTGTGCGTTTCACTTACATGGCGTATCACTATGCTTCTTTGGTTCTTTGATCACTTGTGACATATACTCTTATGATCATAGAGTCTTCTTTGAATCCTTATCCCATTTATTGGGTTTTCCAAAATTCCCATTTATGGGACTACTATGTACCACCCTTCGGGGGCCGTTACATAGAATCATAACATAACCTGGTTGGATCCTTGTATATTAATTGGGGGTACGGGGGAGTAGAAGTAGACATGTGAATAATACCCAAGTAGTGTAGCATCAGAATCCTTCCATAGTGTAGCATCAGAATCATCCTATGCCATTTACATGTCTATATTATACTCTGACTCACTAGCCACTGTTAGCTCTTTACTTATAGTAGATATTTCTATTACAGTTCTCTCTCTCTGTTTACATACTGCATTTCTTCAGTATCTATATCTTACTTTACTGCATGATTATATTTTCTAACATGCTATGAACTGTTGAGATGTATTGTGCTCGCTCATGTCCTGACTGGACCTGTTGAAAATATTACAGAGGATGAGAAGGAGGCCTGTGTGGATACCTGCTACAGGACAGCTCTAGCTGACGACTTTATCCTACTGCCTAGACTAGCTTAGTTAGGCTTTATCTTACTCATGTTGTCTTGAGACTAGTAGTTAGACTTTATTTCTGTCCTTGAGATCTGGGTTGTATATTCTTTCATATTCAGTAGCTGAGACCTTGTACTCTGGATATCTGCTGAGATGTTATCTTAGACTATTTGATCATCTGTATTTTCTTTGAGTTCTATATCATATCGTGTTTCTTCTTCCTTAGTTATGATTGAGTTTATTATCAGCTATGTCACCCCCATTCGGGGAGTATAAACTGCTTAGCTTTATATTGTTAGATGTTGTGACCTAGGACAGCGCTCTACCGCTGACACTGCGACGTAGGCTGGGCGTTGTTACGTTCGCGTACCCTCACAGTGGGTGCGGGTCATGACACATTTTTAGTGGTGGCCCATGCAGGTCGAGTTTATGTAGTGGTATTCGAACTAGAGTATCACTACAGCCTGCAGTAGGATTAGGATATTTTGAAGGTACTCAATCACATTAGGAAAAACTCCTTATCAGATCCCTTTTATCTAGATTGGCTGCTTATTATTTTTTTTCCTTGAATATAAACTGTCCTTCTTTGAGATTTCGCTTCATTCTCAGAAATTGTTTCTTGTTTTGATCTGTCTTCATGATGGTTATGGAGACATGATCTCATCACTTAGGTTCGGGGGATACTATCGAGAGGCTGGCCACCTCTCATCCTGTTCATCAGGGCCTCGAGACCGCAGCTTCTATTGTGCCGACTCAGGTTGGCATTTCTGCTATATTGGAGGTGCACCTCCGTCTGTACAGAGACCTTTTTCTGTCATTCCTGATTTCTCTCAGCAGCAGCAATTCATGTAGCATCAGCAGCAGACCAGGGGAAACCAGCAGGGGCGAGCTATCGTCAGGACAGTCGAGGATGCACAGACCATTGGAGATCTTACTGCAAGTTCCGTTCTTCTCAATTTCATTTTCGAAATTGTCTTTTATAACTACCTTGAAATCTGATTCCATCTGTTCCTTGTTGATTGATTAATTTTGTTATGTTACTCTTTTGTTATGTTTGTTTCTTTTTTTTCTTTCTTTCTGAGAAAATCATATGGGCTAGGTCACCTCAGTTATGGAATCTAGAATCTTCGATGGTCGTGTTAGTTGGTATACTGAGGACATGTAGTCAGATTTTAGATATATTTCTCGGGTATGGGAATTTAAGGTTTTTGCCGTCGCATGCGGCAATGTGGAAATTTTAAATACCATGAACCCAAGGGTACGTACCTTAGTCAAGGACTCTGTGATTATCGTAGCCTTGCTCACTAGCATGATGAAGACTCTGGACAACATGATTTTGGACAGACGCATATGATTAACAGGTTGTATCTTGAGAAGGTTTTAAACATCATACCCTTCTGTTGTTGTAAATAACTTAGGAGTAGGGATATTTAGTTTGTGGAGCTTGTTCATAGGTAGACCTTCATAGTGAAATGATGTGACGACTTGTAGAGTGTCTGTACCCTAGAGATGATAGTTAGCATTGGTATTAGAATAGTAACCTATTGTAGATGATTTCCCTATTATTTATAATACCAACCAGTTTATATATAGGATGTTAGTATGCCTTACAGCCTTCATGATTGTTATTATTTTCCCTTACCCTTCCCAGAGAGGCACGCATGACTAGAGCCTGTCCTTGAGTATAGTTGTAGTTGCACCTAAGACTGAGAGGTCTATATACATAGATAGATTGCAGAAGGTATTGGCATATGGGATATGGGTTTGGTTAGTATCTATAGGTCATGGTTGTATAGGATTATTGACATGTTGTTTAGCCTATATTTGGTTCAGTTTTCTATTTTTGTTAAGTTCTCTTTGTGTTGAGTTCAGTCTTGTTTGATCAACCTTTACAGGTAGTATGCAGACCCTTGCCTGATACGTATGCATGCTACACTTTGATTACCAACCTATCTAAATACATATTAATATGTTGTTGATGTTTAAATTCTTAAAATCCTAATATTCTGATACAGTACAGTATCAGAGACTGGTTCTCTGCTTTTTCCTGCTTAAATTCGTAAATTAAATATAAATTTCATGTTATTAGTTATGTTTACATCACTGCACATGTATGCTATACATAGGGTATTTTCCATAAATAAATTCCTTTATTTATTGTGTATCTGGGAAAATTACAACTGTAGGAATCTGATCTAGAAGACGATCACTTTATCCCTTGGACTATGTGAAGAAGAAAAGCTCTCAAAATTTTGACAATAGATAACTATGTATCTGTACAATGAATGAGAAAAAGAACTCTATTTATAGAGTCAAAAATAATAACTGAAAAGATAACTGTCTTCACAGCCTGTGCTTAGTTGAAAATCACGCAGGATTTAACATACGCAAGACTGTGAGCAGTTACTGGACGTGGCCTGTAACTGTTGGACACATGGCGATCATGCATGAGTCATGTGCAAGTTACAGGACACACAGGCGAGAGATCAGTGGCATGGCTGCCACGTACTCCAATTTGATGAAATCCACGCAGACTTGTTGAAGACAAAATCCACGCAGACTCGGGGTAGAAAGTTTCAAAATCCACGCAAACTTGGGGCAGGAAGCTTCAGAATCCACGCAGATTTGGTGAAGAAAACTTCAGAATCCACGCAGACTTGAGGAAAAAAACATCAGAATCCACGCAGATTTGAGGGAAAGCTCAAAATACACGCAGACTTGAGATAGGACTGCCAGTTGTCTTGATTCAGCGTGCCTCGACTGACACAAAATCTCTGACAATGATTGCTTTTGTCAGTCGCATTAAATGACAAGAAGCTCTTTTGGTACGCCAACTTGACGAAGGTTGAGTCTTGCTGAAGAAGATTTCGAAAATCACGCAATAGACGGCTGTGTTCTCTCGAATTACTCTCTGATAAATGATGAGTTGTCTCCTCAGCGTGACTTTGTAAATATTGTCCTGATCAACTGAGCGTGACTTTTGACTCTGTCATGATCAACTCAGCGTGACTGTCATTTTTAAAGGCCTACAAGACCTCCTTCAAAGTTTTCGAAAAATTGAAAAGACTTCAAAATTTTCGAAATACTTTGAAAAATAAGATGATAAAATAAAATCAGTCACGCTGAGATGACTTTTAAAGAGATTTTTACTCCAAAATGATTGGGCTGTTGGGATTCTGTGCAGTTAGGATCCCGTATCAATCTCCTAAATCGAGGCAAATCATGATAGGCCGTTTGGAATTCTTCATAAGCCTATAAATAAGCCATAGATTACTTCTTTCTTTCTTTACTTGCATTTGAAAGAGAGAACCCACAGAAGAGAACTTCATCTTCTCCGACGAACTCCTTACTCTCCGACTTCTTCTTCTCCTTTTTCAGCAGCAATGGCTCCCAAAAAAGCTGATGCTCAAGCCTAGGGGAAAGCCCCTGCGACTTCGTCGCGTGCCACAACTGACAGACTTCCTCGACAAGAAGTCCCGCAAGCTCCTATGCATCGTAAGTGATGGGAGAACACGAACTGTCGAAGACGATGAAGATGAACTCCACATAGAATTTTTTAGGATCTTAAGATATTAAACTTCAAAAATATATCCCCCCTTCTTAGGGCAAAGGATATTTAATAAAGTATGCCCCCTCTTTAGGGTCGGCCATACTTCACATCTTCGTGTTTACGAAGCTCTGTGTTTCACGCAAAGGAGCATGGTTCTCATGACTCTGCGTGACTTTTCATTTTGGCAGAAAATGTCGATGTTTGAAATAGTCACGTAGTTTCCATGACGACTCTGCGTGATTTTTCATATATTGGCAGAGATGCCAATGTTGAATTATTCGCGCAGACTTCTGAGAGTCATCTTTTGGATTGATTAGTCTTGATCTGTCAGCGTGTTTTTGTCATTTTCACTTAAATGTGATTCTGGCAATGATGCATGACTTTCATCCTAATCTGTCTGAGCCTTGTGTGAATTAATCATCTGCATGAATAAATCGCTCAGCATGTCACAGTAGTATATCCATATGGAGTCTGCGTGACTTTTGAAATTTCCTTCAAATACTGTAATACACGCATAGACATAGATATATCTGACTTTGTTTTCTATCATTTCCTGTAGTGAACATCCGGAGCGAAGAAGCAGATTTTGAAGGGTGCTTGAGTATCTCATTTAAGCATGATCTATCTCATATAACATTCCCTCAATTTGATCTTCCTGAAGCAAGACTATCACTGTTGGCCAATCAAGACCACACAACCTTACTCTGCTTGATGAATGGACAACCTTTCCAGAGTCTGGATCTGGTATCCCACAAGAAACCAGCATTCTTGTTCGGAGATGCTATAGCACAAAAATCTCAGCCGAAAGGCATCAGGGAGAAGGTGTGCTTCTGTTTTGAGGGGGATGTGAAATAACCCATGTATTGGCCAAAGGTTTCCCGGGACTTGTCAATCATGAGACTTATGCATGCCAGCTATCCGAGAAAGATGTCCTGGTATTTGACAGAATATCAGCAAGCGAAGGCAAGCCATATTATTTACAGGAAGAAGGGATTTTTCAGTGCCCCGGAGGATCATGTATCAGTGTTTCGGGGTTTGAAGCCTATATGTATACCACCTGAAGATTCATCCATATTGATGCCGTTCAGGATGCCCATTTTCATAAACGAATTCATGTCCAACAAGAATGCATTCTATCCGACCGATTCGACGCCGAGGATGAACGGTCTAATGAATCAGGAGAATGTGAGATGGAAGACTTTAGTCCACTGGGCTTTGGGGAATTTTGAAACTGAGCTGAAGAAGATAAATCTCTATGATGCCATCGTCAATTCATCCTACGGCTTCAAACCTAACCCTTTTCTGTTCCTGGCTTTGGTTGAAAGGTACAACCATAGGACGGGAACCTTTATGACTCCGAAAGGAGGGATGGACTTCGCCCTTCATGAGATGGAATACATCTCACACTCCATCTCACACCTGCCTTCAGGCTCGCTGCCGTATGAGGAATATGTTCCTACGACAGAAGAGCTGAACTTTCTGTCAGAGAAGAACCCAGAGATGGTCCATCTATTCGAAGAGATGATGTGCCATTTTGGCACATGTACTCTATATTACAAGGGTTCCAAGGATGAAGCTGGCAACCACATTCAGAAGTGGATGTCCTACCTTTTCATGAACCGTGAAAAAGATGATAAGAAAATAAGCGAGAAGAGATGGTACCAGATCAACAATTTTAAACCTCTCTCTGAAGGTGAAATCATTTATCTGCTGGAGAAATATGATTGCAAGGATTTCACTATTACTGAAGACTGGTACGAGTTCAAAGCTGGAACCACTTTCAGCTCTTATGTTAGACAGAGTGGAAAGAGTCTGTCAAGGAACGGTCATCTGGCCGGATTCCTATCTCTGTGGTTGAGGAGATTCATCGTTCCTGGCTCCAGTTCCTTAGACAGGATACACAGAGGCGTTATCTTTGTAGCGGTGCGCCTTGTGTATGGTTACAAGCTAGACTTATTATCGGCAATGACCTGTAGGCTGAATGCAGGTCTCCAGAATTTTGTCACTAACATGCTGTCTGCTCAGAGCATGATGACTGAAGAATTCCCAAGGATAGAGATGCCCTTCACGTATCTTTATGGTTGGCTTCTCCTTCATCATGATGGTCTGATACCTCCAGGGGCAGGAGGAAGTAGCAGTCTTTTTCTGGAGAGGTACTCTGGAGAAACGTTCTGGAAGGTTCACACCCTCCCAGAATGCAGAAATGTCTTGAATCGGGCATCACATTGGTCTATCCAATGTGTCCCTCCACCACAGGGCTATGAGAGCATGCCCTTAAACATGATGGACGGAGATATGGGGAACAGGTTAGACGATGTAGCCTTTCAATGGTTGCAGAGGATACAGCCTTCCCATCTATTGTATCGTCATAAAGAAATGGCGTATCTAGAGCCATATTTACCAAGCCGATTTGCCAGACAATTCGGTTATGATCAACTTCACGTTGGGAACGCCACCTCTTGCTTATCTGCTCGTGGAGGGCTTGTCGACGGAGCTCGAGCTTGTAGATATTTTGCGGCTAGGGATACAAAAGTTGTATTCTCTATGCCTAATCCTTTATCTAGCTCGGGGCCAAAGATGCTTTATACATATGCTCACTTTTATGTGTCGTCGAACACTTTTAGGCCGAGTTTCAATCTGAAGACCTTTGTTGCAGAGGATGAAACGAAGAGGTCAAAGAAGAGGATTGTTATTCAACATTTTCCTCCGGAACCCGAAGATGAAACAACTGAGGTTGAACCTTTGTATGAATTGTTTCAGGAGGGAAATTTTCCTGATGAAGTTCTCCCCCCTATATTCGTATCTCTTTCTAAGAGGAAGAGAAGCGATGAATCTGAGACTATCTCCAAGAGGAGTACTAAGTCTCCAACATCCAAGAATAAAAAGGAAGGGGTCTCGGTGACTGCTACTTCATCTTTAGGCGGTATCTCGGTTGATGAGGACGATGCCGCTGATAAAGACGAAGAGACTGATGGAGACGACGCTCCTTTGATAAGGAGGTCAAGAGGCAAATATGTCAAGAAGTCTGTCAGCAAAATTAAGGGCAACAAACTCCTAGAAACGATCATGAGTGGAGGAGTTTTGCCAGAAATCAATGAAGCAGCTTCTACTGAGAAGACCGAATCTGATGATATTCACCTTGCAACAGCTTCAACTGAACAGACTGAAGGAGAGTCTGTTCAAGTTCAGGAAACAACTGCTCCGACCACAAGTGGAGTAGCTATTGAACCCTCGGAGACGAGGATAATCCCATTTGAGCATGGGACAGAAGGCGTCATTCAAGCACTGGATGACCAGATTGATTACTCTGAAGAAGCAACAGCTCCGGAAGAAGCTACCAAACAGTCAGAAGTTCCAGAAATTCAAGCTGAAGAAAACATTTCTTTGGCCAGAGGCGATGAAGACGTGCCGGCGTCTGAGCTATCAGCTGCTGATGATCTGTTAAAGAATGTTTGTCAAGATATCATTCTTCGAACCGATATTCCAGAGACAACTGAACCGGCAGCCAATACCGAGCTTGCTATCGTCATTATTCCAGAGACTCATGAAGATGTAAATATCATTGATTCTAAATCAGAAGCTCATCCTGAAGACGAAGAAGAAGAAGAAGAAGCTGAAGGAGGAGAAGACTGGCATGCTGGCACTTTGACTTCTTATGATGAGGATAAAGTGAAGGGGAACAGAATAGAGCTTAGCCCTGAACCTGTTCAATCACCGAACAACGCTGTAGCACCCAGTAATTCTGGAGCTGGAAGCAGCCATATAAAACAGGTATCGAATACAATCATGGACCGGCTGCGAGAAGAAGCAAAACTCCCTCCACATACTGAATATGAACCTCAGCCAGGTAGAACTTTATTTCAGATTCTGTTTCCGCTGTTTTTTTTTTAATACTGATTATATTTTTCTTTAACTGTAGGAACTGCTGCAGCAATGAGTTCGACTCATGCTCCGCTTATCCAGGCTGATGCTGATGAAGGGAGTTCACACTTGCCAACTTCTCCGGTCGCACATACTTCTGTTCCAAGGATTCAAGCTTCTTCTTCCATGATGACAGCAACTCCTGGATTCGAGACTGGGCTAGCAAGATGTCACGACCCGATCCCAATTTAATGGGTCGAACCGGACCATGCCCAGCCTGTACCGTGGTGAGACGGCGGCAGTAAGTTGTTCCATTGCAGGTATTCACAACAACACAAGTACATTTGTCACAACTGTTCTATTCGGAATTGAAACTTTATTTGATAAAATATTCAGAAATACAACTGGAAGGGAAATGCAGAAAGAAAACTACAAACACCAAATAAAAGAAAATGCAGAAAGGGAAACTATCTAAGCATCAGGTTCAGCAGTCCCAGGATCAGCGTCCTCCAGAGACGGCTCTGGTACCGTTGCAGGGTAGAGGACCGGGTCATAATAGTCATTATAGAATAGCTCGTCATCCTCAGTGTTACCTAAAATGTTGTCTCCAGTCAGGAGGGAGCAAGAACGAAGTATGCATCTCATATCTTAAATAGTAATTGGAAAGTGCAGGATAAACAGTTGAAATAATATTTTCAGCAGTTTAAAACAGTTCAGTGTGTTTTGAATATACAAACGTCTATGACCGGCTTGGGTTAAACAGTAGTATCCTAGCGATACGATATGGCTTATCCCCGTGTGTGAGAGGGGTAAGCTAACACAGTCAGTTCAGTAGGGGCTTTGGTCATAAACGTTTACACTATTCCCCCAGTCCCAGATTCAGTAACAGTAACAGTCGGTAGAGTTCCGTGCCAGCAGTGTGGTTTAACATGCATCTTAACTTTTATTTTAAATTATTTTTATTTAATGTTTAAGCTATTTATTATAATTATTTATTTACTGCACTTTATTTAGTAATTTTAATCATTTCCTCTTATTTGATGTAAAAATAATTGTACAGGGCATAAGCCCATTCTAGGATGTTTAGCTGTGCCCTTGTATTGTGTAGCGTAGATTTTATTTTCTTTTCTGGGTGGATGTGATCTTGGGTGGTTTTGATTAGACGTATAATCGTAGTTAGAGCGTAACTTTATAATTAATTAAGAATTTATTAAAGATAAAATATTAGTAAATAACTAGTTCATGATTTATCACTAAAAGAAACTGTATTTTTATAAATATTACAAAAAACACAAAGTTCCTAGCAAGAACCTTGGGAATGTATCCGGAGATCATTTATTCATATCTAGATACATATTCCAGACGCTTCTTGAAGGATGAAGCCATGCCCTTTTCTGATCTTCGAACTATGGTCAAGTTCCCACTGATGGCGCTGCGACATGCTGGTTGCGAATCTCAGTGCATCTTCTTCGAACATCTCCTAGATGAGTTAGAAGTAACTATCCGAAAATACTGGAAGACCAAGAAGGAGGACATTGACTCTTTAACTGTAGCTGAGATTGATCAACTAGAGCATGAAGCACAATCTCAACAGGCAGCTCTCGAAGCATTTCTTGCCTCCTCTACTGAAAAATTAGTAGAAAAGGGTGAAGAAATATTAGCTGCTCATCGAAGAGTAGGGTTTTTAGAGAAAGATAAAGCGTCCAAGACTGAAGAACTGAAGAAATTGAAAGAGGAATTAGCTCGTCTTCATGAGCGTATTGCTGTCATGGAAACAGAGCAAGCTAATGTTGCTGCTGCTTATATCTCTGAAGCTGAACGCTGTGAGACTCTTCAGAAGCAACGAGAACAGATGCAGGCGGAACAGATTGAAGAAGTCAATCGTCGCCAGTCTTCCATCATTATTTTTGATGAACAGAATGTTACAATTGTAGCAGCAGAAAGAGTTAGAAAGACTCATGAAGAGAAACTGAATGCTGTTCTAGATCGCATTAGAGAGCTGATAACTCCAAATAAGTGAATCTCTTTTATTTTCACTTTCACTTGTATTTCATATTTTGATTCTGGAATGAATGAAAAATCCTTGATCTGATTTTTGGTTTTGCTGTTTTGATGATGATAGATTCATAGAAAATATGTTCAGAGGTAAATAATACATGACATATTTCAGTAGAATAGAATATACAAACGAACTTTGTAATTCTATCAAATGATATTAAACCAGAAATGATCTTAGTTTAATACTGATTGGAAAAAATAGAATTCAGACATAAAAATATCTTTGAACTCAATTTTTCATGATCTTTAGACTCGAAAATCAAAAGACTAGATGAATGAATGGATTAACCGTCAGATTATAATGAACGAACGAACCGTCAGATAGATGAACGGACGAACCGTCAGGTATTAATTGAACGGACGAACCGTCAGATGAACGGATGAACCGTCAAGTATGAATCACTTTTCAAAACAGTCAATAGAAACCATATTGGAAGACAGAATGTTGCAGTAGAAATCGCCGATACTCGTATCGGAATCCCAAGAAGTGGTACTGGAAGAATCAGATCTCTTATCTTCGTCAGATTCGGGATCTTCATGAACAATATTGATAAAAGGAGTAGGAGCAATGTAGCCCAATCCGCATTTAGTCCTTCCATATTTCAGAGGAGGAATACGAACAGGCATTCTTCTTCCTTTTCCACTATTGAGGCCAGCCCTGAAGTCATAGCCCATATTTTTGATGATGTCTTCAGATTGCTGACTATAACGACGTAGTTGTAATCTTCCAGTATCATCATTTTTGTCATCATCTTCTAAATCAGAAGGACTTTGAGGCCCTTTGTAGAAGAATATTAGAATGTCTCCTGGCTTTCTGCTGGGAACTAGAAAGTTTGAAGATTGTACAGGTTCTAGGGATACATCTGTATGAACAGTCTGTACAACTCCAATGGTTATTGTGTTCAAGTCATCTAACAAATGTAAATAACTATGAACATAATTACACACATCAGCGTACTGCAAAGATGGAGACTTTTTATTAAATGTAAAAGCAGCAATATTTACATTAGGAGAAGGCTGAGCCTTAGAGATCTTAGCCAAGTCAATGACTAAAGGGGAAGAAGAAGAATGAGAAGAAGCTTTGTTTCGATTAAGATCGATAACAAATGGCTCAGAAGAGGTGAGCTCCCTTGAAGCTTGAGATGGAAGAGTAATCCGCCCTCCAACTAGAATTAGCAGAGTACCCTGTGAAGATACAGGAACTGTAGCACGCCCACTGACAGGAATGATCATTGTGTCTTGAGCAGACGACTGAGGTAACGGAGAGATCCGTCCATTCACTGGAATGATGAAAGAACCTTCTCCAGAGGGTTTGGAAGATTGTTGCTGAGTAGTTCGACCTTTAACAGGGATTATTAAAGTCTCACTTTGTGCATCCTCTTTCTCCATAGCTTGTATGACCCTTGTATACTCTTCTTTGTACATTCGGGAATCATTGAAATAAGCTTCAACCCCATGGAAGGGATTTATATCAGCAACTTCTTTTTGTACTCTTCCATTGCTATCAATGTACTTAAAACACTGATGAAGAGTAGAAGGCACCACATTATTTTCATGAAGAAAGGGCCTCCCAAGAAGAAGATTATAGGATCCCACGATCTCAATCACATAGAAAGTGACTTTGGATCTGAAATTGCCTATCTGAAGCTTCAGATGAATCTTTCCCAAAGGCTCGCTTCGGCTTTGATTGAATCCCAAGATAGTAGTAACCGTCTTAGAGAGCTTGTGAAGAGTGATTTTTAGTTCATCCAACAGACTTTTTGGCATTATGCTTATAGCAGACCCTGGGTCAATGAGGATACGATCTATCTTCATCGTATCGATATAACTAGTATAGTAGAGAGGCCGATCATGTCGATTATCCTCCAATAGTATGTCGTCTTGTGTAAAGGTGATATTTGGGATAATCTCTAATATACTGTTGCAATGTAAGCAAGTGGCAGGTTCTGCATCTGGCTTCTTCAATTGTGCAAGACAAGAGTCAGCCTGTAGAAGTGCTTCACTTAACGTCTCCCGAGTCTCTTTGGAAAGACGTAGAAGTTCAAAGAGGGACATTCTAGCTGGAGTATTAGCAAGTTGAGCTAGAATGTCGAAGTTATAAGGCTTCTGAAGTCCAAGAGGAGGGGACTTCTTGATTGGCTTATCAATCCGAGCCTGTTGTTTGCCTTTCTCAAGAGCTGTAGGTTTGGAAGGAGCAGGTTCGACTGGTGTAGTTGAAGGAACAGGTGCAATGGATGATTCTTCTTCAGGAGGAACATTAGGAGCATCTTTATCAGCTGGAGGGATATCAAGAGTATCCTCAGGATTCTTAGAATATTCCTTTAGATAAGGTTTCCCCGTTCGAGTAGCACCAGCAAGTGCTTCTTCTTTCTCTTTTGGCTTTGTGTCAGAGGTAGACCCAAAAGAAGTCATATGACATGACTTAATCTTTCCGGCCTTCTTGGACTTTCGAGAAGTAGTTTTTTGAGGAGATTCAAAATCTGCCACTAGATCAGGATGAATCCACATGATTTCTCCTGTTTCCAAAGTGATTGGCACTATCCTTCAGATTGCGGAGGAGGAGTATTCACTATCTCAAGAGTTGCCTTGGGAATAGGAACAATCCCACTTTCAAGGAGTTGAGGAGGGAAATCTCTGAATTGCATAGAGACGACGTTGGAGGTGACGGTCTTCCTTTTTTGGAGTAAGGGAGATAGCTCCAGATTTAATCATTTCTTGGATCTTTCCTTTTAGTACATAACATGTACGAATTGTGTGACCCAGCATTCTGTGATATGGGCAGTATTTGGGATGATCTGTCTTACCAGCTTCATCAGGTTTCTTGATCTCAGGTAATTGTATCTTATTACCTTTCAGCAGACATTCAAAGATACCAAGGACATCATCATCATCGAAAGAATATTCTTCTTTAGGGCGAGGTGTTCTTGGTTGTTGAGTTGTAGAGGTAGGAGAAGTTTGAACAGTTGATGCATCTTTGCTCTGAAGATTAACTTCAAGAGTTTCTTTTCCTTTGCGAGCATTGTTTTTATTGTTAGTACCTTGACCTGTTTCTTTGGGAGTCATCTGCACTCCTAAACCTTTGAAGGTTTCAGCACTAATTTCTGCGGCCTTGGCACTAACTATGAAAGAAGGCCAGTCTTGGAATTGGATGGATCCTGTCCACATGCTGATGATTGGCAACAAGTTTGATTTGCACGTGTCGATGGTGACAGCATCAGGAGTTCCAAGAGGCATCTTCAGAGCTTCTCTTCGAAACCGTTCAATGTACTCTTCTGCAGTTTCATTATTTTTCTGCTTGATTCTAATAAGAGCAGACATAGTCATGTCATTGAGCCCTTCATAGAACCGTTCAAGAAATATCTGTTTGAAACCGGCAAATGAGGTAATGCTCCCATCTGGGAGACTTCTATACCATTCATAAGCCGTTTCCTTGAGACATCCAACAAACACCCGGGTAATGAGGGCGTCGCTTGGTTGCAGCTGATCAGTCATCACTTCAAAGTGATTAATAAACTGACTTGGAGAAGTGGTTCCATCATAGAATGAGATAGTAGGAGGCTTGTATTTAGGAGGATATGATACTTGCTTCCATTCTATCGGATAAGGTTGCTTAATGCCTAACCTTTGTAAACCATCCTTCTGTTTGAATGCCTCGAATTGAGTTTTGAGATTCCTCAATTCTTCATTAACAACTCCGGAAGATTGTGGAGTTGTAACTTATAGAGAATAGTTGGGAGAAGGAACAGCATTATAAGCAATACCCCCAGCTTCAGAGAGACTAGGGTTTGGTTGAGCTGGTCCAGGAGTATTGGATTGTACTGCTGGAGGAACTTGTACTGGACTCATATCAGTGTCAGTTGGTATGGCATCTGGTACAGTCTGTCGATTTTGCATCTGAGCTATCATGAGTTCATACATCGACTTCATAGTATCAGCCATAGACTTCATTTGCTGTTCCAAAGAAGCAATCCTTTGATCTTGAGGAGTCACCGAAGAGGAAGGTTCATTGTTCAATTCAGTATTCCCATCCACCATATATGTAGTGACTGTACGAGGGATTATTGATGAATTAGTGGATGTTGTATGCTCTGAATCACTGCTTCGTGCATCAAAGTCATTTATAGGAGAACTACCCCCAGTAGGAAGAGGTGGGAAGTTAGATTCTCCCAGGAATTCAGAATCATCTTCAGAGATCAAATTTCTTTGACTAGAAGCTAAGACTCTTGCTCTGGTGTTTCTATATACTCCATCTGGACTATCAGCTCTACCCCCAGTATCCCGAGAGGTCATGTTGACAGAAGCAAACAAAGGCTCATCTTCATCAGGCATAGGTTCATACTGAATCCGATTGAAGACAGATTGTCGTTTTGTTTGACATCTGCATTACATTGTGACTCTTGGCTGGAAGTCACATTCATGATCAACATGGTCATAAGCCATTGATTGACATCTGCATTGAATTATGACTCTTGGATAGAAGTCACATTCAGCATGGTCCTTTGACACAGAATCACTTCTTCTCTTCTGTTGAAGATATTCTCGTAAATCTGTTTGTGAATATTGAGGAGTATATTTCTTGTTCTTGGGTCTTGATGGCTCTTGATTATATAGAGAATGATTAATATGAGCCACATAGTTTCTTGCATACTCTGCATCTGGATCTCTTATCCTTGTTTCCAACTGGTATAGTTTCTTAACACCAGAAGTGTTAAGTTTTGTTCTTAGATCAGTTGTAGGTAACACATTAGTTTTGGAAACATGGAGTTTTCCTTCCATTGATCTGGATATTTGCAAAGAAGGAAGAGTTGAACCATCCCTTTGATTAGGAGTTGGTAACAGACCCTCTTTTATGGACAGATTCTGTGCCCAATTCGAAGAAGTCATAGAAGAAGACATTAAGGAATGTTTCTTCTTAGACTCATTTAAGTTTTGAGACATAGAATGTCCAGAAGGAAGAGTAGTCAAAAGACCATCTTCTTTTCTTTGACTAACAAAATTGTCAGTCAAAGCTGTTCCTGAAGTAAAAACTACAGGAACAGAAGAAACAACTAAAGAGTTATTCCTTTTCGAAGGGACTTTGTGTGGAAGACCACCCCCACTTCTAGTAGAACTTGGCAAAGAAGAAGAGATAGCTAAAGAGCTATTCTTCTTAGATGAAATACACGCTGAAACAGGCTTGGTTAAAGAACCAATGCTGTTAGCGTGACTTTTGACTTTTGAAGTACACGCTGGAACAGACTTGGCTAAGGAGCCAGCACTGTTAGCGTGATTGTTGATTTTAGAATTACACACTGGAACAGACTTGGCTAAGGAACCAGTGCTGTCAGTATGACTTTTGGGTTTGAAATTGTACGCTGGAACAGATTTGGCTAGGGAGCCAGTACTGTCAGCGTGACTTTTAACTTTGGAAACACACACTGGAACAGATTTGGCTAAAGAGCCAGTACTGTCAGCGTGATTTTTGGATGTGAGATTGCACACTGGAACAGATTTGGCTAAAGAGCCAGTACTGTCAGCGTAACCTTTGATTGCTGTCATCTTCGAGCGCACAAGAGTGTGCGTACTTGCAGTAGAGTTCTTGCCAGTGTTAGGAGTAGACACTATGGCAGAGACTTCACTATTGGCTGCCAACTGATTCTTAGGGACATAGACAGAGTGTCCCTTCGACTTGGCAGTGATAATGGAGGCTGTAGTGGGCTTATCACTCTTAGCCCGCTGCATTTCTTCATAGGCAAGTTGATCGAATTTGATCGTCATCACCTTCTTCGTCGAGCCGATTGACGAAGTGTCGCATTGAGTTGTGATCATCTTAGAAGAGGAGATGGTTTTTCCCAGCAGAGTCGCCAATTTGTTTATGGAAAACATAGGGTTTCAATTCAAAAAAAAACTTGGTTGAGTTTTGTGTTTGAATTTGTCAAATCTAAGACTGTGTGCATATTAACCCTTAATACTGGATTTTAAATGTTAGTTCAAAATTGCTATTTTTTTAAAAAAATGTAATATTTTGAGCTATATACATTGTTGTATGTAGGGATATAATGTTAGGTTTCATATTCTTACATGTTTGGTTGTGATAAACATTGGGTTGGTTTGATGTTCGAATTTCTTCAAAATCCTAAAACTGAATACATGATTACATTTTTACATTGATTTCAAATGTTTAGTTCGATTTTAGATTTAATATGCATGTAATATTGAACTGTGTGCATAGATAAATGTATGGATAGTATGTTAGGGTTCATCTCCATCATGTTAGGATGTGTTGGGAGCATTGAGTTAGTTGTAATGTTTCAAATTCCTAAAAATCTGAAACTGCATTATGTTAATATTACCCTGGTTTAAATATTAGCTCATTTCAAGATTTTGTATGTAAATGCTGAACTAAAACTGGATTTAACCTTTCAATACTAAGTTATACCCTGTACAAGGACACACACACCCTAACCTAGTATACACTGCTATGTAAATCTAACATTTTCTCTCTATGTTATGTTCATATACCTGTATAGATATAAATATAGAGTTTATGCATACATGTTATAATGTATATAGATACATAACTAAATCTCTACCTATATATATATATATATATATATATATATATATATATATATATATATATATATATATATATATATATATATGGTTAGCCATGCATGTTATGAGCAAATGGGTTGTGTATTGTAGATTATTTAACCAATATGTCATGAGTAGTATAACTGGATAGCTATTATTTTGAAACCCAAATCCTCATATACACTTTCATGTATATTTCACATATACACATGCCTACTATCTAACCATATGAACATGTCCACATACATCTATACACACACGAACCACATAACCTTTACATAATGCTAGCTTTTTCCTCTCTAACACACTCTCTATATATACACATTGTGATTGGATTCCATGCAATTGACTTTCATTCTTTAACTTTGATTTTTTTTCTTGAATAGTATCCCTTAATAGATAATTGGTAGTTATCTTTATGATATTTTATTTTTTGATAAGTACCAATTTTTATATAGGAGGGTAGACTGCCTTACAGTCTTGATGAATGTTATTTCTGTATCTTTTCTAGTTTAGCGCCCTAGATTGCTTGTGTCTTTTGATACCCTATGACCGTTTTGGTTAGCATGACTAGTAACCTAGATGAGACCTCAGACTGATATTACATGCCATGACCCCATAGGTTACACTTTCCAACTGTATGATTTAAAAAGGTTTCTGAGACTATGATTGCTGGGGGCTTAACCTAGAAGGGGTGCGATCATCTTAATTTCGAGGACGAAATCTTTATAAGGTGGGTAGGATTATAACACCCAGTTTTTCAGATGAGGATAATTTTGAAATTTTATAATTATAATTATTATTTATTGATACTTATTTTATATTATAATTTTTGGTAATTTTTAATCATTTAAAACTATTTTAGAACATGATTTATGATTTTGGTGTTTGATAGTGTAACCTTGGAGACTGGTTGACCTAGAACCTAGCCTTGTGATTAGGGTAATTTGTTTATCATTTCTAGTTTGAGGGTATTTTTGTCATTTTTGGGGTTATTCGAATTTATTAGAATTTATTTGAATTTATGGGAATTTTTAGGAATTATTTTGGAATTGTTTGATTGAGGTTGACTAGGTTGACTTTGACTAGCTTTGACTTGGTAGGCTAACCTAGAAGCTAACTGTGAAACCCGTAATTTTAGAAAATTATTTTTAATTATTTTCAATTGTTAATTTGGGAAATTGAATTTTTGAAACTGGGACTTATCAAAACATTTTCTAATTAATTAAAAATTTTACAATTATTATTTTCAAGAAAATAAATTGACTGGATTTTGTATGTCAGCCTAGATATGAACCCGGTTTGATTGAACTTAAAAAAAAAAAAAATTTTGAATTAATTAAGATTTTTAAGAAAACAAATTATTTTCTCAAAAGCCTTAAAACCATTTTCTTGTTGTTGTTGTTCAGCCCATTGAAATTTTGTTAGCTCATTATTTCAACTTAGAATCATAGCCCTTAGGCCCAAATCCAATAATCCATTTGACCCACAACCCATTATAACCCATTTAGGATCTATAATCCATTTGGTTCATTTCTACAGCAGAGTGAATGAGTTAAAACTCATTCATGGAGGAATGGAATCATTTCCATGGTTGGAGCTTTCTATAGACTTTTCGGTTTCCTTCCCGACCAACTGACGGACTCCTCCATTCCTCTTCCGAACGGCCATGGCCGTTGGCCTTCTTTCCATGGTAACTTCCTTTCTCCATCTACTATATAAGGCCCTACTCCCAACCATTCTCCACCACTCTCCCCTTTCCAAATCCCTAACCGTGCCCTAGCCCGATTTTTTCGGCGATTCCGAGTCTTTCCGGCGAACCCCGTCCCCGACGCCACCTACCCCAGGCCGCGCCCTATCCGACGACTAGCCCCGCAGCAGCTGGCCGCCTCCCGAGTTCCCGAGCCACCCCTCGCGGCTTTCCCGCCGCCGGACCCGCGCCTCCAGCGCCGTCGGTCCCTTCCGCGCGCCCTCCCCGGCCATATCTGACTCGGCCCAGCGTGTTCCGGCGTGCCTCGACCGTGTCGGCCACCTTACGTTCGGCGTCCGACCCCGACAGCGTACCCTAGTTCCGGCACTCCCTGTGGCCGACCGATCAACACTGTTCCGACCTTCCGCCGAGTTCAGAGTTCCCGATCTGCGTTCCCGGCTCAGATCTGTGGTTTTCTACTGTCCGCGAGTACTGGAACGTTCCGAGTCCGAGGCATCACTTCGGATTCCTTTATTTTTCGGTAACCTCTGGATAGTCCCATAGTTCTCTATTTTAGCCTGTGATGAAAACCTGGTCCATTGATTCCTTCGGGAATTCAGATTGTTGGTTACGTTTCGATTACGTTTCCATTTCCGAAGTTTCTTCGGAATTAGTATGCTGTGGGTTTTTTTTGGTCTTCGCGATCTTTTTCGATTTCGGATTTTTTCGACTCCTTCGGAAACAGTTCTGTGGTTATAGATTTATATACATATTATTTTGGGTTCTGTGATTTCTTGGAATTTTCGAGAATAATTCGGAATGGACGTTGTTAGTTTTCCGATTTACTTTGGAAGTTTCGATATCAGTTCTGGACTTCGAATTTATTTCGGAAAAATAGTTTTTGTGGTTATATTGGTTTGGGATTTATTTGCAGGAAAAATCGGCGCGTTTTCCAGTTTTGGGTTATCCCGAAAATAGAGGGAATGCTGCCGAAATTTCTATAAAAATTTGATTATATGATTTTAAAATAATTTTCAGAAATTATATTATTTTTGGGCGACGACCTTATCGGTATATGGTCCCCAGTGAAATGCAAACGCACCGGTCTGTCCGGACGTTGAGGCAGAGTAGCTGTAAATGAAGATTGGACCAGTTCTGAGACTCATTCTATTTTTAAATTAGAATTAATAGTTGTTATTATTATGTAAATTTTGTAGGACTAACAGTTTCTTTCTCTTATTTTAATTCATGGAAATGTAAGAGCATAAGCTCATTTGTTTATTTTTTTGTAAAATTGTAATAAATAGGAATTAGCTGTGGATTTTTCTGGGATTGTGAATACGTAGGATTAATTAATATTAATTAGTTAGAAATTCACGATTTTTCTCATTTAAAGAAAAGAAAATATATTTATATAAAATACTAATTTTTCTCCAATAAATTGATAAAAACAAGTTTTTCGAAATAAAATATAAATTTAGATTTCCTTAATTGTAATGCACTAGAAAAACGTGTTTTGTTTGTGGTTGGTTAATACAAGACTAAAATTAACTAGGAAACAAAATCTAGAGATTGTAACTAGATAATTCTAGAGTTGTGGTTTCTGAGACAAAATTTCCGGAAATGTAGGACTTCAAAGAAGAGTGTGACTGTTCAAAATCCGAAGTACTAAACTCGTCCAACTTGAGAAAAGGCAAGTACATTTATGTGAATTTACGATTATTTTAACAATCATTTCATTGCAATTTTAAACCATTGTATACACGAACTCTTTCGAGAGTACTGACCGTACTGTTGGGGACTGGGGGAGTAGAGTAATGGATATGACCAAATCCAAAATTAGAATAACTGACTGTATTAGCTTTCTCCTCTTCACACGGGGACAAGCCATACCGTATCGCTAGGATACTACTGTAACCCAATCCGGTCATATTCATTACCTATTCATATCACTGTACTGTATTTCAAAACTGTTTCATTTTTAAACTGTTTAAAAGTGCATGATATTAATTGTCATTTTAATTGTTAAAATTTGCATGAACTGTACTTTGCTCCTTTCCTGACTGGATAACCGTAGGTACTACTGATGACCTGGAGATGCTGATCAATACCTACTATGATCCTGATATGTACCCGGCGGTACTTCCACCTGACGAGGATGTTGTGGCATCACCATAGATGCTACTTTTGTTTGGGAGTTTATTTGTTTTATGATTTCAAGTTATGAATCTTTGTAACAGAACAAGTTTTAAATTATCGTTTAAATAAATGTTGTGGCAAATTTAGTTTCAAAATGTTGTTGATCACCTGCATATGGATTACAGCTTACTGCCGCCGTCTCATCAACGGTGCAGGCTGGACATGATCCGATTCGACCCAAGTATTTAGGGACCGGGTCGTGACACTAACCCTAGTTGTGTTGGACTTGGTTAGGTCATGCAACCCTAGTTAGACTAGAGTTAACCTAGGGTTTAGTCATTAAACATAAGTTGGAATAGTTAAGTCATAAGCCATGACTTATGGTTGAACCATTAAATAGCAACTTAGCCATAGAAGCCCAAAACCATTAGCTAATGCAAAACCCTAGCCCAATCCAGCCATGGCCAGCCACATAGGGATTCCCCCTCTATAAGTATTCTCCTAGAAATTAGGGCTAGCCTCTTTAGGAAGAACAAGCTTTAGAAAGAGGTATTTTCTCAACTTCTAAAATCCCTAGAAATTCCATTTTAGCTCCATTTTTCCTCAAACAAATTGTAATGGGTTTTAAATGAAGTGTTCTTGCTGTTGTTACATGTTATTCTCAGATTCAAACCAATTCGGAGAAGTTTGACTATTAAGAGGAACACCTCTCTTTAGAGCTTTTTGGGGATTTTGATACATAGAGGTAACTTTTATTCTACACCATAAAATTCTGATTTTCTTGCATATTTGGAAAGCCCTAGGTCTACCCTAACTGTAGGTATGCCTAGACCTAGGTTTTGTGTCCGTTTCGTATCCTAAATGGACACGTATCAGTCCCATTCTCTAGGTGTTTGATGAAAAGCCCCAATGGACATTTTGATCTATTTTTGTGAAACTAAATGAATAGGAAATAGTATTTGATGTTGCTTATGCATTTCTTTTGGTCTGGGGGTGTCACTGTGTCGTGTCGGATTCGACACTTGCATACGCGTGCGTGCAGGCTGTGCACTCTGCCCTGCTGTTCGGGGGCTGTACCGGACACGACACGCGGCCACCGGACACGAGGTTCGACACACCCCATGGGGCAGTGACTGACACATCACGTGTCAAGTCTCAGGAGCCCACGTGGCGTGTCGAGGGAGCAATCCTCTTCGCACGGGTTGGGACTGACAGTTTCAGTCGAAATTTCTTGACACTGATACGGTTTTCGTATCACTCACTGACACGACTTGGACACGAGTTGCCTAGCCTAATGTGTACTCCTATGGGTGGGCTACCTAGATTGGTGACCACGAGAAATGTTGTGTCCTGTGTCGTGTGCATGACATGCGTGCACACGTGCACGATGCAGTACACTAAACAGTGCCTGTGTGCACTGTTTTGGTTTCAGGATTGTTTGGACACGTTTGTGTCCTCGTGCTTGGACACAAATACATCACATGACACGTACACAATATGTATATTCTTTACCAACCACTGTTTTGGTGTTTTAGTTCAATTTCGATGTTTAATTCTCAAATTTTCTAATTTTACTGATACCTTAATATCAGTTATTATTTCACTGTTTTTGTTCCAGATTTTAACTCAACTTTGTCATCTAATTTAACCTATTCAATGCTGTTAACAGATTGATTTTAGTCCCTGATATGGACCTCCTACTTGTAATCTATCATTGGTTCAATTTTGGTGTGTTTTGGTTAAAAACTAATTTCAAAATGGGTTGATGATATGGGGGGACTGAATTGGTTCAGTTTCACTAAACTGAGATTTTAACCTATTGATTTCCCTTCTCTCTTTCCTGTTATATTTTCAGTTTACTTACACAACACACCCTCACACAGTTTACACACAAACACATCTCCATACTATTTCACTCATCACTCCCTGGACTGTTCACACTCACTGTCCAGTTTGCACACACACTCATGTCTTCTCTCTATATATACATATGCATGAGTATATATTATATGTGTATAGCTATATATGTAATGTATATGCATATAGTAATGTAGATATATAATATATGTATACCTATATGTATATATGTTTGAGCCTATATATATATATATATATATATATATATATATATATATATATATATATATATATATATATATATATATATATATATATATATATATGTATATATGTGATGGTTCCTAATGAATATAATTTATAACCTAATGTAAAGTATATAAATATGTATATGTCTCTATGTAATATTGATTGCCTAATGTATTATAGGTAGTGGCATATAGCCAAGTATGGTTTCCATGTGTAGGCCTAAAGGCATGCAATGTAGGTTGTGTGATGTGGGTTGGCTTTATGTTGTAATAGACTAGTATAGACTTGATTAGCCTAGAATGACTTGTTTGACCTAGTTTAGACTTGTTAGACCTAGTTTGACCATAGTTGACCAAGTTTGACTTCTAGGGTTGACCAGAGTTGACCAAGAGTTGACTTTGGCCTAGATTGACCTAGACTCATGTAGAATGCATAGTAGAACTTCATTTTACCATTTTAGACTTGTTGTGACTTGTGCTGTTCTGATTAGGAGCCAGACACCACTCCTCGGATAGTACTTTCATATTGGACACTCAGATATCAGGCGAGTACATTCTCTGATCATTTCATATCCTGCTTAGAATTATTTTTCTGCATTAAATTACTTTACTTGATACTGTCACGTTGGTCACACGGATTAGTACTATATGGATCCCTTCTTGAGATGTTATCCCTTCAGGAAGCATCGGGTACTCTATGTTCTGTGCGTTTCACTTATATGGCGTATCACTATGCTTCTTTGATCACTTGTGACATATACTCTTATGATCACAGAGTCTTCTTTGAATCCTTATCCCATTTATTGGATTTTCCAGAATCCCTATTTATGGGACTACTATGTACCACCCTTCGGGGGCCGTTACATAGAATCATAACATAATCTGGTTGGATCCTTGTGTATTAATTGGGGATACGGGAGAGTAGAAGTAGACATGTGAATAATACCCAATTAGTGTAGCATCAGAATCCTTCCATAGTGTAGCATCAGAATCATCCTATGCCATTTACATGTCTATATTATACTCTGACTTACTAGCCACTGTTAGCTCTTTACTTATAGTAGATATTTCTATTACAGTTTTCTCTCTCTGTTTACATGCTGCATTTCTTCAGTATCTATATCTTACTTTACTGCATGATTATATTTTCTAACATGCTATGAACTGTTGAGATGTATTGTGCTCGCTCCTGTCCTGACTGGACCTGTTGAAAATATTACAGAGGACGAGGAGGAGGCCTGTGTGGATACCTGCTGCAGGACAGCTCAAGCTGACGACTTTACCCTACTGCCTAGACTAGCTTAGTTAGGCTTTATCTTACTCATGTTGTCTTGAGACTAGTAGTTAGACTTTATTTCTGTCCTTGAGATCTGGGTTGTAAATTCTTTCATATTCAGTAGCCGAGACCTTGTACTCTGGATATCTGCTGAGATGTTATCTTAGACTATTTGATCATCTGTATTTTCCTTGAGTTCTATATCATATCGTGCTTCTTCTTCCTTAGTTGTGATTGAGTTTATTATCTGCTATGTCACCCCCATTCGGGGAGTATAAACTGCTTAGCTTTATATTGTTAGATGTTGTGACCTAGGACAACGTTCTACCGCCGACACTGCGGCGTATGCTGGGCGTTGTTACGTTGTCGTACCCTCACAGTGGGTGTGGGTCGTGACATTTTGTACTCACTGATTAGATCCCTTGTAGTCTATTAGTACCTAATAAACCCTTTTATTCTAATAGTCAGGTAACTTCACCATTTCTCGTGACTTGGACTATTGAAACTCATTTTGATTCCTTAAAATTTTCTGTGGATAAAGTTGAAAGACTATTCGATGACCTACTAGGGCGTGACAGTTGCGTGCTGTAGCCGTTATCTGGATTGCGGAGACTGAAAGTTCACTGCAGCCAACAGCGCACTGGCGGGGCAGGAACTCTAAGTTGAAGTGATTTCAGACATTCATAGGTTTCGGGTATTATGGAAACTTGTCCTAAATTTTTTATGTCGTGATCTCTTGGGTTGCTTTGTTGATGATTGTTGGAAAATGGATATAGTGCATGGAATATTCGGTAACATATCGTTATTTGAGTCACGGAGCCGAAGTTCACTGCAGCCAGGTATACCCTGACGAGGTAGGGATTCTGAGTAAAGTGATTTCAAATATCTATATGTTTCCGGATACCATAGAAAATATGTTCCTTTCCCTATGATTATTGGTTTTTGAGAATCCCAAATCCTTGCACGCTTATCCTGATTTGATATTGTATCTCCTGAGTATTTTATACGTTTCCTCAATCAACCCTTGCTAACTTTCCTTTAGCATTTCATCGTTAGATCATTGAATTCCTCAAAATTATACATTGCCAGGGTTTGATTTCATACTTCGTTTGTGTCTTGTCTAAACTTCGATCTTAAATCATGTCTACCTGACCATGATTTTCCTATCTTGTCCTAGTCCACTTGTGTTAAACTATCGATTTTGATCGTACTTAATAGTTGTGTCTTCATGATTTTGTTCTTCTAAGTTGTAATCGAAACTTCATTCCATTTGTGTCTATTAAATCCTTGATCATTGTCAGATCGTATTATTTCAACTTCTTGTGTGTAATTATAGTACCTGGTCTCAAGGCTCAAGGCGTCACAGAGTTACACAGGATCAGCAGAAGCACTGGGCAGACAGGAGCAGACGACCACAGGAGTTCGCGGTTGAAGATAGAGTGTTCCTAAAGATCTCACCGACTAGGGCGTCATTCGCTTTGGCAGAGGCAGGAAGCTCAGACCGAGATTCATCGGGCCCTTCGACGTGACGGTACGGATTGACGAGGTGGCATATCGACTAGCGCTTCCAGCTAGCTTGGAGGGAGTGTACGACGTTTTCCACGTGTCCCAGTTTCGATGCTATATTCCAAATCTGAGCCACGTAGTGGACTATTTGGAGTTAGAGGAGGGTCCGAGCTTGACCTACGAGGAGCAGCCAGTGGAGTTCCTTGATCGGAGGGAGAAGCGCTTGCGGACCCAGACTGTTTCATTTGTCCGCGTCATGTGGAGACACCACTCTCCGGAAGAGTCCACATGGGAGCGCGAGGACGAGATGCGGGAGCGCTATCCCAGTTTGTTGATTGAGTGTACTTTGATATTGAGAATTTTTAATACAATAAAAATGAATTGTGTTTGAATCTTCTTGAGATTTTGCTTCGTGAGTGTTTTGCTTGTCTCTCGAATTTCGAGGACGAAATTATTTTAAGGGGGAGAGATTTGTAACCCCACCTCCCTGTTTTGAGAAATAATTTTGATTTTTTTAAAGCATTTTAATATTAATTGATGGTTAAGTTTAAAAAAATAAGTTTGATTTTAATAATTTAGTGATCTATTTTGGAGGGAATTAATTTTTAGCAGAATTTTCAAAAATTGGAAGTTAGTTGTAACTAACTAATCGTTGTTCCCACTTTTTCTAAATCATTTAACAATTTATTTATTGAATTTTGTATAACCTGTAAATAAATGAAAAGGGGGAGGGGAATTTTGTAAAAATTATTCAGTGGAGGGGTTAAGAGATAAATAATGGAAAGGGTATGGATATTTTTGCAAGTTTCCCTTAGGTGGAGGGGGGTTACTGTAAGTTTTCGATTTCTTATAACTGAATCAGGAGAGAGAAATCAATTCCCATCTCATTTTGGAAAGCAGCTTTCCTCTCTCTGTCTCTTCCCCCCAAATTCACTCTCGAACCCTAACCCTAAATTCTTCTTTCCTCGAGCGGCGACGACGAGATGGCGGCGGTGGCAGCACCTAGTCTCGACGGCAATGGAGATGGCTGCGCAAGCTCATCTCCGACGGCGCACCGACTCTCCGGCGACAACGAGCGGCTCGTTCCTTTCAGTTTGGCGAAGAACGCTGTAGTAGGCGACTGAGACTCCCCGACGGCGACATCGATGACCACCCTCACCGGCGGATAGAGTCTCGGCGGCGCATCGTCTTGTGCGCGGCGAGCTTCCTTTTTCGGCGACATCGAGCAGCGACGCATCCGTTCCTTTCGGTGTCCGACTCTTGAGCAAGGAGTTCGCCACCTGGTGAGTTCCTCATGATCCCTTCTTTTCCTTTCTCAGTGGTTGAAATTTCGATTTGAGGATGTTAATTCCTCCGTTGATTTTTAGAATCGACCATTTCGATCCAGTTTCAACGGATCTAGTGAAGTTCTTCTGCTCCGATTCCATTTCCATTCCAGATCTGACTGTTCGATTCGAATTCAGTTCGAGCTACGTAAATTGATGTTCGATTCGAGAAGAGCTCGACTTCGTCCCTGTTCTAGAGGAGATTGTCAACCGCGTAGCAACTCGGGGATGAATCATTCAGTAGGGATACTCGATCTGTGTTTGGAGTGTCTTGAGTCAGAAATTCTCAGGTAAAAATCGTTCCTCTGCTTGTCGTTTACATTCGCATTGAACTGCACTCGTGTCTCTGATTCCTGTCTGTTATATTTTTCCTACTGTGTGTGTGTTCAGGCGGAGTAATGTTGTTCGTGGCCTTGTGCCGTATTGACCCGGGTGTGTTATTGTTGTTCGTGTCCTGACTGGGTAGCGTGTCCGAGTTGGCAGAGTTTGTGGGCTTGGAGTCTTATTTTAGTTACATTTGTATATTTAATTTTCTGTTCGATTTAGTTGTATTATTACTTCATATATTTTTCTGTGAGTATTTTCTCTGGGAAGTTGGTTGGAAGCTTTAGATGTTGATGGAAGAGTTTTTGAAGTGAGCTGGGGGGGAATGCAATGTCATTACTTGGCGAGACATTGGCTTTGGACATTCAAGTATTGGATGAACTGAGACTTTGCGGCTTGAGTTTTTGTTGAATTTAAATTATATATGTTTTGTATATTTAAGTTGATTTCATGATTTGCTTGGGTTTTAACTGAAGATCAGTGTATATTTAGTTTCATAATTACTTCTAATTTTGTTATTGTTAGAATGAGAAAATATGAATTGTGTAGTATTTGAGTCATATGTTCCATTCTCTCCTTTTTAGCTGAGTTATAGATTGCAGGGATGTCTATTCATATAGGTGTGTGATAGTTAGCTAATCTTGATGTGGATAAACTAGTGCACTGAATGAAGTGGAGTATCTGCAGCTCATGTCCATTGGTGTTCAGTGTCGGGGTCGAAGTTGCGGGACAGTTTTGTGTAGCCGAGATGATTTGGAGATTTGGTGTTGAATTGTCCTCTTTTAATTTTACTGTTGTATATTTTTCTGAGGTTGTTACCTCCATTTCAAATTTACTTTGTATATTATATTTTTGGGATTGGAGTTAGCATTGAAGGCTACTTATTGAGTTTAGTAGTTGAATGATTTCTACCTATTTTCCAATTTGTATAATTCCTATTCAGTCAATGTGTACATATTTCTTAAGATAGAAATGTTGCATTAGTCTTCAGTAGAAGTAGCTGTAGGGATTACATTCTGGGTTTGGAAATTCTATTTTTGAAGGTTAGTGAAGAAGACTTGTAACCCCTGTTTTCAAAAAATTTAATAAATGAAAAACAATTCCAAATTTGCCCCAAATTGATTCCATTAGGTTCTAAATATTTTTCTATTAATTTTAGAATTTTTCTGCGATTTGTTTGGAGTCGTTTGGACGTCATTTGAATTTTTTGGAATTAAATAACTGCTACCGTAAAACCCTAGGGTCAAGTTAGTAATTTACTATGGTTAGTTGCCCTAATTTTATTTTTCTATAAATAGGCTCTCATTCCAATGTAAAAATCCTAAATTCTATTATTGATTTCATCCTCATTTTTAATATTTAAAATTTCATGTTACTGTGCAGTGAACAGTAACCTGAGTTACTGTTCACTGTCGACAAGCTCGCCGCCGGCCACCCTACTCCGGCGAACCCCATTCTCAGCACCCCGACGTCGCTGTCGACCGCAGAGACCACCGTCGAGTCGAGCTCGACGAGCTGGACGCAGCGACGCCATCCATTCTCGTCGCCGACCACTATTGCGCCGCCCCGACCGACCGCCGAGCCTAGGTAAACATTGTTCTTCCCCAAGTCTAGGTCGATCCTTAGAATTCTAAGCACGACAGTGTTCGTCTCGACACAACGATCTTATTGTCCCTATTTTCGAATCACCCCGACACTTGTAAACCTAGTAAACCGAAACCCTAGTTTCGGACACGGCCCGACTTTGTATCTTGGTGACACAAGAGCTACCCCATCGTGTCAAGAATGACACTGGGACACCCTCTGTGGTCTCTGACACGAGTTTTCGTGTCATAAACCTACCGGACACACCACAGGACACGGACTGCTGTGTCCACTCATCATTGACACGAAGAAGGTGACCCGCTTGGGCTTTAAACCCGAAAACGCTTCTTTTCTTCATAATATATATCAAATACCACCCCCCCCCCCCCCACTTAACAGCAGGCCGCTGCGGGCCTACTGGTTAGCGCAGCATTTATACGCGCATGGGGAGCCTTTGGCATACCCGGGTTCGAGCCCCTTGTGTGCAGTTGTTTTTTTAATTCTTTTGTATTGTATATAGATATACACGTATGTTTCTCTTCTGAAATTTATTTCTCTTTAATATTTAAATCTCTACTCTCTACTCTTAAAAGAAACATATCTCTATCTTAAAAAATAAGGCTTATCTATCAATTTAGTTTTAAAAAAGAAGGATTTATTTATTTCAAAAAATAGAGATAGATAAATTATTCCATTTATTTTTTTAAATAAAGATATTTTTTTTTTAAAAAAAGAATCTGTCCTTAGAAATAAATATACCTTCAAAAATTATATTTAAAATATTAATTTAATGTTAATCTTAATATTAATGTTGATATTAATTTTAATTTTTAATTTTTACATTAATTTAAATTTTAATGTTAATGTTAATGTTAATGTTAAAATTAATTTAAATTTAAATTTAAATTTGTTTTTAAATAAATTTAAATCTAAATCTAATTTAATTTTAATTTTAATGTTAATTTTAAATTTAATTTAAATTTAAATTTCTTTTTGTTTTTAAATAAATTTAAATCTAAATCTAAATTTAAATTCTAATCTTAATTTTAAATTATATTCTTAATCTTAATATTAATATTAATCTTAATTTTAATATTACATTTTAATGTTAATGTTAATATTAATGTTAATGTTAAATTAAACTTAATGTTAATATTGAAATTGAAATTAAAATTAAAATTAATATCAACAATAAAGTTAGCACCAAAAAACTAACATGAGAAATAATATTAAAATTAACATTAATATTAAGTATATTTTTTAATAACATTTTAAAAAGATATTTACGTTTAAAGATAAAAAAATGTAAAACAATCCATCTCTACTTTAGAAAATTATAAAATTAACTTTTTATCTCTATTTTTTAATAAATAAATAAATTTCTCACTATTTAAAAAATAAATAGACTTATCTTTAAGATAGAGATAGGTTCCTTTTTTAAAGGAGAGATCTAACATTTTTAAAGTGAAAGAAATAAAGAAGAGAACCATACGTATACTTTCTCATCCCGTAAGTTTGTCCCGTAAGTTATTCCCGTAGGAGAAGCTTTCTGTATATATATATATATATATATATATAATATAAAACAGAATATAGTATTTCTGTAAATACTAATAATTTATGGAAATTGCATTTTTATACATATTTTGTTTAACTTACTAAATACTTATATATATATATATATATATATATATATATATATATATATATATATATATATATATATATATAACTTGGTATATATATCTATATATGTTTAAATACATATGTATATACATAAATTCTCTCTAAATAAATTATGATAAAATGATATTAATATAATATTGGTTTTATTTGTGTTTTTGTTAAACACCTCATATATTTATTATTATTATTATTATTATTATTATTATTATTATATATATATATATATATATATATATATATATATATATATATATATATATATATATATATATATATATATATATATATATATAATATAAAAAAAATATAATATATATATATATATATATATATATATATAATATATATATATATATATATATATATATATATATATATATATATATATATATATATATATATATATATATCAATTCAGTCATTTAATTTACGTCATTTAAATACATGTCAATATAAATACAGTGCCTATACTGTAATATGTATTTTAAATTCTGTCATTTAAATTATGTCATTTAAATTTATGTCAATATAAATACAGTGCCTATACTGTAATACGTATTTATAAATACAATGCCTATACTGTAATATGTACGCTTTCAATTTCTGCAATTTAAATTCCTTTAAATTACATGTATTTAAATTCCGCATTTATTTACGATTTTTACGTACTTTGTGCAAACGACCACTCTAAGTCCAAGCCTAGCATGAGTTGATCGGACTTAGGTGAGCCTATACATATTCGGGGTCTAGTCGAGTCATATTGGACTCGATTCACTGCTTCGGGTCCCATATCTGGACTTCGGTTCAATTTTAAATACGCAGACAAATACATTAAATAATTATTTTATTTAATTTCAGAATCTGTGATTTTTTAACTTTGAATTTTCAGACCACTTTTTAATGCTGAATAAATTCTAGAAAAATTACTATAAAATACTATGTTAATTAATCTAATTTAATATAATTTTTTCATTATTTAATCTACTGTTTTGATACTGTTAAAAAAATAGTAAACTAGAAATAATTTTCAATGTACACTTGTATTCTGATTTTTAAAAAATACTTACACTGGATTATAAATTCCAAAAAATTTATATTAAATTACTATAATTAACAAGGATCAATTTGGTATATTATTTCATATAAAATAGTACTTTATAACTATCTTAAAAATTATTAGAACATAATATACAGTTTGATTAATTAAATAATTAATATTGACTTGTGTGTTTTTGTGTGTTTATGGAATATTTTAGTATCGGGACCTTACCTTATCTTAGTGTAGAGACCTACTTGTTAGTCTAGATGTTGTAACATCTCACTTTGGACTACTAGAGCTTCACATAGCTAGTGCCCTATTAGGAGCTGTGTCACAACACTAGTGTAATCTTAATCATAACTTAGAGGCTGAGTTATATATCATTTTGACAGGAAATCGGACATCTGTACCTTCATATTATTACTCTTACTTTGCTCAAGGTAAGTACCCCTACAAACTTATTTACTGCATATGATAAATAAACTGTAAATGAATCATGTTAGAACACTGCTTTATGAATAAACTGTAAGTCATATCTTCACAAGCTTCTTACTGGTTCTCAGTACATGACATGCTTTATAGTATTCACTCACATGTTATAAAATGGGTTATGGGGAAACTGATAGTGGAGTACGTGATCATGCTCCCTTCTCCCGTACGTATGTACCGAACAAGGTTGACATTTTATATGTATACCTTGTCGTAGGCGTACCAGCTGTATTTGTATGTATGTACATCTATCGCTTGCTTGTACGAAGTACATTTTATATACTTGTACCACAGTACATTTTACACCTATTGACGATCACGTACCTGCTCCAGTTTTAAACTATATATATGCAAGTGTCGCAATGACAAATGCATCCTTACCACGATAGTTGTGATTTTATATGATAGATTGTGCCATGTTTAGGATTGCAGTCACTTCATCTCTTACCATGTCATGATCAGTATTATATGTTTGTAGTACAAGTACTTGCTCCCGTCCTGACAGGATAACGTTGTAGGTGTACTTTTCGAGGAGGAAATGCTATGTAATACATATTATGGCACTGCATTTGAGGACCTGGCCTCTGCTCCAGAATAGGCCCCAGCGGAAAATCTTGCTTAGATATCTTTTATGTATTTTGAGACTTAGATTTTGGTTTGAACTTATATTTGGATACTGGACTTTGTCTCCAGTCTCATACATTTGAAGTGTAATAACTTTTAACACTTGTTACTTTCGTTAATAGAAGCTGTATTATGATAAAAATCTTATTTGGCTTAATGTTAGCACACTTAGTATCATTCATGTATAAACTCTTAGAACAGCTTACTACACTTTTACCAAGTGTAGGCTGGACATGGCTCGGCCTGGCCCAATAATTTGGATAGCGGGTCGTGACAAGACTTGGTAGCATAACTTGATTCCCTATTTTATATAAGTATTGTTTTACCTATCTATTGTACTAAGTGCATGAGTGAATTGAAGGACCTGTGAAAACATATATTAATGTGTTGGATTCAATTTACTGAACCTGGGGATATATACCAATGCCTTGGTAAGTTTGGAGTATGGAGATTAAATATAGCAGTGCTTCGGTTCTCTTGTATTTATATTAATAATTGACTCAGATTGCTGAACCTGAGATTTTAATCTCAGTGAGGAAGCTTATTTTTCAAGGGTTCTTCCGTATAGAAAGGAACATTAAAGTAGAAATTCCTCGACTATAACATGAATTAATGCTATCTTCTATTTAAGATTATAGAATACTTTGGGTTTATCATTTAGTGTACTAATTGGTAAGAGTAGAGAAATAGTTTAAACTAAAAACCACTGGTGTTTTCCCTTTTTATATTAGAATTCCTAATAGATAGCTAGGTTTTGACAGATTAATTAGAGTTTTTGTTTAAACAAACAAATGATAGAATTTTTTTTAGAACTTAACCAACTTGTACTTAAATTAAAATAGGAGGACATCCAGTTCCACAGACTACCCTTAGTTTTCCGGAGCAAGGCAAGTACACTCTATGGTCTTGTACATTTTATCATATCATGTGCTTCCTTGATTGACACACTGCGACACGACATGTTTTTTCTGGTGCTCATGCTCCTTGTTCTTATTACTTGTACCTGGAGAGGGAAAATATACTATTTATGTGACCAAACCCAAGAAACAACTCAGGTGTGTTTAGCTTAGACCCCGCATCGTGCACGCGGGTCCTAAGCCGTACCATTCATGTGCTTTCATATGCTTTCATATGCTTTCATGTGCTTCATGTGCTTACCCCTAGCCGGTCACATACTTAGTTATATTTCAAATATTGTGCACACATGTTTAGGAGATATATCATGTACTTAGTTCGTGTGATTCCTGAGATAGCATATTCTTTTATGTTCTTACACACCATGTTCTTTCATGTTCTTACATACCATGTTCTTTCATATACTTATACACCATGTTCTTTCTTGTGCTTTACATACCATGTTCCCTTGTACTTTCATATCATGATGTCTTGTTCATTACCTAGAGCTGTACTTTGCTCCGCTCCTGACTGGATAAGTTGCAGGTATACTTGCAGGATATCATTCTACCTTATGGGCCAGAGCCCGGGATCTTAGCTGAGCAGGATGGTCATGACTTAGCTTGAGGTTTCAGATTTAGACTGTTAGCCTTACTTTTAGATATTGATTTAGAATTTATAGTACATTTCATTCTTGATGACTCGTACATTTATATACATAAAATTGTGGATTATGGTGATCATTCTAGGATACGTTTTTAGATGCTGTGATTATATACTTCCATGTTTATCTGGTTAGTCTTCCCTAGCTTGGTACAGCTTACTTCGTCGTGTCTAACGACGAAGGCTGGGCGTGTCCGACTCGTGTCCGATTATTCGGGAGCGGGTCGTGACAGTTTTAGACGGAGAATGTCAGAAATATGTGTTGTCCTATTTTGTGATCTCTTCTATTTTTATGTTATCAGGGGGGAATAGATTCAAACTGTTTAGTTAATCTTTGTTTCAAGAGAGACATAGTTTCCTGCCGTGTCACACATGAAAGTACCGTAGAATTTTTAAAGCATCAAGTGTGTGATCGATGGACTTCTTTGGATCCACTTTCCTTTCGTTTCAAGTTTTTACATTCTGATGGGACTGAACTGTATGTTGACAGTGATTTTTGGCTTCGATCCTTGGTTGGAGGTTTCAATGGTACCCATGACCAGAGCTTTGATCTATTTGTGGAGCAAGTATACCCTCCATGTTCTTCATCGACATCTTTTACTTGTCAAAGCATTCCTATGGGACCTTCGTCTTCCTCTTCTAGTTCCTTGAGTAGTAGATGTTCTCCTACTGTAAAGGATAAACGAGTAATAGAATTTTATGAGGGCTCAATTGAGACAGTAAAGAAGAGAAAATCAGATATGTGGCCTGGATCAATTACAGGCGTTGGTCAGATTTTTCTAAATGGTGTTGAAGAAGTTAGGCACGCTGTTAGGAAGGTATGTTTTGAATCTCGCCATCCATTCCATATTCTAAAATCTGAGCCGGGGAGGTACACCGTTTGCTGCAAGAATTATAAGACCCATGCTTGTTTGTGGAGCTTCCATGCTATATCCATTTCGAAAGATAATCAAAATTTTGAGGTGAAGAGGTATGTGGGAGAACACAATTGTGGAGCTGGCTATATGGATAAAGGTAATATAGTTGTTGCAGCAAAGTTTGTGAAAAGTTTGGTTAGTGACATTGTTCGGATGGATCCTAAAAAGTCGGCAAAATCAGTTGTTGGTGAATTCAAGGTTGACTACGGTTTATCTCTTACCAACGGGCAGGCATACCATGGCATTAGGTTGGTGCACCAAGAAATGTATGGAGATGATGTTAGAGCCTACAGGGACTTGTGTTGGTATGTCGACAAGGTAAAGGAAACCAATATTGGTTCCGTTATCGACTTTCAGAAAGATGATACGTCAATGAGGTTTCAGCGGCTTTTTTCTTTCATATGGGGCTTGTGTCGAAGGCTTTCAATATTATCGTTCGATGTTATATTTGGATGCGTATTTCCTTACAGGGAGGTTTAGAGGGTGTTTGATGTCTACTACAGCGAAGAATGGTAACCAACAGTTCTACCCTATTGCCTACGGTATAGTCTCGGGCGAAGATGATGACAATTGGGAATGGTTCTTTCAAAATCTCAAGAATGTTGTTGGATGTAATAGGCGTATCATTTTTCTTTTAGATCAAGGCACCGGTTTAGTTTCTGAAGTTCCCAAAGTGTTCCCTACTGCTTACCATAGCTATTGCTATTATCACATGAAGAATAACATACCACAGAAGGAGAAAGGAAATGAAAGAGTGTATCCGCATGTACTTGAAGCTTGGAGGCAAGCAGTATATGCTCTAACTCCAGGGGTGTAAATGAGACAGATATATACAGCTTTTCTGTGTATTTTTCTTTATTTTAACAAGTAGAATAAACATTCTCCGTGTAAATAACACGGAGAATGTCATTCTCCGTGTCGATTTAAAACGGAGAATGATATTCTCCGTTTATACACAGAATGTCATTCTCCATGTCATTTAGAACGGAGAATGTCATTCTCCGTTAGTTTAGAACGGAGAATACAATCCTCATGCGTTCTAACAACGGAAATGACTATTCTCCGTGTTATTCTCCGTTTAAAAATACACGGAGAATGACATTCCCCGTGTTAAATTAAACGGAGAATGGTCCATGTTTTTCATGTGCTTGTTCTTTGATTTTTATCTTTATTAATTAGTCTTTTTCTCCTGTATAAAGGTGGGTATAAACAAGCAATTAAGAAGATTTATGATCTGAATTGTGGTCAGGTTGTGAAATGGATGGATAAACAAAAGCTTGAAAATTGGTTAAATGCATTCTTCCTGGGATGTAGATACGGCGAGGTTGCTTCTAGTTGTGCAGAGTCATTCAATTCATGGATAAAGGCTGAGAAGAAAATACCTATTTCAGCACTTGTAAATGTCATCCGAGTAAAGATGATGAAGATGATCTCGTATCGCCACAAGGATGCAAGTGATTTCAATAACATATTGACTCCATACGCCGAGAATATGCTGAAGCAGCTTACAGATGATGGCATGTCTTATAGGGTATATCGGTCTGGTGATTTCGAGTTTGAGGTGATGGCAGATACTTCCTTCCACTTGGTGAATCTTCTTGATTGGCATTGTAGTTGTCATAGATGGAAGGTATATGGATTCCCATGCAGCCATGCAATCCAATGCATCATATTTGGTTCAGACAAATCCGTCTACGATTTTGTGGAGCAGTATTGGACATCAGATTTCTACCAGAAGCTATATTCATGTGCTATTCGTCCAGTTCCAGATTCTGAAAAATAGTTTAAAAATAATTCAACTGATTTGGTCCTCCTCCTGTTCCGAAACGGGGTCCCGGCCGACCAAAGGTGGACCGTTATAAGAGCAATTATGAAAACAAGGGAAAAGAGAAGAGGAAGGTTAGGTGCCGTAATTGTCTTGAATTAGGTAATCACAATCGCAGCACTTGCCCTCTCCCCCTACGTGCTTCTACGGTGGTCGAGGAGGCAGCGCCCCCTCGTTAATACATATACATATATTCTTCCTTTTATATAACTATTTTTTTTCATACATTTCTTACAATTTTGATATCAATGGTGCTATTTTGAAGTCTGTTATATCTAATGTTTCACAGTTTTTGAATGCATAATGACCATTCTCCGTCATTCTTAGACGGAGAATGTCATTCTCTGTTTCAAATTACACGAAGAATAGCATTCTCATTTGTTCTAACAATGAGAATATCATTCTCTGTGTAATTTGAAATGGAGAATGGCATTCTCCGTTTTAAATTACACGGAGAATAAACATTTCCATTCGTTTTAACACTTAGAATGCCATTCTCCGTGCTATATTAACACGTAGAATGAGATTATCCGTTTCAAATTACACGGAGAATAGACTTTTCATTCGTTTTAACACAAGGAAATCCATTCTCCGTGTAATTCAGGACGGAGAATGATATTCTCCGTTTCGAGTAACACGGAGAATGGAATTCTCATTCGTTTTAACACTGGAAAATCCATTCTCTGTTTTAACTTACATGGAGAATGAACATTCTCATGCGTTATAACACTGTAATGTCATTCTCCGTTTAATTCAACACGGAGAATGACATTCTCCGTGTTGAATTAAACGGAGAATGGCATTATCATTTTAATTAAGAAAATGTCATATTCTAATGTGTACTTTAATTTAACACGGAGAATGAACATTCTCATTTGTACTATGAATGTCATATTCTTCGTGATTTTATTATAGAATGCACCGCAGATGTTACAAAGTATACAGACAGAGAGAAATGAAATTGAAACAGAAATTATGGAAAGAAGTTCTTTTATTAATATGTGTTCAAATGATCTATTACAGATTCAGAAAGACTCATACTGTTCTTCTACAAAGGATCTATTACAAAGACTTATATTGTTCTTAAAGAAAGCATCTATTACAAATTCAGAAAGGCCTAAAGAAGCATACAAGCGGGTTTATCTTCGCAGAAGTGCAACCCTTATTCATCTTGGTGCACATACGAGAGGGTTTATCTTCACATAAGATAGCATCGAAGCGTATTCCTCCTTTCCTATATCCGCAACCCCGAATGTCGAAATGAGCAGGACAAAGTACAACTTGTGGCTCTTTCGGCATAACGGGTGGCTCTGCCAAGGGAATGCTAGACCGTTTCTGAGAAGGGCATAGCATGACACCCCAACTTTTTGACAAAGCACAAGGACTGCCAAGATGATGTTCAGGTTCAAACATGGACTTCCAATACATCTCGAGATTCACTACTACGTGTTTTCTACAAGGACATAACTACTTTGAACGAAGAGATCCACAGCCAACAGCCAACTGATGCCAGGCCATTCTCCTCTCAAAACTAAGTCATGGTCGTGCATAATGGAAATACTATGAAGATGATGGAGTTTGCTCCTCAAGAAAGCCCTCTATATAGGACATATTGTCCAATAAATGCAGATGGACCTAATAGTCAGCATAATGAATCTCATTTAATAGGTTTATTCCGCAAACTACTCAACTTTCTATCCCCCCAATAAAGAAGGTGGCATTTAATAGTTGTTACAAGTGGATGTCATTACGCAAACTCCTCATTTAATAGGTCCGTTACGTGTAAATTAAAACGGACAATGGTCTATCATCATGGAATGACCATTCTCCGTATTAAATAATACTGAGAATGACATTCTCCGTGGTAAATAACACGGAGAATGACCATCCTCAGTGTTTTAAAACTAAAATGACCATTCTTCGTTTAAAAACACGGAAACGGCATTCTCTGTTTACTTAACACGGAGAATGGATTCTCCGTGTTAAGTATGACGGAGAATGTCCATCCTTATGCGTTTTAACATGGAGAATGACCAATCTCCGTGTTATTTAATACGGAGATTGATATTCTCCGTTTTATTTAACACAGAGAATGGTCATCCTCATGCGTTTTAAAACTGGAATGACCATTCTTCGTGTTATTTAGCACGGATAATATTCATTCTCCTATAAGTACAACAGAGAAAGAACATTCTTCGTGTTCATTAATACGGAGAATGGCCATTCTTCCTGTATTTTAACACGGAGAATGGCATTCTCCGTTTTAAATTATACGGAGAATGGCAGAGAATGGTCATTCCTCATTGTGAACTTGACACAGAATGGTCATTCAAAAATGATATATATATATATATATATATATATATATATATATATATATATATATATAGAACTATGTAATACAAGACAGCAGATGTAACAAAAAGACGCAGACACAGAAGAATATAACTGCATTTTCATATATACAGAACAATGTAATATAAGACAGAGCATATGTAACAAAACGACACAAACACAGAAGAATATAACTACATTTTTATATATACAGAACAATGTAATATAAAAAAATTTCTTAGTACATTGTCATTTTCATAATGTGTTCATGATCTGTATTTGGACTTTTAAGCAACCTCTTAAGCCATTGCAACCTAACTTTTGTAATCCTATTGTGAATGTCATCGTCATTTCCTCTTACTGGTATTGTGAAGGGATGAATCATCAAGCACTTCATAAAATATGATGTGTACAAGAGGCAGTTGGGTGCTTTTTGTTGTGGGCAGTTTGAACGAAACTTCGTATCTGTGCTTTCATACTCCTTCGTCGCCTTGTATTTTTGCCTCATCATCTCAATTTTTTTTCTTATTATAGGCTCCAAGACCTCCCTCATATATTCTTCATCTGCCTTGCCCGATTCGTACGTGTTTTGCAACAAGGAGTTGTAGTGTGCCCACTCGTACGAGCTGAAGTTGAATGTCAGGAGCGTATAGTATTTTTTTTCCTTCATTAAAGACAGGCATGAATAGCCACTCTATGTCGTCCTGTAAACCCATGATTAGGTCTTCGACATCTGTTTTAAAAGTTTGAATGGCACCGTCTTTTACACCTTCTCCATGAGCTTGGCGAACGATGGACTGTTTCCCAAAAACAAAAGACAGAATATCATTAGTTAGTTTCATCGGTGTACACATGAATAGGAGGGATATTTCAGTTTTGATTCTTACCAATGTGTGGGGCAACATAAATGCAGACCACTTATGTTGCACCTCTTGTGAACTTGATTGTGGTTCACTTCTTGATTTTTCTTGTTCTTGTTTTATCTTGCTTATTATTATGTTTAGTATACCAGCCTCCATGTCTTGATTGTTGAATATGTCTTGCATGTCTATTGCTGTCAGGATAATTCTAACTTCATTTTGACTTGCAGCAGAATAATATACAAGATTACTGCACATAAATTTAGTTCAGTTAGATTAAATCAATAGAAATGGACAAAAATAATTGTGAAAAAAGACGAAAGGAATATAAAAGAATACATACCCTGGAGTCATCTTGTTTTTGAATACGAGGCCCTTGTAAAGCTTCTGCAGCTCTTTATCTGCCTCATTCCAAAGTCTGAGGTCCTCGCATTCTCTGAGTATTTTGCCTTTATTTACCAGTTCTGCAATTCTGGCTTCTTCTTTGGATGCTGAATCATCCTTCTTATTGTTTTTTTTTGCTTTGGGTTTGGGTTGAGATTTTGGCTTCGGATCGTCCTTAATCTTCTGCCTTTTTGTTGTATTCTTTCCTAAGGGAGTAAAATCATCATTAGTTATTACATTTGATGGTTTTATCTTCCCTTTTCCTCCTTCCTAATCCTCTTTTGGATACTTCTGGTTCATCAAGTTCATTAGATTGTTTTTTAGGAACTTGTTGAGGCTCTGTAAGCTGCAATGCATTAATTATGGCTTTAATATCATTGATTTTTTTCGTCCTTTTTTATGTCTTCTATACTCAAGAATTCAACTTCCCCTTGAAGCTTCTTTTTCTCATCAGCGAGCCTTTTATTTGCTTGTCTCAGCTGCTCTGTTATTTGTACAGATATAAAACAAACATCAATGAAAGGTACAATGTCAATGAAAAAAAATAGAAAAAATAAAGAACATTCTCAGTTTTAACAATGGAAAAGACATTCTCCGTGTCATTAATAAACGGAGAATGACATTCTCCGTGTTATTTAACACGGAGAATGTCATTCCCCGTGTTAATTAAAACGGAGAATGTCATTCTCCGTGTACTAATGACACGGAGAATTCAGAATCTCATGTGTAATTAATACGGAGAATGATCATGCCCATTTTACAATGGGATTTACCATTCTCCGTTTAATCTAACACGGAGAATGAACATTATCCGTGCAACTAAACACGGAGAATTGTCATTATCCTACATGTAACAAGGAGAGTGACATTCTCCGTGTAAGTTAACACGGAGAATGGTCATTTTACTGCAATAAAATATACAGAATTACAAATCACAAGTTTTAAATAATAGAATATTCTCAGTTTTACCTTGTGCTGCATCCTTTTCAATCGCTTCTTTATTCAACAATTCAATCTTTTCTTGAAGCTTTTTTTCTCATCAGCGAGCTTTTTATTTGCTTTTTTCAGATGCTCTGTTATTTGCACTGTTATAAAACAAACATCAATGAAAGGTATGATGTCAATGAAAAAAAAATAGAAAAAGTAAAGAACATTCTCAGTTTTAACAATAGAAAAGACATTCTCCGTGTCATTAATAAACGGAGAATGACATTCTCCGTGTTATTTAACACAGAGAATGTTCATTCTCCGTGTGACAATGGTATTGACCATTCCCCATTTAATCTAACACGGAGAATGTGATTCTCCGTTTATTTAAACACGGAGAATTGTCATTCTCCTACATGTAACAAGGAGAATGACATTCTCCGTGTAATTTAAAACGGGGAATGATATTATGTGTTTCTAATACACGAAGACTGTCATTCTCCGTGTAAGTTAAAACGGAGAATGACATTCTCCGTGTTAGATTAACACGGAGAATGATCATTTTACTGCAATAAAACATGGAGAATTACAAATCATATGTTTTAAATAAGAGAAGATTTTACCTTGTGCAATTAGCTCTTTAACTCTGTCGTTGAGCTGTGAATTATCATCTAAAAGTTCATGGTTCTGTGATCTCAAATGTTCCAATTGCTTCACTGAACCCTCCATCGTGTTTTTGATTGCACGTTGATGGGCTTCTTGTGCGTTTAGCTCTTAAAGCTTTTCCTTGAGTCCACAGTTCTATGCAAGCAGATCAGAATTCTATTTTTTTATATCCTCCAATTCATGCGCCGAGCTCTCCATATCAGCGTTGACTGCACGGAGTTGTGCCTCTAGCTCTTTAATCTTTTCAAGGAGCTTCTCGTTATGAGTCAGAAAATCAGAATTATGCCTTCTCAATTCCTCCAATTCCAGTGCCAAGCCACCCATCGTGTCGCTGATTTTGACTTGTTCGGCAGCAACCTTAGCACCATGTATCCCTTCTTCCCCTGTCTCTCCCCTTCCCTCTTGTGGAATTTCTTCTTGTAGAGGTTGCTCACCTTCCAGGTGTCCTCCTTCTTGCCCAACAGATATGACCAAGTTATTGAATATGTACGGAGAATTCATTTCCTAGGGGTATTCGGTCCTGAGGAAGGTTGAGATTCTGTAGCCATCCCATGTGAAAATTTTTGGGTAATTTAGAATTGGTTCAAACTTCCTTTCCACAAGGGTAGTATGTTCTGCAAACCAATATAGGAAGTATATTGTACAACCTTCCATTTTGGAGTAAACATCAGAGTAATCCCCTCCCACACATTTACTTGTACTCCTCTTTATGCTATCCATGACATATTTCAATATTAACCTTGGCCAGCATATATTGTTGATAACTTCTATGCTGTCCGCCAAGGTGAAGAATTTGTACGGCAAACTTGAACCGCCAGATTTAGTGAAGAATACAGTTTGGCACAAGTGGAAGATCAACAACTTGGCCAAATCATCTGGATTAGCAGTCTTATCTCCACTACGAAGCTGCTCTAATAATTGGAAGAACTTATCTTTCACTTCCTAGTTAGTGACTTTTGTTTGTGTGCCCTTGGAATTAATCAGCAACCTTATAAAATACGTTGTACACAGGCTATAAGATCCTGGTGCTGGTGGCTGTTTCTGTGTCTCCATTATCAATTTTCTGCAGTTAAAATCAGTCTCGCTTTCTTCCCTAAGCGGTAGACCGAAGATGGTTGCCACATCATCGACGCTTTGCACTATTTGGACAGTGTTGCTCAACTGAAAGTAACTCACACCTTTTTTGTCTTCCCTGTAGTTCCTATCAAGTTCTCAAGGCCTTCTGTTGCCTTCGCCAATTCTTTTGTCTCAACTCTGCCTTTGTAGAATATCTCAATTAAATTTCAGAAACCGGCATTCTTTAAAGATTCAATGACTGGCACGGGTAAACGGCCACCATTTATAGTGACAACCACCATAAGTTCTAGCGTTGTTTTGAAAATAGTACGGAAAACTCTAGAATCCTTATTCCTGATAGTGGTTTTTTTAAAAAACAAGATAAAACAAAAACAAAACATAAACAATAAATTAGGTTTATGATAACTGTTATCCATTGATATAAGAAGAAAATGGTCATTCTCTGTTTACTTTTAAACGGAGAATGATATTCTCTGTGTAAGTTATGACGGAGAATGTCATTCTCCGTTTTAAATTACACGGAGAATGTCATTCTCCCTGTAAATTTACAAGGAGAATGTCATTCTCCGTGTCAATCGACACGGAGATGTCAATCGACACGGAGAATGACATTCTCCCTGTAAATTTACACAGAGAATGTCATTCTCCGTTTAAATTGACACGGAGAATGTCATTCTCCCTGTAAATTTACACGGAGAATGTCATTCTCTCTATAAATCGACACGAAGAATGTCATTCTCCGTTTAAATCGACACGGAGAATGCCATTCTCCGTTTTAAATTACATGAAGAATGACATTCTTCCTGTAAATTTACAAGAAGAATGTCATTCTCCGTGTCAATCGACACAGAGAATGACATTCTCTGTTTTAATTTGACACGGAGAATGACATTCTCCCTGTAAATTTACACAGAGAATGTCATTCTCCGTTTAAATCGACACGGAGAATGTCATTCTTCCTGTAAATTTACACAAAGAATGACATTCTCCGTTTTAATTCGACACGGAGAATGACATTCTCCCTGTAAATTTACACAGAGAATGTCATTCTCCGTTTAAATCGACACGGAGAATGTCATTCTCCCTGTAAATTTACAATGAGAATGTCATTCTCCCTGTAAATTTATACGGAGAATGTCATTTTACCTGTAAATTTACACGGAGAATGTCATTCTACCTGTAAATCGACATGGAGAATGTCATTCTCCGTTTTAAATTACACGGAGAATGTCATTCTCTCTGTAAATTTACAAGGAGAATGTCATTCTCCGTGTCAATCGACAGGGAGAATGATATTCTCTGTTTTAATTCGACACGGAGAATGACATTCTCCTTGTAAATTTACAGGGAGAATGACATTCTCCGTTTAAATCGACACGGAGAATGTCATTCTCCGTGTAATTTAAAACGGAGAATGACATTCTACACGGAAAATGTCATTCTCCCTGTAAATTTACAAGGAGAATGTCATTTTCCATGTCAATCGACACGGAGAATGACATTCTCCGTTTTAATTTGACACGGAGAATGACATTCTCCTTGTAAATTTACAGGGAGAATGTCATTCTCCGTTTAAATCGACACGGAGAATGTCATTCTCCCTGTAAATTTACAAGGAGAATGTCATTCTCCCTGTAAATTTACACGGAGAATGTCATTCTCCCTGTAAATCGACACGGAGAATGTCATTCTCCGTTTTAAATTACACGGAGAATGTCATTCTCCCTGTAAATTTACAAGGAGAATGTCATTCTCCATGTCAATCGACACGGAGAATGACATTCTCCGTTTTAATTCGACACGGAGAATGACATTCTCCCTATAAATTTATAGGGAGAATGTCATGCTCCGTTTAAATCGACACGGAGAATGTCATTCTCCCTGTAAATGTACACGGAGAATGTCATTCTCCCTGTAAATTTACAAGGAGAATGTCATTCTCCGTGTTAAATCGACACGGAGAATGACATTCTCTGTGTAATTTAAAACGGAGAATGTCATTCTCCCTGTAAATTAAAACGGAGAATGATCAAGACCATTCTTAGTTAAATTTAACACGGAGAATGATCAATGAATCATGAAAATAAGTTAAAGTTATACCTTCTTTTTGGGTAGCAGGCTTCTTCTCCCTATATGCAATTTTTTTAGTTATCCGTTTGTTTGATCCTCCGTCATTCTCTTTTGGATTTGATGATGATGATTCTCCGTGCGTCACTCCCTTTTTGATAATCTGCTTCTTGATTTGGTAATGTTTTCGATTGTGACGACATTGTGCGAATATCTCGAATGAGATGAAAGTTTGAAAATTTTTGGAGGAAAAACCCTAGATTTTGGAGGAACGTTTGAAGATTTTTGGAGAAACCCTAGATTTTGGAGGAGAAACTGGTCGGCTTATCGAAGAAGAGAGAGTACGAAACATTTTTTTGCTTTTTGTTTTTGAATAGCAGTGTTCGAATTTTTTTGAAAAAAAATAAGAAGGAAGGGCAAAAAGGTCATTCGGAACCCGCTTTTATATATTAATAGATAATTCTGGGCACGCGATGAAATGTTATTTTGCTGTGGGTTTTACATAAAACTTTTACAATTTTTGGACATTTCATAAATTTCCCCTTTAAAGTTTGTATTCGTCCACTTGTCAACCAATAAAAAATCGTTAACGGTTAACAAAGATTTATCAATATAATTTCACTTCAAACTTCAAAATTTATAGTACTATATAATAGGAGAAGTTATAGGAGAGATTCAGCTTCAACTTTTTTTTTTCCTTTTCAAATGTGTCCTTATCAATACTAATTAAAATTATTCATTAAATTTAAATGGACATCTAGATAAGTAGGAATATAAAAAAAAGGAGCTTTCATTTGCTCTTTTCAAGTCTTATAATTAATAATTATTTCTATATCAAAATAATATATTTATATGTGGTATTCTTTCATAAATTAGTATAAAGTGTATGGAGAAAATTTATTTGTATTTAATGTTTACAAAAGCTAATTAATTGAAAGAAGATGTTGGCATACTTGTTACTTAGATGGCTGGGAAAAGAATTCAACATTTTCATATCCATGTTTGATAAATTGGAAATATTTTGTCTTAATTTTTTATTTTTTTTATTTTTCATATTTGGTTCGGACAAGAATATGAATCTTAATTTGTTTAATTTCATAAATACCCTCTTATTAACTTTTTTTTTGTAAGTGTCTTTTTCTCCGACTTGGTAAATGCCAATGAGGAATTCGAACCTGCATCTTCCGCGCCAGATCCACCGTTGGTACTACTAAGCACAATCCATGGACTCTTATTAAATTTGATTATGTTATTATTAGGTGTCATTGAGGGTATTACCGTAAAAAATTATAATTAATGCACAAAACCAACATTTTCAGGAAAGTTAAAGTATTCCCAAGTGCGACTTAGGTTTTACTTTACTACATATGTAGAAATCTGAAGGCCTTCATATTCTCTCCTAATTTTTAATTTCACACATACCAAATATGGATAAGGAATTCAAAATCCATTTTCAAGACTCTAAAACACCAAACAGCCTCTTAGCCGGCCATCTCCAATGGTGATTTCTAAAATTGAGTTTCTATCCTAATTGTCATTGCACTTAAATTTTGTTATAGAGATTGCACACACAAATAAGTATTTTTCAATGGTTCTTCATTTCTACCATTTAATGTTTGGGGCGAATATTTATTAGTATAGGAGTTGGAGAGTTTATACGAGAGTTTTTACATGTTAAAATTCTCATAGAAATTGGGATAGAAAATTACTATTGCAATATTTTTTTTTCTTTCTAAAACAGATTTCTAGAAGATAGAAAGCCCTTTGAAGATTGGCCTTATAAATTATAATCCACAACTCCAACAACAAGATCAAGCAGGGTTGGAAATTCGTGATTGCTTAGGCTTTGCTATCGTCTTCATCTCATGGGAAGCCTTCGAATTGCCAAGAACATATAATAATTGGAATCAATATACTTTGAAATTTACCCTTCATTCCTACATAATCTATTCTACTTTTTCCTTAAGTATTTTATAAACATGATGTTATTATGTCAACTTGCATGTCATCTATGTTTAAGAGTCAAAACAATAAAGTTTGCATGCAAATTTTCTTTTACCATACAACTTTTCATGTTCCAATGGTAAAAAAAATCTTTACCATTTTTCAAAGATTATTATTCTCAATAGAAAATTTTAAAACGGGAACAAAATTTGTACTTGAATAATCTCTTGACATTGTAAAAAGAAAATACACACACATGAATAATCATTTGGAAAAGACGATAACTGACCTTAAGATATTCTACTTCAAATACGTACGTACAAAGTACATACATGTAGACCAGTAAATTATAATGCACTACTCCTACAAAAAGTTATACTCCACTTGTTCAAATGACCATTAATGTGAGGAGTCATTTCAACAGGTTGAGTATGACTCCTTACAATTAACGAACAACAATTAACATTCCCTTCGCTCGTCTCTCCATAGTACGCCACTAACCAGGACCAATCCTGGGGTAAGCCGAACAACACTCGAAGCTTTGGCAATCTCTTTCTGTTAGGACAATCCTCCGACTTAGCGTGATCCCACCAAAGATTATATTATGGATGGCCACCAAGACCGGCTCATAATAAAGATCAAGAGGCAACCAAAATTAGCTTTGGATTAGGCAACCCAACCCTCCGGGCCGGCCCTACCAAGAAACTCATCATCAGCCTCCTCCAAGCACCACCTAGCCATGTCTCTCTCCATCGACGTCTATAACTCCATCTCCGTCCAGCCAAATGGGGACTCAGATTGTCATTGGCGATTCTGTACTCGTCTACAGATTGTCATTGGCAATTCTGTACTCGTCTACAGTGGCAATCTCCTCTTCGAAAGATTGAATCATACGTCGGAGGCTCTCATACGTCGGAGCCTCACGTCGTCCTGCATGCCCTCCTCTACGACGAAAAACGAAAATAAAAATTCGAGCTGAGTTAGAGTTAACTAATATAGACTAGGGGTGAGTGACTTATATGAAAAAAATTAAAAATTAAAATAAAATAACACATGAAAAAGGGGTTCCCGTCTACGTCTAAGATGTAAGGAGACATCGATAAGATCCATGAAAAATTAGGTGTCGACTAACTCTTTTCTATCTAGTCTTTTTAAAGTGGGCTCGTAGTCGCAGTAGATTGTCGCATGGCTGTCTCTCTCAAGCAATTCATGCCTAGGATAACTTTAAAATTATCCATGGAGAACTCCATCAATATAGCGGATCCAAAACCACTCACGTGTCGATACGGCCCGCACCCGAGGCTGCTGTACGTTGTCCGAATTGTACCACCGCAAGAAGCCGCAAGGCTCGACCCAAGGGTGATACGAATCGGGTCGGCTTCGCAGCTGTCCCGGGCACTCCGCTGAGCACCACGAGAAAATTCGCTCATTTCTGTGCTGCATCCAGCAAGGCGACAACGATAAGCTCGATACACGAGGGTCCATTTCTGCTGCACCGGTTAGTATATTTCGCAAATCGTACAAATACAAAACAATGAAATGCTCCATAATCATATAAAAATGCTACATAAAATGAAGCGCCTGAAATGGTTCATGTTACCATACGGTTCGATTCCAATGGCTCCTCCAGAGACAAGATGAAAGCCTGTTCCTGATCCTGCAAGGCTTCTCTTTATCGCTGTCTAGCCTGTTGCAGCCCCTGAACCTGGCCATACTATTGTGATCTCTGCTAGTGAAACCTTTAGGACTACGTCGGCAGCGGACGTTGAGCCAATGGTCGAACTGTCAATGTCAGTCCTCTCTATGGTGCTACCATTTTTGTTGGCAAAGTTGGATACGGTGGAGTGTGTAATGTCCCACTCCGTACGGTGTATTATGCTGAGTCGTTGACTCGAAGAGTTGCGTTGACCCGATTACGTATCGATACGAATCGATACAAAGCGTTAAGTTGTCTCGAGCAATGCATCGAACTAAGTCGATGCGAAGAGTTGCCTTGTCCCAAAAAATGCATCGAGTGAATCGATGCAAAGCGCCGCGTTGCCTCGAAGGATAAGCGCGTTGAGACGGCTCGAAGATTCTAAGAAATCGAATCGACCAAGGCACAAGTCCGAATCGATGCAAGTATTGATTTTAGTTGGTTTCCTGTGCAGGTTATACATTTACGCTGAAATATTAGAGGTCGATCTTTTTCCTTATTCAGTAAGGGATCCGCGAAAGCAAATCGTCGTCTTCCGACGGACTGAGGCGTTGGCACGGTAAGCCCAAATCGGACGTATAATTCAATAAGCATGAAGTGCTCGAATGGCTAAGTCAGGAGAGTGGCCGTGCAACGAAGTTATAAAATTGAGCCGCATCGGCTCGGCGAAACGATAAGGCGCATCGATTCAAGGTGGGGGGACATTAACACTCTTTCCTACTCCGTCATGCTTAAGTAAAATACATATCATTGATTGCTGAGTTAACCTATCAACGCCACGGGCGTGGCTCGATAGAGAGATAAATGTAGTGCGTGTCGAACACTAGATAGAACAATTGAAATGAATCGTACGACAAACGTACGAGTCGCTATGGAATATTGGATATCGCAAAGGTGAGCGCCTCGGTGCGCAAGCCGCAAGAACATGGGATAACTGTACTCGGCGAGTGACTTAGTGCACGAACCATACCATGCCTTCGCGCACGAGTTAGAACGGCTAGAACATTTAAAGACAATAGGCGAGCGCCCTAGCGCGCAAGCCACGGACATTGAACAATAAGGCGTAGAACATGGAAATACGGTCGAAATGTGCCTATGTGCACAAGATCATAAAAGATGGCTTCGTTACGAAAGAATACAGTTGTGGCATGAATATGGCGGAACTGTCGGATATGACATTATGCCTCGAAAGGTGTTCGGGACCTTCGGATCGTTCGGTTGACGAGCATTGAGTTGAGGCATGATGTCATTGAAATATTGAAACGAAGTATGAGACGTAAGAACATAGAAAGTTAACGGAAGAAATACGAGATGATAAGGCGGCATGGTGCCTTCGAAATATTCGCGGCCTTCGGGCTTTCGTTGAGGACATTCGGGCGTTGTGCCAATTGAAATAGAGATAAGCGAACTTGCTTGGTTGTATGAAAGATAAGATTCGTTGCATGATCAAATGGACTTAAAGATATAAAAGCCCGTGTATGGGTATTCCCTCGAACGCGGCACGCCAGGGCGCTGGGACCATTGGCCTAGGAGGCATTCATTTTCGGTATTGTTGGTGCACTTCATTTAGATGGGTAGCGACCGTCTGTTGAATTTGATATGCCACTTGCTGCAATTATTTTGATGGCCTCTGATGTTGGTTAGCAACCGCAAAGAGTTAACATCGTCTTATGTTTCGATTCGATAAATATAAGTCCATTCTAGCCCAAAAAGCTAGTGACCTTCATATAGTTAAGGGCGACGGGTTTGGAAGTGCAAGATATGCATATATCCTGCATAGACGGATCCTGAATAGCGAGCACTCATAACATGACAGGAAAACAGATAGGCGTATTCACCTTGCGTCGATGCAAGGGCGAGTGCGTCGATATTGCTAAGTTGCACCACGAATCAAACACGAGATTGCTTGCATGTTTACTTACGCAAATTGAATAACATGCTTGCCATGCTTTACAGTCTTCGAATATGCCATGAACTCATCCTAAGGAGAACATAGAAAGAGAACTAAATTGTATGTTTGCATGAATCAATACAATACTAAATGTCGGTTTGTTAAGTGGGTTTTTGATCAGTACAGCGAGGACAAAAGTACTAATCTCCCACTAGTTTGCTAGCAGATTTCGGGATTGGTCTGCTCGCGGTGGAGCTTCGTTTGAACGCGTTGAGGCTTGGAATGCCGAAGCGCATTGAAGCGTGTGATCGCATTGACGCTCGGATATGCAACAGGATTGATGCGGCCGAGATATAGAAGGCATGATGTATGGAACGGTAAAATCCTTTGTAGGCAAGAGAGAACTTGAGTGTTGTAGCCAATCTGGCAAATTCCGTTGGACTATCGAAAGCCTTTGTAATCTGATTTCGAATATCAATAAAGTGAATCGTTTTCGTATACTCTGTTTTGCCTTTCGTTGTTAACGTTCAACTCAAAGATAACCATTTGAGAACTTGTCATCTTTTCTTGCACGAGCGCAACTCCAGGCTCGTGCGGCATCACGCCCCAGCGAGGACGATGATTCGGGTGATCCCGGGTCGGGGCGTGACAAATTGGTATCAGAGCCCCAGGCTCAATTTTCTCTGGACGCTTGCTCCATTACAATTCCAAAACGTTGCCCACCACCAATCGAAATCACTCTTGACTCTACTCGATGCCGTACTGGATGTTCCATACAATAAGTCTAATATAAATCATGTAATTTCGCCGCATGTTGTTTTGGAAATTACATGATGTTTGCGGGAAAAGTCGAAAAAGGTTTGTTGCTATAAGCGCAACAAGTTGCGAGATATGAATTCAATGAATTGTTGCTGCGGATGCAACACATCGTGAATTAAAATTCGAGATATTCGTTGGTTGCAACGTTCGATATGAGAAATATTGGTTGCATCGATAAAATGGAAGTCGTGGAATGTTGCTGCAGCAATTGCCACGCGTTGATTGTAAATGATGCGTTGAAAAAAAATGAAAGTTGATATGGATTGTGTCGAACGGATTCACATATTGATTTTGAATGTGCGTTGCGATGAAAAGAGATAGGTCAATATCGAATGTGTTGAACGGATTTGAGCATTGACTTTGAATGTCGGAAATAAAATGTTGCACGAGGTGCAACAGATGTCGAAGATAAATCGATGCACAAAGTGCGGTAAATATCAGAAATAAATCAATGTACAATGTGCAATGCGTATTGAAAGTAAAAATTATTGCACGTGGTGCAACGCGTATCAAAGTAATCGTTGCACGAAGTGCGACGGATATTTAGAATGAACTTTTGTACAAGATGCCACGGAAGAAAAACAAAAGTTATAATTCGAGAAACGAAATTGGTTTGGTTGCGCACCGAGCTTGTGTTGGCAAATGAAAACATTGGCCGAATTACGTCAGATTTTGATTAATCAGAGTTACGGTTGTGATCAAGCACGATCACTGCAGAAATCGTGAGTCGAAAGAGATCGTTTATTCGTAAAGAGTACGTTGCGACGGAAGTAACTTGATTTCCGGGTGGTATATGGCATACCACCGATGCAATGAATGGCTCGATTCTGAGTGGTATATGCAATACCACTTGTGCGATAAATTGCATCAACGTATTGTAAGAATTGCGGAAGGTTTGTCCGCAACGGACGGGATAGCACCGAGACTCGATTGAAAATTTGTACGACTGCATGTTGATGCAAGTGTTCTTCGATGATCGGTTAGAACGGTAAGACGGAACTTGTAACATTGAATGATACGTCGATTGAAAAATTTATGTGTCGGTCAAATGACAGGAACTAGCGACACGATTATATGTCTTGAGGCAACAATCGGATCGACGGGATGGGAAACTCGAAACGTTGAAATCGAACCGCACGACTTGCGAGCTCGATGAAAATATTAGGTGATATAAATTATAATAGAATCACACGACTTGCAATCTCGATAGAATTGTTCGGCTAGGCGAATCGAATCGTACGACTTACGATTTTGATAGAAATGTTGGGCGATGCGAATTGTAATCGGATCGCATGTTGTGCGACTTCGGTAAGAAAGTTGGTTGACGCGAGTAATCGTGCCTAAGAAATAGTTGGTTACGTTACGACGAAACTCATTTGAGTACGACTGAAAACACGCGAAACTTAGAGGGCGAGATCGTATGACTTGAGGGTTCGATGTTGGATAATCGGTAACTCAGTTACGCGATCGAAGTATAGCAGGATGCGACAAATCGGAGAACGAGTCGATGCGTGTGGAAAACTTCGTTGCAAACTTGGATGTATGCGATGTGAGTTAAGTTGACGTTGAAACGGATTCAAAGTTAACCCTTACGTTATCGAAATGGATACGGCATATCGAGATCGATACGTAAGAAAACGTAAGCGATGTGAGAATACAAAATAGAGTGTGCCTCGTGCTATGAAATTTTGTAAGTAACGATACGAGAATGAAACGAACTGGTTGATCGTAAACTTTGTGATTAATCAGGGCGAGACTATAAGTCATCGACGATTGCTCGATGCGTATAGCATCTCGTGTGTCGACCGCGAAATAAGATAGACTCGAATTGGATACGAGTAGATGTTTCATAAATTACGGAATCATCGACGATAGTGCATGACTTTACTCGGAGGATAGTTGCGCATCAGTTGTGTCGATAGAAATGGTTATGTACGGATTTGAGTAGTCGCATAGAAATCGTCGGAACGTGATTTGGCTCCGAAATAAGATATAGCATGGTTCGTAGTAAACTGTCCTTCGATGATGATCCACAATTATCGAGCGTAGCTTCGGGGAAGCTGACCCTAGAAGACTTGACCGTCAAATCAAATTGAATGTTGTAGACCGTAAGATGACCTATACGATATCGCATATGAGATTGCACCGGTAACAAATATAACATGGTGCATGTTAATGATAAGTCTAGGCGATCAAGAATTGTTGGAACAACTTTCGATTGAGAATGATATAGTTAGATCTGAGTATTCGTCGGATGAATACTTGAATGGTTATGTTGGTCGATGAACAAACTAGAAATTCACCAACGAACTTGGTGATTCGAATAGGCGATTGCGAGAATCGTGCTATGCACGAGAGAGAACGATAAGAGAATGACTTACGAGTTATGTTGATAGGTTTGATTCACCTTGTAATTGAGCTGGCGTGAATCGAAATTATGTTTGATGTTGCGAGACGGATAAGTCGGGAATTTGGCTAGTGAATTTCCTACTCGATAGGAATCGAACGTAAGGCATATCATAAGGACCTTCGTGTAAAAGACGATCTTTGTCTTGAGCACGGTCGCCTCGATGTAAACTGTCATGTCGGATAGATTGTGGCCTTTGTGCAATGTCAATTTAAACTTGCGTCGGAAGGATTTGAGCACGGTGTCTAGGTAAGTCACCTAGCGGACGTAGTCCTGAATGTTGATGCTTTTGTAAGTCAACAAAAGAGAATCATGTCGAGATAGGATACGAAGTGAAACATCAGAAATCGTTGGATAGTGATGCCGAACGCAAGGCGTTGCAGAGACTCGTTGTGATCGGATGTGCGACGGCTTGACGCGACGCGTAGAATTGATAGTCTCGATGAAACATACAAATTGAAAAATGTGATTTTTAATCGCATCGTATGTCTTGACTTTCATTGGAGGATCGCGTATGTATCAATATGCACGTGCGCTAGAATTGCGAGAACAAATAATAGAGCCAAGTCCGATCGAGAATACGAGATGTCAAGTTATCGAGAATAAAAGTTACGTGTTAGCGTTGTTATGATATCTTACAACTGAGCTTGGTTGAAATGCATATATTGGTGGGACGCCTAAAATATGTGTATGATTTTAAACTAAGTTGTACGATCCAAACGATAGTGAGACGAGATCGTGGAACGATCTAATGAAACCCTTGGAAATTTAGTATTGGTTTCGGTTCGGGACGAACCTTATTTTGAGTGGTATATTATGTAATGCCCCGCTCCGCACGGTGTATTATGCTAAGTCGTTGACTCGAAGAGTTGTGTTGACCCGATTACGTATCGATGCGAATCGATACAAAGTGTTAAGTTGTCCCGAGCAATGCATCGAACTAAGTCGATGCGAAGAGTTGCCTTGTCCCAAAAAATGCATCGAGTGAATCGATGCAAAGCGTCGCGTTGCCTCAAAGGATAAGCGCGTTGAGACAGCTCGAAGATTCTAAAAAATCGAATCGACCAAGGCGCAAGTCCGAATCGATGCAAGTATTGATTTTAGTTGGTTTCCTGTACAGGCTATACATTTACGCTGAAATGTTAGAGGTCGATCTTTTGCCTTATTCAGTAAGGGGTCCGCGAAAGCAAATCGTCGCCTTGTGACGGACTCAGATGTTGGCACGGTAAGCCCAAATCGGACGTATAATTCAATAAGCACGAAGTGCTCGAATGGCTAATTCAGGAGAGTGGCCGTGCAACGAAGTTATGAAATCGAGCCGCAAACGATAAGGCGTATCGATTCAAGGTTGGAGGATATTAACACTCTTTCCTACTCTGTCATGCTTAAGTAAAATACATATCATTGATTGCTGAGTTAACCTATCAACGCCACGGGCGTAGCTCGATAGAGAGATAAACGTAGTGCGTGTCGAACACTAGATAGAACAATTGAAATGAATCATACGGCAAACGTACGAGTCGCTATGGAACATTGGATATCGCAAAGGCGAGCACCTCGGTGCGCAAGCCACAAGAACATGGGATAACTGTACTCGGCGAGTGCCTTAGTGCACGAACCATACCGTGCCTTCGCGCACGAGTTAGAACGGCTAGAACATTTAAAGACAATAGGCGAGCGTCCTACCGCGCAAGCCACAGACATTGAACAATAAGGCGTAGAACATGAAAATACGGTCGAAATGTGCCTACGTGCACAAGATCATAAAAGATGGCTTCGTTACGAAAGAATACAGTTGTGGCATGAATGTGGCGAAACTGTCGGATATGACATAATGCCTCGAAAGGTGTTCGGGACCTTCGGGTCGTTCGGTTGACGAGCATTGAGTTGAGGCATGATGTCATTGAAACATTGAAACAAAGTATGAGACGTAAGAACATAGAAAGTTAACGGAAGAAATACGAGATGATAAGGCGGCATGGTGCCTTCGAAATGTTCGCGGCCTTCGGGCGTTCGTTGAGGACATTCGGGCGTTGTGCCAATTGAAATAGAGATAAGCGAACTTGCTTGGTTGTATGAAAGATAAGATTCGTTGTATGGTCAAATGGACTTAAAGATATAAAAGCCCGTGCATGGGTATTCCCTCGAACGCGGCACGCCAGGGCGCTGGGACCGTTCGTCCTAGGAGGGATTCGTTTTCGGTATTGTTGGTACACTTCATTTAGATGGGTAGCGACCGTCTGGTGAATGTGATAAGCCACTTGCTGCGATTATTTCGATGGCCTCTGATGTTGTTAGCAACCGCACAGAGTTAACATCGTCTTATGTTTCGATTCGATAAATATAAGTCCATTCTAGCCCGAAAAGCTAGTGACCTTCATATAGTTAAGGGCGACGGGTTTGGAAGTGCAAGGTATGCATATATCCTGGATAGACGGATCCTGAATAGCGAGCACTCATAACATGACAGGAAAACAGATAGGCGTATTTACCTTGCGTCGGTGCAAGGGCGAGTGCGTCGATATTGCTAAGTTGTGCCACGAATCAAATACGAGATTGCTTGCCTGTTTACTTACGCGAATTGAATAACATGCTTGCCATGCTTTACAGTCTTCGAATATGTCATGAACTCATCCTAAGGAGAACATAGAAAGAGAACTAAATTGTATGTTTGCATGAATCAATACAATACTAAATGTCGGTTTGTTATGTGGGTTTTTGATCAGTACAGCGAGGACGAAAGTACTAATCTCCCACTAGTTTGCTAGCAGGTTCCGGGATTGGTCTGCTCGCGGCGGAGCTTCGCTTGAACGCGTTGAGGCTTGGAATGCCGAAGCGTATTGAAGCGTGCGATCGCATTGACGCTCGGATATGCAACAGGATTGATGCGGCCGAGATATAGAAGGCATGATGTATGGAACGGTGAAATCCTTTGTGGACAAGAGAGAACTTGAGTGTTGTAGCCAATCTGACAAATTCCGTTGGGCTATCGAAAGCCTTTGTAATCTGATTTCGAATATCAATAAAGTGAATCGTTTTCGTATACTCTGTTTTGCCTTTCGTTGTTAACGTTCAACTCAAAGATAACCATTTGAGAACTTGTCATCTTGCCTTGCACGAGCACAACTCCAGGCTCGTGCGGCATCACGCCTCAGCGAGGACGATGATTCGGGTGATCCCGGGTCGGGGCGTGACAGAGTGGGGCCACCTGTTCTCTGGATCAATGGACAAGAAGCTATCATATGATCCGAACTTCTACATCACCTCAAGCCTGACTGTTTGTATATCTACACGTCTTTCTGTTGTGTCATTCCTTCCCACAGAAAGTACATTAGCTGCTGAGCTGGTGCTAAAACGTTATAAAGGTGTGTTAAAGTTTCACTAGTAGATAGTTGGTAAAATTTTGGCGCTCTTTATAATGTATCAGTAAAAAAAAATTGCTGAGAAATCCAATTTCGGAGTTGATTTTTATGAAAAACTCACCTGCATGATGGGTTTTATGAAATGCCCAAAATTATATATTTCCACGTTAAATATTCCGAGATTTCCTTTAGATGTTCTGTATTTACAAAATTAATACCATAACTATCCCTCCGCAAAACTCAAATTTGGATTGCGATTTCCGTCTTTTTTTTCTTCTTCTTCTTCTTCACGTGATATCTGAATTCCATTGCTCTCATCTTCAGCAGAGATCGCAAAGATCGTTCGTAGTTCACCGTACTTTTTGTTCAGTCGAACTCCGATCATCGCTCATCATCATCTTCTTCTTCTTCTTCTTCTTCTTCTTTTCCGACAATTAGGTTAATTATGGAGAGAAGATCTTCTTCTTCTTTTTCATAAGAGTTAGCATCGTTTTAAAAGAAGAACGAAAACTCTTGAATCTTTATTCATGTCAAATTTCTTTCCACAAAACAAAAAATAAAAAATTAGGTTTCTGTCAACTGTTCTCCGTCGATATAACACGAAGAATAGTCATTCTCCTGTATTTTAACAAGGAGAATGCCATTCTCCGCGGAAAATGGCATTTTCCGTGTTAATTTACACAGAGAATGGCATTCTCCGTGTTTCTAACACGGAGAATGGCCATTCTCCTGTGTTTTAACATTTGAATGACCATTCTCCGTGTCATTTAACACGAAGAATGGCCATTCTCCGTGTAATTTAGTACGAAGAATAATCATTCTCCGTATAATTTAATACGAAGAATGGTCATTCTCCTACGTTTTAACACTGGGAATGGCCATTCTCCGTGTTAGAAACACGGAGAATGCCATTCTCCTGCGTTTTAACACTGGAATGACCATTCTTCGTGCTAAATTACACGGAGAATGGTAATTCTTCATCTTAGTTAACACGGAGAATGGCATTCTCCGTGTAAATTAAGACGAAAAATGGTCATTCTTCGTGTTGCTAACACGGAGAATGGCCATTCTCCGTGTAAATTAAGACGGAGAATGGCCATTCTCCGTGTTACTAACACGGAGAATTGTCATTCTCTGTGTAAATTAAGACAGAGAATGTCATTCTCCGTGTAAATTAAGACGGAGAATGGCCATTCTCCGTGTTACTAACACGGAGAATGGCCATTCTCCGTGTAAATTAAGACGAAGAATGCCATTCTCCGTGTTACTAACACGGAGAATGGCCACCCTCATACGAAATTAACATTCTTCGTGTTCTTACACGAAGAATGGCCATTCTCCTGTATTTTATGGTCAGCTGAAACTTTGAAGGGCCATAACTTTTGACTGGGAGGTCGAAACGAGGTCTGGTTTATCGCAAAATGAGCATATCTTCGAGGAGCCTGAGATAAACCATTTTATCGTTTGTCGGTCTTCCAAAATTTTAGAATCGCAAAAAAATGATGTTTGGAACTCCGTTTTAGCACTTTTGCCGTTTATCTCGGTCTTTTCGAAATTTTCCGTCGAGTTTTTGAAGATTTTTGAGGAGAAAACCTAGATTCGAAAGGGAGCAGCATATTGAAGAAGATGAAGTATCGAAAAGTTTTTTTTAAGAGTAGTTTCGTAGATGTTTTCAATAAATTAGAAGGAAGGACAAAAAGGTCATTCATAACCCTCTTTATATTTTTTTTTGCTAATTCTGGACACGCAATAAAATGTTATTGCGTGGTGGATTTTTTATAAAAAAATTTCGTTTTTGGAAATTTCATAAATTTTTCCCAAAAAAAATGTGAAAATAAATTGACTGTATATAATAATTTTATATAAAAGTGTTATAATAGACCTCCTAGACCTTAAAAGTTGCATAATAATATTTTTTTCTAAAATTTTACAATATTTTCATATAAAATCTTATAACAACAATTTTAAAAGCGTAACATTCTTTTTTAGTGATCGCTCGATATGCATGGATGACAAAGAAAGGAAAGAGGAGGAGAAGGAGAAGGAGAAGGTTGAAAATTGCAAGTAGGGGCACAAAGTTTGATGCAATGCACAACGAGATGACTGTTGAAAATTATTCCAAAAAATTTGCAAACAAAATAAAATAAAGTAAATGTTATCGGCCTCCGAAAAAGTCGCGCACGAAGCACTGCCCTAAGAGTTGATTTGGGTCTATGTGCAGACTTGTTCCGAATGCTCCTAGTGGTAAAACTCTCGCTCTACATGTATCTCCTCGTCGCACACAACTCGGAAAGAGCGACCCCGAACTTAGCTTTTCTGTCCAGAGCACAAACCGAAGAACAATGCTTTGAATTGAACAAGAGAGAATGAGAGGGAGAGAGTGGAGTATGGTTTTCACTTGAGAGATGTTCTCTTATGTAGCATAAGTGTATGCTAAAAATAGACAAAAGAGAATGTCAAAACCAAAGAATAGGATATTGGAGATTTGACTTAGTTTTTTCTATATACCAAGTCCAACATTCTTCCCCCAAAAACCAAGTTCAAAACACAAGTAACAAATGAAAAAGGATTGGAAGGAATTTTTGGGCAAATATATATACTATGCATAGATGAGATGGACTACGGCCTTAAATCTCACTTAGTGACTATTGTCTTAATCTAAAGAAGTACTTGATGGACTATGCCTTGAATCAGACTTCTTGAACCAGATTAAGAAAATAGCATACATAGTACGCTAGAGGTTCTTGGGTCTATCGGGTGGCGCTTTTGATCGGCCATGCGCACTTATTTCATATTCATGAGAGTTGTCTAGGATCGTCCTGTCCCATAGTCGCGGCCTTCACGACCTCTCATATAGGTAAGTCCTCATGGGTTGGTGATAGGAATCAACCATGCATATCATGTTTGAACTTATTAAGAGTTAAAACTCATCCTAACCATATCACACCGGAACACTGTCACCATAGGGATGGGGTATCAATGTACACATGTACAGCCTCCTGGGCTTTTTATTTTAAAGAAAATTTAATCTCAAGGTCAGTGTTCCATATTAGTCACCTAGTCCAGTTTGTTTTTACCCATTGAACCGGCTTCTTGGGATCTCCAGTCAGACTCGGTTGGGTTGTCACTGCTGGTAACTAAATTATGGGCTTAACCCCATTCCCCTCGATGATTCTAGGATCAATGTTCTAGACAGACCCTTCTCAAGTGGTCTACAAGGTTCTTTTCTGACTTTATATAGTCAAGAACCACATATTTGCCCAATAGGCTCTTTATAGACTTGAAACGCAGCTGCAGGTGCCTTTTCATCTTAGCATTCACAGAATCATGCTTTAGTAGTACAATAACAGATTTATTATCACAATTGATAGAAATTGCAGGAACAGGAATATGATAAACAGGTATATGCATAATTAGATTTCTAAGCCATTCGGCTTCTGTACAAGTAGTGTCAAGAGCTATCATTTCAGAGTCCATTGTACTCCTAGCTATGATAGTTTGTTTGCATGAACTCCAGGAGATTGCTGCTCCTCTTAGAGTAAAAACATATCCAGTAGTAAATTTCACATCATGTGAATCAGTTATCCAGTTTGTATCTGAATAACCTTCTATAATATAAGGGTGTCTAGAATAATGAAGTTTATAATCTAGAGCACCTCTAAGATATCTAAATACTCTATCCAATGCAGTCCAATGTGACTGATTTGGGTTTCCGGTTTGGCTGGGCCTTTCCTCCTATAGGAAGTCTTGATTGGTTCCTTCTTCTTTTGAAAACAGATGATGGCCGTGTGGTTTGTTCTACCACACCCAAAACAAAATATTCCTTGATCCTGAGTCTGACCAAAGTTTTTAGGTTTTTGGAGTTGTTTGTGTTGACGATTCTGGTGGTTCTGGTGATGGGGCTGAATAATATTCTTCTTCTTGAAGATATTATTCTTGGGTTTGTGAGGATTATTAGGCTTAGGTTTGCTTTGGGATGACTCTACTAGGTTTACTTTAGCCTTAGTCTCAGTCTTGGAGTTAGACCTTAGCCTAAGTTGTTCTTCAACTCTAATTTGCTTCAGTATTTGGGCAAAAGTAAGTCACCTTGGGTACGATGGAGGTCCTTTCATCTACCATAAAATACTTATTAAATGCTGAAGAAGTGAATGTTTCAATTCCAGCATCATCACAACCATATTCATCTTCTAAAGCATTCTAAAGTTCTTTGGCACTTTTATATTCAAAGAATATATCATAAAGTGAATCAGATAAAGCGCTTAGAATTCGATGGAAGCAGAGAAAGTCTATTTCCTTGGGGGTTTAAGGTTTGGAGGAACTGGAGGGTTTGGACATTCATATGTCAGACTCAATGTCGTCAGAATCATTTATGATGGGTGTAGAACCATCAATGGCTGAAAACAGTCCTAAAGTGGTGAGCCAGAAATTCATTTGACTCTGCCACCTCTTGAAGTGGGTGCCATCAAACTTGGCTGGCTTAGCAGTCGAAGTCTCGTCTTTGGTAGACATGATTTCTAAGGTCTGAAAATAAAATAAAATATTTACTCAATAAGATGGATTAAGCTAAAACTTAACAATTTAAATGATTTTAGTAATAGACATTTAAAATTTTATTTTTCAAGTTTTGATAAGGTTGGGTTAGCTGTAGGGGCCGGATCCCAGCAAGCGGAGGTTCACTAGGAACTCTTAAGAACCGGTCGCTTAGACGATTTACGTCTTTTTGACAGAAGGGCCCTTTCGGCTTGTTGTTTCACTTAACAAAATTGCCAAACAAAAGGTTGGATTTTGAAAATAAAACGAGAAAAAGTACAAGAAGTACAAATTTGATTTTGGGAAAGTATTGCTATGGAAGTCTGATTCGTAAATGATCACTTTGTTCCTTGGACCATATGATAATGATGAAGATCACTGCTTGAAGTAGAACAACTTGGAAGAACTAAGTCACCAGAAAGGTATCGACGCACTTGGGCACTGATGGCGAGGCCGAATGCTTTTCTGCTTTGCTTCACTCTGTTCTGAAAGAAAAGTTGAAGAAAAATGCTCTGGAGAATCAAAATCTCGAAGTCCTGATCTCTGTATTCTCTCATGTTCTCTCTGTCTGTCCTTGTCTTTGAGAAAAATGAGTCTATTTATAGACTGGGGCTTCTGTACGTAAAAGATCATCAAAGTCTGTCTTTACGCTAACAACTGTCACCCATGATCAGAGTCATCCTTTGTATACGTTGACATGCGTCCCATCATTTCAGTAAGAATAGGATACATGTACACACGTTCTTCGAAATATGTGGCATGAAGGCCATGTAGGCAAACCACGTTCCAAACTGGCCAGAAAGAATAGGGCGTAAAAATAGCTCCAACATCCTCTGGGCGTAAAACAGTGAGATGAACGTAAAATAGCTCTGTCATAGGTTCCCCGCGTAAAGTGGTTATTGAATAACCTTGAGCGTAAAATGGCTCAAATAGACTTTACGTACACATTATTTTATGAGCGTAAGAACTCATGTAAAACTCCGTGCGTAAAAGAAACCATACAGTGAGCGTAAAGTAGCTCGATCCCCATAAACGACAACAATGGTCTTTGTATAAGACAAATCCTATTGAATTCTGTGGTAAATGCCATCATTAATATCTTCATGTCTGAGTTTGCATTAAATGCGAGATTTGACAGCTTTGTCCAGCGTAAAAGAGGCTGCTCTGTCCTTGACGTAAAATCACAGGTGTAGACCCAAGCGTAAAATGATCAGCCTGCTTAGGCGTAAATTGATTAGCCTAGTCTTGGGCGTAAAAGAGGTTACCCGCTCTGCTTGGTGTAAAAACCGATCACTTATGAATGGGATGACTCTTTCTTTGAAGGACTTTTTACGCTCCTACAAGACCCCCTTCAAAGTTTTCAAATATCTCCAACATTTGAAACACTTTGAACAGAAGCGTAAAAGTTGAGATTTGATCTGCCAGCGTAAAATTTGGGATACGCAACAGCCATCCGCGTAAAAGTGGGAATGTCCAACAGTCGGCGTAATTTCCAACAGTGTCGGTCAATACTTAATTGTCACAATGAATTTCTTTTTTTGAAACTCTCGAATGCCTTTTTGCTTCCCCGAGTTTGCATTTATAATGAACAGTTTCCAATGAGGAAGATGGAGAGCTGATTTAACCGTATAAATAAGGAGAAATTCTTCATTCTTGTCATTCATCTCCATAGTGACATGGCGCCCAAGAAGGAGATTAACAACAAAGAGGCTTCGAGCTCCAGGTTTGACTTCGAGCGGGCGTGCAACTTTTTAGAGTATTTTGGAGTAACTCCTGTCGTCTTTAATCGTATTGATGGTGGTCCCTCAACTGCATACGAAGGCTCAGGAGATGCAGAAGCATTTTTAAATCTGATGCGTCGCTCTGGAATTCGCAACATGCGCAAATTGGGTGCCTCCCTTCGTCAACCCAACGAAGGAGAAAGAAAATGATATTCCGTGTATTGTGACTCTCTTATATGTAGGGGTCCACTCCCCCCTTTATAAATAAAATCTTGATGTTAATCTCATCTGTTGGTAGATAGAACTGTTCAACACTTTATTTTGACTGTTTCTATGGTTGTTCATTCCCAAGAAACAAACCGACACGTGGCGTCTGTCTTGTGGTTACGAGAGCCTTTAAATAGGATCTTCTCCCGAAATAGACTCATTCCAACAGTTCTTCAGCCTTTATAAATAGCCGAGAATGTTTCATATATTCTCGTACTCATTCCTCTGAAGATAACTTTCTGTGATGTTGTTCTCCAACAAATGACAATGGCGGAGCTTTCCCACAGCGTTCTTTTGTACGCCCAGTCTTTAGACGTGGATTCAACCACTATTAGAGCCAAACCATTCAACTTAAGTGGTAAGTCCGATCGTAAGCAAATATCTGTCTTCGAAATTTTTTTTTTTGAAAACATCTATTCATGAGCATAAATTCTTGACGAGCGTAAAAAGAAAATTTGCTGAAGCACTGGCGTAAAAGCCTTGCTGAAGCACTGGCGTGAAAAACCTAGCTGAATTGCTGGTGAAAAAAGTCTTGCTGAAGCACTGGCGTAAAATGCCTTGTTGAATCATCGGCGTAAAAGCCTTGCTGATTGCTAGCGTAAAAGCCTTGCTGATTCACCGGCGTAAAAAGCCTTGCTGAAGCACTGGCATAAAAATGCCTTGCTGAATCACTGGCGTAAAAGCCTTGCTGAATCACTGGCGTAAAAGCCTTGCTGAAGCACTGGCGTAAAAATGCCTTGCTGAATCACTGGCGTAAAAGCCTTGTGATCTATTTTTAGTTAGCGTTTAATACGCATCTGATAATACTTCTGTTTAAAACACTTCTTCTTTGTTGTTTTCTGCAGAAGTTTGGCTGAGCAGCTTTTCCAGAACCGGCATTGGCGATTTTGACGTTGTGAGGAGCATTCTTCTGACATCAACATCAGGGAGCTCATGCGCTTTTGATGCACAAATCAGACAACTCAGAACTCTTCGTGAGATAGAAGGGTCTTCCTCTGTTGGTAGGAAGAGACTTTATACACGGAGAGTTGGATGGTGGAGTCAACTCTACCCCGAGAAATCGGGTAGTAGAGTTCCTTTCACGGCAGAACTAGGAATTGTATCCCAATGCTGGATACATTCCTATCTCCTTTGAGGTGCCGCCACTAATCCACCAATTGTATTGGCAGCAATACGCCTTCGGGCTGCCATACCCTGGGATTCTCCTCTCGTCTGAGAGAGAAGACCAGAGTTTGATTCCTGCTGTTCTGATTGCCACTGGGGCTCAGACAGTCAGAAACTGCTACCAACAACGAACCCGTCAAAGAGGATCAAAGAAGAACTAGATCTCTATTTGGTTATCGTTGGTGTATAGAATAAAAATCCAAGAATGTAAAAGATTTCCATTGTAACTTGTAAGAAAGTCTAAGAAATATAATAGATTTTTTGATGATATGGGAATGAAAATGATGATTCTTCTATGCTCAATGATTTATATCTATCTGGATGTAATATGGACATGATAGATAAATAAAATCTTATTTTCTGTTTTAGAGTATATGATACTATCAGAGGTAATATGGACATAATAGCATATATGAACTCAAAAGAAAATTAGATTAATATCTATGCAGAGGTCAAATAGAAGTGATAGATAGGAAAAGAAAGTAGATTTAATATTTATTCAGAGGTCATGGAAACATGAGAAATAGCGAATCCCACTTTATAATCAATTGATATAGAAGATATAAAATCCCTTTCCCTGGAAATAAGAAGTCAGCTTAACCAAACCTTGGTAGCTGGGAAATAAGAAGACAGATATTGTGAGCGTATATGCAAGACAATGGATGAATCAGCGTATTTCTTGGGAACAGAAAGGATGATTCAATTCCTTAATGGATGAACTTGGTAACATGAACGGACGAGTCTTTTCGGAAATGAAAAGTCGTTTCTCCACATCAGAAACTAGTTCATTAATAATTCTCCTCTATAAATAGGTGAGAATTCTCTGTAATCATTCCATTCTTATTTCTGCTTCTCTATTGGAAATGTCTTCCGAAGATATACAACAAAAGAATGAAGTCCCCCAGAAAATCGAGGGCATCATTTAGACGTTCCCCGTTGAGCCCCCTGCATCAGGCTCATCAGGCTCAACTGAAATAGGTGGAAGCTCTTCTGCGCCCAAGCCACCCGAAGATATCCTTGCTTTTTTAGTAGAGCCATGAAAAACTCCTGAAGAAGAAGCGTCGAGGATGGCTGCCTGTAAATTTTTCATGTGTTCAGGAAACGACGCCTTCTATGCCTTGGCCGACTATGTATTCAATAAGGAAGGGAGTGGCCCTCGTCCTTAGTCTTTTATTTTGAACAAAAATAATAATAAAAGAAGTTTTATCTCTCTTTTTTTTATACATAGTATTTCTTAAGAAATTTGCCATTGATCGGTAGCATGAGTAGATCTCCATTGGGTTTTGACAACCGATAGGCGCCATTGGACAACACGGACTCAATTACATAAGGGCCTTCCCATTTTGCTTGGAATTTCCTTTTACTTTTATGAGTCATTACCATCGATCTCCGAACAGCTAATACGAGCTCGCCAACTTTGAATACCCTCTCCTTAACTTTACGATTAAAAGTTCGAGATATGCGGGCTTGGTACAGTTCAATGTGTTGTTGTGCTTGAAGACGCTTCTCATCCAATCCTTCAAGTTCTTGGAGTCGTAAGCGATCATTATTCTCCGTAGTTAGCTCATTAGCAATGGCTATTCGTAGAGAAGGGATCTGGATTTCCAATGGGAGAACAGCTTCGCATCCGTAAACCAATGAGAATGGTGTAAAACCAGTAGGAGTCTGGACTGTTGTTCGATAAGCCCATGAACATTCTCCAAGTTTCTCATTCCAATCACGTTTATTGGAAGAAACAAACTTTTTGAGAAGTTTGATAATCGTCTTATTGAAAGCTTCAGCTAAACCGTTAGCAGCTGGATTATAAGCCGTAGAAGCCAAATTCTGAATTCGATTCTTGTCACAGAATCGATAAAATGCTTGACTGGCAAATTATGGACCATTGTCATAAATTATCCGTCGAGGAATCCCGAAACGATAAATGACATGGTGCTTGATGAAACTGATCACATTAGATGTTTTCACTTCCGTAAGGGGGACCGCTTCTGCCCACTTCAAAAAGTAATCGGTTATAGCTAGTATGAACCGACGTCCTTTGACAGAAGGAGGGTTAATAGGACCAATGACATCCATACCCCAAGCTTCGAAGGGCCAAGAGGCTGCTGTAGGATGTAGAAATTCAGATGGTTGATGAATAAAATCAGCATGAATCTGACATGCTTTACATTTTCTGGCATAGTCTACAGCATCTGCTATCATAGAAGGCCAATAATACCCCATTCTCCGAATGCGGACTTGCAACTTTGGACCCGGTTGATGAGCACCACAGACACCATCATGAGCCTCACGCAGTGTTTGTTTGGCTTCACTTTCTGAGAGACAGCACAGCAAGAGTCCGTCATATGAACGACGATATAGCATATGTAAAGACGAATCATAATAGAATCGAAATGATCGTCTCTTAATTGATGCAGCTTCTTTAGGATCTTCAGGCAAAATTCCATGAACTGCATAATCAATGAATGGAGCTCTCCAATCTTTCTGCTGGGAACTTGACTCTGTAGTATAACTTTGTTCAATATGCAGATTACTCTTCACACAGAACAAGTCTCGGTCTAACAAAGTAATTATATTTTGCCTTCGGATTGGGACAGCCAAGTCTGCAGCTAAGCTGGCAAGAGTGTCAGCCTCCATATTCTGAGAGCGTGGTACAAATTCAATGAAGAATCCTTTGAATGATAGGACCAACTCGACTACCACTGGATGATAGGGGATGAGATCATGATTTCTGACTTCATAAGTCCCTCTAACTTGATTAATGATCAATTGATAATCTCCATAAGCCTCTAAGAATTCAATATCCAATTGTTTTGCTACTTGGAGACCAATCAATAGAGCATTATATTCTGCTACATTGTTAGAGCATGGCTCATTAAGAGAATAGGCACGGTATATGACCATTTTGTCAGGAGAAACTAAGACAATTCCTACCCCAGAGACAATATTGCCTTTAGGTCGCACTCGTGATGCTCCATCAAAATATAATTGCCATATATCATTCTTCAAAGTCATGTTACAATCCACTACTTCGTCTGGAATGTCTTCATATAACTTCGAAGTTTCAGGTATAGGATGAGCAGCTAAGAAATCAGCTAACGCTTGGCCCTTCACTGATTTTTGAGGCACATAAATCATATCATAAGGAGTGAGCAACATCGCCCAGGTAGCTAACCTGGAATTAAGAATGCTCGGTTTCCTCATCAATACCCGAATGGGATTTATTCTGGAGATGACATGAATAGACTGTCCGGTGACATAATGTCTTATCTTTTGGACGGCAAAAACCAAAGCTAGACATTTCTTTTCTACAGGAGTATATCTGTGTTCAGCTCCGACCATCATTCTGCTCAGATAATATATTGCTTGTTCATGACCCATATCACTTTTCTGTGCCAGAAGAGCGCCAAGTGAATGATCTAAAGCTCGAACATATAGCAAAAATGGTCTTCCTACCACCGGAGGTACCAGAACAGGTGGGTTTGTAAGATATTGCTTAATGTCATTAAAGGCTTTTTGACACGCTTTATCCCAGACGAAAGATACCCCTTTCTTTAATTGACGGGAGAAAGGTTGACATCTCCCAGAAAGATTAGATATAAATCTTCTGATATAAGCAATACGGCCTTGAAAGCCACGAAGTTCTTTCAGATTACGAGGAGGACGCATTTCAAGAATTGCTTTAACCTTATCAGGATCAACATGGATACCTTGAGAGGTAATGACAAATCCTAGAAACTTGCCACTAGAAACCCCTAAGAAAGACTTAGTAGGGTTCATTTTCAATTGATGTTGGCGCATCAATTCAAATACTGTCTTCAAGTCCTGAATGTGATCATTCTTTGACCGACTTTTAACAGCAATGTCATCCACATAGCATTCAACTATCTTCCGTAGATGTTCTTGAAAGATATTGCTCATAGCCCGTTGATACGTGGCACCGGCATTTTTAAGACCAAATGGCATAACTGTATAGCAGTAGACCCCAAGAGGTGTACGAAAAGCGGTGTGCTTCTCATCTTCTGGATGCATCTTGATCTGATTGTATCCTGAGAATCCGTCCATGAAAGACATGCGTTCAAAACCACATGTATTGTCTATCATGATATCAATAATTGGAAGTGGAAATTCATCTTTTGGACAAGCCGTATTAAGATCTCGGTAATCTATACAAACTCGGACTTTTCCGTTCTTCTTCATAACAGGAACAATATTGGCCACCCAATCTGGGTGTTGTTCTTCACGAACAAAGCCACACGTAATCAGCTTTTTGACTTCTACCTCAATTGCATCCATCATATCTGGTCTAAAGCGTCGTTGCTGTTATTTTACAGGCTTGACATTACGCAAAATGTTGAGTTTATGGATAGCAACTGTAGGATCTAGCCCTGGCATATCTTCATAACTCCATACAAAGATGTCAATGTAATCTTTTATAAGTTTTATCAGCTCTTCCTTTTCATCTTCAGAAAGATTCTTACTGATGAATATTGGTTTGGACGTAACTCCATCTCCAACATCAATCTGAATAACCTCATCTTCTGTAGGTGGCTGTCGTTGTTCAAAATGAAGTTTTCATTGATTATCCATCTGTTGAGCCTAAGGATCATTCTCAAATGGCTCTGATTCATCATCGGCTTGAACCATATTGACTGAGAGTACTTGTCCAGATTCACAATATGAGGAATAAGAAATATCGGATTCGATGAATAGAATTTCTTCCGGTTCTATGTTGTCTTTATATTGATGACTTTGATTATCAGAAGATAAAGTCATTCTCTCAATAAACTTGACCGCCATATACTCGAACAGAAAATCTTCATTGATATCAAAAAGTACAGAATGATCAATATTTACATCATTTACAGTCTGATTGCTACGCTTCGGATTAATCAACAGTGGACCATCATCCGTCTTCTGCGTAGATTTGCCAAGAATGACAATCAATGGTAATTTCGGATTATTCGTACAAGAAGTACGTCCTTTGACCTTGATCAAAAAAGGTTGAACTTGGCTTTTGGCAGGCATATTTATTGATTCCTCAGATGAAGTTTGAGTTCTTCCTTTAACCTTGATCATCAAAGGTTGATCATTGACAGGTTGGGATTGGATTCGTCCTTTGACTATGATCTTCAAAGGTTGCTCCTCTGGCGGATCTTCATTAATAGAGTGATCCTCAGAGGGTGATTGATCTTCAGTCATGTCTGCTATATCTTTCACATGCTCTTGTTTATAAAGCCTTGAATCAGAGAAGTAGGCTTCAACACCTTTGAATGGATTAATATCAGCAAACTCAGTCTTCACAACTCCTTGGGAGTCTACATATTTGAAACATTGGTGAAGAGTTGAAGGCACAATATTGTGCTCATGAATCCACGGTCTTCCAAGAAGAATATTGTAGGATACATCCGAGTTGATAACATAGGAAGTCACCATAGTTCGAAGATCACCAATCTGAATCTGCAGACGAATCTTCCCCAGTGGTTTGCTCTTGCCAGAGTTAAAACCGACTATCATAGTACTAGTGTAAGTCAGCTCACTAGTAGGAATCCTCAGGGGTCTTAGCATACTCTGAAGAATTATACTAATTGAAGACCCAGGATCGATATAAATTCTATTAATTTCAGTGGATCCGATATATCCGGTGTAACACAGAGGCCTATCATGCTTGTTGTGTTTCAATAGCATATCCTCTTCTGTAAAGGTGATGTTGGGAATTGCTTTCATCACACTATGGCATTGCGGACATGACACTGGTATATTATCAGGAGTCTTGAGTTGTGCCAAGCATGAATCTGCTTGAAGTAAAGCTTCGCTCAAAGTCTCTCTGCTTTCTCTGGAAAGGCGAAGCAGTTCAAATATAGAAAGTCTAGCTGGAGTATTGGCTAACTGAGCTAGAATGTCAAATTTGTAAGGCTTCATCACCACCCCCTGATTGGAAGCAGGCTTCAATGGGATATCAAAGCGTACTGCCTTCTGTTTTCCCTTTACAACCACAGACGGTTTAACAGGAACAGGAGAAGGTTGAACTGGTAGAGTCTCCACCACATCTTCTGCTTCTTTGGAGGATCCCTCATAGTCTTTATGGTACTCTTTTCCAGATCTTGTACCAGCAAAAGTTTCTTCTTCAGACTCAGGAGAAGGAAGTACCATATTACAGGATTTAGTCTTTCTTCCTTTAGTCTTCTTCTTGTGAGGGTTGTTATGAGGCATTTCAGAACCCAATCCAGCAGTGGAATTCTGATTTTGAATTTGTAAAGGAAGACGTATTCCTTTATCATAATTCAAACCTTCTGCCTTTTGAAAGTCGTAACCCATCTTCCTCATGAGAAGAACAGATTGCTGACTATACAAGTGGATAGGCAGTGAACTTTGGACAGGTGTTTCAGCACAGGAAGAAGAAGGAATCTCTGCAACTACAGGAGAATGAAGCATAGACGTCTCTGTAGTTAAGGGAGGAGAAGGATTCGAGATACGAGAAGAAATCCCTGTTGGAGCTTTTTCATAAGCAACAAAGACTTGTTGTGCCCGGTATAAAGGAACACTATTCATGGCTAGCCACTGCTGATGAGTAAGCTTGAGCTTGGTAGGAGGAGCTAGACTTGGAGGACAAATATTTAGTCCTTTCAGTCTACCTTCTAGGGGAAGGCCATCCCATAGGTGATCCAAGTCATCAGGATCTGTAATAACATGAGAAATCATGTTGCAGGTTTTGACTTTCTTACCTTTCCTGGATTTTAAAGTTTTACCTTCATTATCCAACTCAGGTATTAAGTCAGGATGTACCCACATGATTTCACCATTCTTCAATGTGAGCGGTAACAATCCTATATTTTCTTCCCTGGCAGGCGGGATATTCACGATCTTCATCGTCACCTTCGGAATTGGGATAATTCCATCTGGGACTTGCTGTGGAGGAAAATCTCCAAACTGAAGAGAGACCATGTTGGTTGTAACCGTATGGTCATCATTGGTTAAAGTGATAGCGCCACCATTTATCAGGTCTTGGATCTTCTTTTTCAAGACATAGCAAGCACTGGTAGGATGATTAATGTATCTATGATAGATACAATATTTGGGATTGTCAGTCAGATTCACCTCATTAGGCCTTTTAGGCTCCGGAATCTGAAGTTTACCACTTTTCACCAGACACTGAAATATCCCTGGGATATCACTTTCGTCAAAAGAATACTCTTCCTTTGGCCTGAAAGACTCTTGATTGTTCGATGTCGTTTTGTTCTTAGAAAGATTGACCATAAGAGTATCTTTACCTTTCACGTTACGATTGCCAGGATTATTACCAGGATTACTTTTCTTCCCTTTATCTTCTGAAGCGAAAATCATCCCATGTTCCCGAGCCAACCTACCATTGGTCTCGACAGAAACTGCTGCTATGATAAATGAAGCCCAATCTGTGAATTGGGAACCTGTGAAGACAGCAATGGACGGTCGCAGATTCATCTTGCATGTATCGATCAACGCTGAATCTGGCATACCAGGAGGCATCTTTAGAGTAGCCTGTCGAAACGTTCAATGAACGTCCGAGTATCTTCTTTCTCCTTTTGTTTTATTTCTATTAAGGAGGACATGTTCATGTCCATACCTCCTTCATAGAAGCGGGAGAGAAACATTGCCTTGAATTCGTCAAAAGACGAAATAGAGTTATCGGGAAAGCTACGATACCAGTCATAAGCTGAACCCGTCAAGCACCTAATGAACACTCGAGTGAGGAGAGCATCATTTTTCTGCAAGTGTACAGTCATAATATCAAAGTAATTGATATATTGACTGGGAGATGCTTTTCCATCGAATAAAACCATGGATTGTGGCTTGAACTTCGGAGGGAAGGGTACATCATTCCAATGAGGAGGATAAGGTTGCTTAATACCTAACCTCTGGAGCTGATCTTTGTGCCTCAAAACTTCAAACTGTGCTTTGAGTTCACGCACTGCTTGAATGGCTTCACTGGTTTGAGGAAGCACATTTGATTGAATAGTTGTTGGATGTACCGTAACCCCCATTGGAGGTGGTACATCTTCTGGAATGATGGGATCTGGAGATGCAGAATTTTGATTAACAGCAGGCTCTTGAATATTCGAAGGTATATCAGCCCTTTGACTATATTGAGTTTGTACTGCTACTGGTGTCGGAGTTATTACTGTGGGCTGAGCAGTTTGCTGATTCAAAATTATCTGATGCATGCTCTGCACCATGTTGAGCATGTCTTTCAATGATTGCTCCACGGCAGTGAGACGTTATTCCGTATTAGCAGATGATGTCTCTGGTTCATCTCCAACAGCGTAGGATTCAACCTCTCTTGAAGATATAGAGGGATTAGTATAGAAGTATGAATCCACACTATCGGTATCCGACTCAAAAGATTGAGTACCCCCAGCTTCTGAATCAGAAGTCTGCAATTGTCTTTATCTTCTTGATCGAGTATTCTGATATACTCCTTCAAAGGAATCAAGAAGTCTGTTGAACTGTTGTTGACCTGGAGTTTGGGACATGTTCCGTCTCGGTCGTCGTCCTCTGTTAGTATGAGATGCCATGTTGACTGATGCATATGACAGCTCATCTTCTTGGTCTTCAGTTTGATGTTGAAGTGAGTTAAAACTTAAACGATCAAAAACTGACCGTCTTGAAGCTGAACAACAACAATTGATCACAACCTGATGATATTCACAATGATGTTTTTCTTGGGGGAACGTCACCGGAGATTGTGAATTCTTACGCTTTTGCATTAGCAATTCACGTAAGTCAGAAGGAGTGGAGGGAATATTCTTCTTTATTACATTTGGGGTAGAAAAAGGTTTAGTCTCTTGTGTATGAAGAAGATTACTGGCTTCATTCGCAGAAGAAAACTGTACAATTTTACGCGTTTGGAGTTGTGTGCGTAAATCTTGAGATTTAGCACGAAGGACTCCATTTTCATGGCGCGTGATTTGCAAGTTTGGTACTTTGCGTAAAGCAGTATAAGAAGGTTGTTGGTGTAGGACAGAAATTTTACCAACAACATTTTTATGCTGTATTCGTTTTGGTACATTCACATTAGATGTGCAAACATTGTTGTGAATTTTATCTACACTGTCACAGACAGGAGACTTACCTTTACGCGTAAAACGTAAAAATTGATTATCTACCACGTCACGGATGGGAGATTTTGTTTTACACGAGGAGCGTAATTTGTGTGGGCCTACCACGTCACCGACGGGAGACTGATTCTTACACTCAGAAACATTAGAATCTGCCACATTACAAATGGGAGACTCATTCTTATGCCTTGAGCGTAAAATGTGGTTCTTACCCACTGAGCGTAAAACTTGATTCTTACGCAGTGGGCATGAAACCTGATTATCTTCACCCTTACAAACGGAAGATAAATCATCATACTTTGAGTGCAACTCTGAAGTAAGGACTGCCTCGTTACGAACGGGAGCCCCTACGACTGGAGTGGGAAGAATTCCTTTGTCATCAGAAGCAACAGAGAGATCAGAAACCACTGTGGATTTGGGAATCCAAACTTTTCGTGCTTTGCGAGACTTTTGAACATTGGAATGGCGAGAACCACCCCCAATTTGGAGCATTTCTTCATAGGCAGTCTGGTCGAAGTGCACAACCAGAGTCTTCTTGGTCGAACCGACCGAAACATCATCATATTGAGCAATCACTTCCTCGTCGGAGGAGAAAGTAGTCCCCAGCAGAGTCGCCATTTTGTTTCACTTAACAAAATTGCCAAACAAAAGGTTGGATTTTGAAAATAAAACGAGAAAAAGTACAAGAAGTACAAATTTGATTCTGGAAAAGTATTGCTATGGAAGTCTGATTCGTAAATGATCACTTTGTTCCTTGGACCATATGATGATGATGAAGATCACTGCTTGAAGTAGAACAACTTAGAAGAACTAAGTTACCAGAAAGGTATCGACGCACTTGGGCACTGATGGCGAGGCCGAATGCTTTCCTGCTTTGCTTCACTCTGTTCTGAAAGAAAAGTTAAAGAAAAATGCTCTGGAGAATCAAAATCTCGAAGTCATGATCTCTGTATTCTCTCCTGTTCTCTCTCTGTCCTTGTCTTTGAGAAAAATGAGTCTATTTATAGACTGGGGCTTCTGTGCGTAAAAGATCATCAAAGTCTGTCTTTACGCTAACAACTGTCACCCATGATCAGAGTCATCCTTTGCATACGTTGACACGCGTCCCATCATTTCAGTAAGAATAGGATACATGTACACACGTTCTTCGAAATATGTGGCATGAAGGCCATGTAGGCAAACCACGTTCCAAACTGGCCAGAAAGAATAGGGCGTAAAAATAGCTCCAACATCCTCTGGGCGTAAAACAGTGAGATGAGCGTAAAATAGCTTTGTCATAGGTTCCCCACGTAAAGTGGTTATTGAATAACCTTGAGCGTAAAATGGCTCAAATAGACTTTACGCACACATTGTTTTATGAGCGTAAGAACTCATGTAAAACTCCGTGCGTAAAAGAAACCATACAGTGAGCGTAAAGTAGCTCGATCCCCATAAACGACAACAATGGTCTTTGTATAAGACAAATCCCATTGAATTCTGTGGTAAATGCCATCATTAATATCTTCATGTCAGAGTTTGCATTAAATACGAGATTTGACAGCTTTGTCCAGCGTAAAAGAGGCTGCTCTGTCCTTGGCGTAAAATCACAGGTGTAGACCCAAGCGTAAAATGATCAGCCTGGTTAGGCGTAAATTGATTAGCCTATTCTTGGGCGTAAAAGAGATTACCCGCTCTGCTTGGTGTAAAAACCGATCACTTATGAATGGGATGACTCTTTCTTTGAAGCACTTTTTACGCTCCTACACTTGTTCCCAAAAAAATCTCTTGTCGCGACCCGCACCCACTGTGAGGGTACGAGAACGTAACAACGCCCAGCCTACGCCGCAGTGTCGACAGTAGAACGCTGTTCTAGGTCATGAACTATAACTAGCATAATATGAATACTCTCCATAAGGATGCCAACACAGAGGTACAACTCAATCACAATCTAAGGTAGAATGTAGCACGATGAAATAGATAAGAAATCCTCAACTGAGGTACATGTCACGCCCCAGAACCAGAATACTGGAGAGCGGGGGAATGACTCAGCCAGCTACGTATTACGGGTAGATGAATACCGTATAATACGATCAATGCTGTCTAACCAGACGAGGGGGTGCATACTACATAAAGGTCTCACTATGGTCACTTCACATCTATTGTCTCAATCATTCGAACAAGAAACAGTAATAGAGAACATGTAAGATAAAGCAGTAAGGCGTCCCAAACGCTCTGTCAAAATGTTCTTGATATCTGGCTTTACAAAACATAGCCAGATCTGATGTAGCAAAATATACACAATTGTTATCAGCTGCAGTCTGACTTAATTACAATTATGTAAAAGTAAGTACAAGACGATCCGACTAACATGTCGGTGCCAAACGGCAAAGTATAAGGTAAATAACAAAATGAGCGGGGAAGTAAGAAACCCACTCGAGTCCTCCTGCGATCATTCCTCTAGTATTGACCATCTTGGAGGTAGAAGTAAGCTGAGTCCTCGGGAACCGGCTCTAAATCTGGCCATGCAAAACCAGAGAGGTTAGACCTATAATAGCAAGTACCGTAAGGAAGCACGATATGAGGCATTAAACCAGTAAATAAGAGAATATAATAATAGATCTCTGCTCGCTACTGGGATTCACGTGACATCACGACACTTCGAACCAACCTCCCAACCAAACAAGGACAGAAGTTGGCCCGTCATGTCATGATGCTCCGATCATCTCAGTTAGTTAACAGAGTAGGTACAGTACACAAACAAATCAACTTAAACGGCCATCCAACTCCTACGGCTTACTACTGTGAGTCCCAAGTTATCCTGGAATTATGCAATAAGGATTTCTCAGTTCTTACTATGGACAAGCAAGGCTAGTCGATCCAATCAATCAATTGTGCCAATCATGAATTAGACGAGTCCCAGCGGGACGCCCGTCATCAATATACAATATACAATAATATAAGCAGATACCGCTCCCTGTCCGTGTGGCAGATTTGCAGTATCTGTGGGAACCAGCCGGCCTGTTGGGCACTAATAGTCCCAAAGAGGGCTGCCATGTAAGAACTCGGGAATCCATTCTCTCTATGCAATCATTATTTTTATTTAACTTAATAGTCTCTACGTTGAGTGAAATCCCATGCCGTGGATCATGGTCATTCGGAATGAGTACTTTCGTACGGGGTACGATATGCACAACTCTACAACGATGCCCGTGCGGTTAGGTTGTAGGTCTTACATAGCGTAATGCAACAATCCAAACTAACCACGGAACAATCATGCCTTGACCATAAAGTACACATGCTTCTTTTATAGTAAAATAAATAAATTAATAAATTGAAGTCTGCATGTGTGCCTGTATGTCAATATTCGGGATCGGCCAATCGATTATAGTAGTTCATACTTAATATGAACGTGTCTCATTCATTCATTTCAATAAGACGACTAGCCAGTCTCTTAGTTCCATCTAGGAACGCATGATCAATAATTAATCAAGATAACAATCAATGTTAATTAATGCCAAATTCGGAAAATAAACATTGGGAAATAAATAATGTTGGGAAATAAAGAATCTCATGCGCTGTGGGAAATGATTGGGGAATAAATAAATCTCATGCACTGTGGGAATGCGGCTGTGGGAATAAAGATCATGCGCTGGGGAATAAGATTGAGAAATAAATAATCCATGCGCCTGAGGAATGAGATTGGGGAAATAAATATCATGCGCTGTGAAATAAGATTGGGAAATAAATAATCCATGCACCTGAGGGATGAGATTGGGAAATAAATATCATGCGCTGTGAAATAAGATTGGGAAATAAATAATCCATGCGCCTGAGGAATGAGATTGGGAAATAAATATCATGCGCTGTGAAATAAGATTGGGAAATAAATAATCCATGCGCCTGAGGAAGGTGGCTGTGAGAAATAAATAAACTCAAGGAAGCTGTGGGAAATAAATAAACTCATGCGCCTGAGGGAATCTGTGGGAAATAAATAAACTCATGCGCCTGAGGGAAAGGATTGAGAAATAAATAAACTCATGCGCCTTGGCTGTGGGAAGTGATTGGGAAATAAATAACTCATGCGTCTTGGCTGTGAGAAGTGATTGGGAAATAAATAACTCATGCGCCTTGGCTGTGGGAAGTGATTGGGAAATAAATAACTCATGCGCCTTGGCTGTGAGAAGTGATTGGGAAATAAATAACTCATGCGCCTTGGCTGTGAGAAGTGATTGGGAAATAAATAACTCATGCGCCTTGGCTGTGAGAAGTGATGATTTGATGCGCTGCGGGAATAAAGATTCCATGCGCTTGAGAAATGAGGATTGCTGCGGGAAATAAATCTCATGCGCTTGAGGAATGAAGATTTGATGCGCTGTGACTGTTCTTCTTCTCCAAATTTTCTGAGAACAGAACCATGGGAACCATGGAGGCCATTGCTTCCAAGCTCCATAAATCCTTCATCCCAAGCCCAAATATGGACTTCCATAGGTCAAAATTGGGTAGAACGAAATTCTCTACAACATGGAACCATCGAAACTTGAAGATAACAAAGTTTACTAGATCAAAACCTAAGAAATCCGAAAATGTATCAAACTTAGATCTACAACAAATAAGCCATGGAAATTGAAAATGCTAAGTACTAAAGAGACTTAGAATCAAATGAGAAAGATGATGGAACAATAAAAATGAGGATCCATCAAGAAGCAAGTTGGCACTTGCCTATCTCTTCTAGGTTGGTGGGAGAGTTATGAGGAAGAAGAAGTGAAATGGAAAGAAGTAATGAAGAGAGAGAAATGGTTTTGGGCTTTAAATGAAGGGGTGGTGGTAGGTGGGGGTTTATTTCGGTTCATGATGAACCAACACAATTAAACCAATCTGAGCCGAACCCATAGCAAGCTAAAGCAGAGTATAAAAGCAGAAAGTAAATTGCAGAAATAAAATACAGAAAATAATTAGCAGGAAATAAAAGGAAATTAAATACAGAATAATACATGATAAATATTAAATGAATAAATTCCAGAAGTACATGTATTTAGAATACGTATTCTGGAAACGGGAAGTGACATCTCTACCCTCCTTAGAAAAATTCCGTCCTCGGAATTTCAGATCCAAACATGATAGAAACATCGAAGCTAAACTAATCTAAGTACGATCAATTAGAGTAAGCAATCATTCCACAATATTAACAGTAAGAAACATATCTATGCTGAACATTCTACGACACCAAGCAATTCTACTTACAGCGTGACAAGCATGAGGGGTTAAGACAATCAAGGTATACAGAAAGAGATATACCTTGTGAGTCAAACAGGTGCGGATACCGTAATCGGATATCATCCTCACGTTCCCACGTTGACTCCCCCAAAGAGTGATGACCCCAAGCAACCCGGACAAGGTTAATTGTTCGATTCTTGAGTACCTTCTCTCTTCGGTCCAAAATAGACACAGGCTGTTCCTCGTAAGACAGGTTGGTACCAACAACCAGCTGAGAATGATCAAGGATATGGCTTGGGTCCGATACATACCTTCGCAACTGAGATACATGAAATACGTCATGCACCTCTCGTAACGAAGGTGGAAGGGATAAACGATAAGCAACATCGCCTACCCTCTCAAGGATAACAAACGGGCCCACGTATCGGGGACTCAACTTTCCGCGAATGCCAAATCTAATGACCCCACGGGTAGGTGAGATCCGCAAGAATACGTGGTCCCCAACAGAAAATTCTAGCGGCCTACGATGCTGGTCTGCCCAATGACGATGCCGATCCTGCGCAACTCGAAGTCGCTCTCTAATTCCTTTGACCAATTCAACCGTCTGAACAATCAATTCTGGGCCGAGCATCTTTCTCTCCCCAATATCGTCCCACGCTAGTGGCGACCTACACTTCTTACCATATAGTGCTTCAAATGGCGCCATCTGGATACTGGCTTGATAACTGTTGTTATATGAGAACTCGACCAAGTGTAGGTGGCTCTCCCAAGATCCTCCAAAATCTAGGGTGCAAGCTCGCAACATGTCTTCTAGGATCTGAATTGTTCTTTCTGATTGTCCATCCGTCTGTGGATGGTAAGCCGTGCTAAATCTTAACTTGGTACCCAAGCTATGATGTAAGCTTTTCCAAAAATGTGATGTAAAACGGGTATCTCTGTCTGACACAATACTGACTGGGACCCCATGCTGTCTGACTATCTGTTGCATGTATAATTCTGCCAACTTCTCCGTAGATTGACCTACTCTAAAAGGAAGAAAATGTGCCACCTTCGTAAGCCGATCTACGATTACCCAAATAGCATCCTTACCACTTGGGGATCTCGGTAAACCGGTCACAAAGTCCATTGTAATGTGTTCCCACTTCCATTCCGGGATAGGAAGCGGTTGCAATAATCCAGCTGGCCTCTGCTGTTCTGCCTTTACTTACTGACATACCAAGCAACGGGAAACGAATCTAGCTATCTCCCTCTTCATCCCGTTCCACCAGAAGTGCTGCTTGATATCTTGGTACATCTTGGTCCCTCCAGGATGTATAGAATACTGGAAACTGTGAGCTTCTACCATAACTTCCTGTCTGATATCTCCACTAGGTACACATAGACGTGATCCAAACCTAAGCGTACCATCTTCATGAATTCTCATCTCCTTCCTGAGTCCTGACTCACATTCTGTCCTAAGCTTCTGAATCCTTGGGTCTTGTGCCTGAGCTGCCTTGATTCTGTCTACCAAGTCGGATTGAACTTGTAGACTCGTCAGAACTCCTACATCACTAGGAAGTATAACCTCGATGCCCATCTCCTGAAGATCTTCTAAGATATGCCTCTGTGTTGTCAATATGAATGCGCTGCCTCTTCTGCTGAGAGCGTCTGCTACTACATTCGCCTTGCCTGGATGATACTGAAGCTCCACGTCATAATCCTTGATCAACTCCAGCCACCTTCTCTGCCTCATGTTCAGTTCCTTCTGAGTAAAGATGTACTTCAGACTTTTGTGGTCTGTGTACATCTCCACTCGGTCACCATATAAGTAATGCCTCCATAGCTTCAAAGCGAATACTACTGCCGCCAACTCCAAATCATGAGTTGGGTAATTCTTCTCGTGGTCTCGAAGCTGCCTAGATGCATACGCTATCACCTTCCCATGTTGCATGAGGACACATCCAAGTCCTTTACCTGACGCATCACAATAAACAGTAAAACCTCCGGGTCCAACTGGCAATGTAAGAATAGGTGCTGATATCAACTTCTGCTTCAGATTCTCAAATGATGCCTGGCATTCTGCCGACCAGACGAATGGTACATCCTTCCGGGTCAAGCGGGTCATGGGTGCTGAAAGTCTTGCAAAATCTGATACAAATCTTCTGTAATATCCTGCCAATCCCAAGAAACTCCGCACATCTGCTACGATCTTGGGTACTGGCCAACTTTCTACTGCTTCTACCTTCTTGGGATCCACTGCTACTCCAGCTCCTGATATGATATGACCCAAAAATGAAATGTGATCCGACCAAAACTCACATTTGCTGAGCTTGGCATACAACTGGTTCTCTCTCAGAACCTGTAACACCTTCCGGAGGTGGTCTTCATGCTCCTCTTCACTAGTTGAATATACAAGAATGTCGTCGAGAAACACAACGACAAATTGATCCAAGTACGGCATAAAGATGCGATTCATCAAATCCATAAAGATTGCTGGAGCATTGGTCAAACCAAACGGCATTACTAAGAATTCATAATGCCCATACTTCGACCTGAATGCTGTCTTGGGAATGTCCTCCTTCCGAACCCTCACTTGATGATACCCTGAACGAAGATCTATCTTGGAGAAAACTCTGGCCTTACTCAACTGATCAAATAAGTCGTCGATCCTGGGTAGTGGGTACTTGTTCTTCACTGTTGCCGCATTAAGCTTCCTGTAATCGATGCACAATCTGGATGACCCATCCTTCTTTTCCACAAGTACCACTGGTGCTGCCCATGGTGACACGCTAGCTTGGATGAACTTCTTCTCCTTCAGTTCCTCTATGTGCTGATATACCTTGGCTTGCTCTGAGTCTGCCATTCTATAAACTCGATCTGATATCGGTTTAGTTCCAGGTGCCAATTCTATGCTGAACTCAATATCTCTAACTGGTGGCAGACCTGGAAGCTCTTCAGGAAATACGTCTAAAAACTCTTCAACTACCTTCGGGACTTGAACTTCTTCCATTGCCGTTACTACTCCCTGTTCTTGTTGAGTTGCCTCTGATCTGACTAAGGTAAACCGCTTCACGCCTGGAATATCAAAAGATACACTCCCTCTACGACAATCTATTGTCGCATGACTGTCTTTCAGCCAGTCCATGCCTAAGATAACGTCGAAATTTCCAACAGAAAATTCTATCAACCGGGCGGGTAAGGAATGCCCACAAACTACAACGCTACATGCTAGAATAACTCTACTAACTCCTACGAGCCCATTACCAGTGAGTATATTCAACCTCCCTGGCAATGCCTCGAACTCCATTCCTAGCCGTGTTGCAAATTGTGCAGATATAAATGAGTGTGATGCTCCCGAATCAAATAATGCTACTGCAGGATTTGAGGCGACGAGAATGTTACCTGCCACAACATCTCCCGATGCCAATGCCTCTTCCAAGGACAGAGTGAATGCCTGCCCTCGACCTCCTTGCTGGTTCCCATGCTACGGCCTAGCCTGGTGCTGTCGCTGGCCCCTGCCTTGGTGATGCTGGGGTGGTCTATGCTGGTGTTGCTGCATCGGCGGTCCCTGCTGCCGAAACATTTGAGCCTGCGTCATGAACGGGCGTTGTGCTAACGGCCTCACTGCTACCGCTGGTCCTCGATACTGTCCTGCCCCTGGTGCTGGCAGAGCAGAAAACTGTTGCACTGGTCCTCCTGACCTCGAATTCATGGGACATGTGGTAACCCGATGACCTGGATTTCCACATATCAGACACAGCCCGTTTAATGTCCGACACACATCTCTAGTGTGCCCTATCTTCCCGCAATAAGTGCAGCCCGCTGGGGGTTGCTGGTTCTTCCTCTGATGCTGTTGCTGCTGCCTTGGTGGTAGTGGTCCTCGTATCGCCACATCGTGGATACGAATGCCAGTGGATGGTGTTGTTGTTCGGGGTGCTGCTCCCCCTCCTCCTTCAATCTGACTGTGGGATCTCTTCTGACCCCCAGTCCTTGCCGCAAGCCTCTGAATGGTTATCTCATGCCTTCGAGTTGCCGTCAATACTTCATCAAAAGTCTGGTAATTGTGCCCCTCTATCAATTGCAAAAGTTCAAGATGAAACCCTTGCTGAAACCTCATAGCCCTCTGGCTCTCTGTTGCTACCATCTCTGGGGCGAACCTACTCAATCTGCAGAACTCTGCTGCATAAGCATCTACAGTCTTGCCAGCCTGCCTGAGGTTGATAAACTTCTGTTGTAGCTCAAACTGCGCCACAACTCCATAGTACTTTGTCTTGAATCTTGCTGTAAAATCGTCCCAAGCCACAGGACGTCTGATGCCTACCTCCTCTGATTCCCACCAATCACGTGCGAGATCTTGAAGTAACAGCTTCACTAGATCCACACGTTCTTCTGCTGGCACCTTAACTGCTATCAGAATAGCCTCCATATCCTTAAGCCATGCATCTGCTGAGATGGCATCCACCGTGCCTTCGAAACGACGGGGGTTGTACTTGCAAAACCTGGCTGATGCTCCTGAATCTGGCCTTGTCCCTCTTTCCAAAGCTGTCTGCAATCCTTGGTTAAGTAGTACATTCTGCTCTTGTAACTGAGCGTGCATGCGCTGCTGGGCTAACATCTGATGTTGCTGAGTAGCCATCATTCCTCTCATGATCTCCAGAAGGGCTGGTGTGTCCACTTGGGTAGGTGGAACTGTTGGTGGTGTTGGAACTTCCGGATACTGCGGTCCAGTTGCTGGTTCCACTATCACCTCTTCTTGAATAGCCTCTTGAGGTTGTACTGGCTCTTGTTGCTGACCAACCTGGTCAGGTTGCCCATATTGTTGTTGCCCAATCCTGACAGATGCGAACGAGGTGCCCCTAAGAAAAGGGACAAGAGAATAATCAAACGGTCGGACAGGGAAGATCAATGAAGTCAAAGGATACCGGAATGTCAAGCTAGGATCGAGAATACGAATCAGGAGATCAAGGAGAAACATGTGTGATTGAGACATCCTATAAATTAAAACACCCCACAAGTCTGAAATCAGACCTGCATGGGCCACCACTAAAACCTTGTCACGCCCCAGAACCAGAATACTGGAGAGCGGGGGAATGACTCAGCCAGCTACGTATTACGGGTAGATGAATACCGTATAATACGATCAATGCTGTCTAACCAGACGAGGGGGTGCATACTACATAAAGGTCTCACTATGGTCACTTCACATCTATTGTCTCAATCATTCGAACAAGAAACAGTAATAGAGAACATGTAAGATAAAGCAGTAAGGCGTCCCAAACGCTCTGTCAAAATGTTCTTGATATCTGGCTTTACAAAACATAGCCAGATCTGATGTAGCAAAATATACACAATTGTTATCAGCTGCAGTCTGACTTAATTACAATTATGTAAAAGTAAGTACAAGACGATCCGACTAACAGTGTGGGTGTCTGTGTTTAGGTGACAGGAGATATGTGCAATGGTGTAGTGTGTACATGTGTACAGGAAATTAAGTGACAGTTAATAAATAGGGTTTTCAGGAATTAGGAATTTACAATTGTATGTGTAGAGAGTAATTGGAAAACAAGGCGGTGAAGGGTGTTTAGTGAACCTGTGTACAATGTCAAATTGAACCCAGTGGAGGAAAACCTGGAATCAGTTCAGTTTGCAAAACAGTGTACTTTCGTTTTCAGTCTTAAAGGAAAACCTGAAATCATTTCAAATTAAGATGACATCTCCATAAAGGGTGTTAGGAAATCTCAGGTTAATTAATGAAATCAACCCCAGTTATTCAAACTCTTGAACTTAATCCACATACATTCATCTAAGTTAACTCTTGAAAAGAAACAACCTAGATTCAATCATCCACCAATACAAAACATGAACCAAAACTCAGTTAACATTTATTTACGTAGAGAGAGGATAACATGTGATGTGTGTGTGTGAGAATGTCCAACATACCATGTGTGTGTGTGATATATGAGTGAAGTGTCAAGGTAAAATGTTGACTGAACTGTGGCTGTTGGGGACTGAATTTTGTAGGGTGAACCCTGGGTATACATGGCTGATATGTAGACAATACTAGGCTGTTTTGGACAGCAAATAGGAGGTGTATGGGCTGTTAGGACAGGAATGTGGAGGGGGGGCTGATATGTGTGTAGGGGTATATAGAAAACAGTGTTGTGTGAACCATCAAACCCATTCTAATCTCAGTTTTCATGTGAAAACAGTGAAACCTTCAACCCTTGCCTACAAGTAATATATATTGCACCCATGTGAATAACTTATATATATATAGAATACGCATCTATATAACTAACACATATATAAATATATTAAGACTCTCATATATATATATATATATATATATATATATATATCCATACCTACAATTGATATGGAGGAAATGAACCAAAATGAGGAAAAGCCTACACAGTTAACATAATTCCCTAAAAATCTCAGGAATTGGTTATTTTGGAAAAATCTCAATTTTAGGTAGGTGTTGTGTTAAAGTGATTCTCAGAATTTAGGCATATGTGTGGTAGGGTTCAGGGATTAGTGAATAATGTGTATAGGAAAATGAAATAAGTAGGTAGCAGTGCAATGTGTTCAGATTTCAGTGGTAATATGAAACAGTGCCCAGTTCAATCCATGTCTGTGTGTGTGGGGGGAAACTAACATAGGCTATAGTTTAAATATCAGTGTGTGTAAACAGAAAACAGTGTACCAATGTTTCAGGATTTCAAGTACACAATGACAGTTTTCAGTTTTTGTGTGTAAAAGTCCTAGTGTAGCAGGAATTTCATATATGTGTGAACAATATTAGGATCCATAACATGTTATTTAATCATTAATCTCAGTATTAAACCAACAACCAAGTCCTTAAATTCCTAAACAATCGAAATTAAATTCTGAAAAGGAGAAGGACAGTGAGTATCAGAAATAGGGGTTTCATCCAATTTCGAATATCAAATCATGGCAAGAACCCAAAGCAAAGGTTGGTAAGCATTGTGTACAATGTGTACGTGTCCAGGCATACACTTGTGTCCAAGAAACTAGACAAAATCGTGTCCAAATCACAACACACACAGACACGAGCACTGTGCACTAGACAGTGTCGTGCACGCGTGCACGTGTGTCCAGTGCATGACACAGGCCACGTGGTGACACGTGGCCGTGCACACGTATACGGATAGGGTAGAGGTACGTGTCCACGTGCTTGAAACCTATCCATGTGGTGTCGTGTCATAGTTGTAGCCGCGTGTCAGTTGAGTGTCTGTGTGCGTGTGCAACAGTGTAAAACCGGTGCGGGCTCGATTGCTCCCAAACCATTCAATAAAACCCCACGAAATTTTATAGGGTCAATGTCAGTCATGTCCCCTATGTGCACGCAAAATTTTCTGTCCTCTAGTGCTGTGTCCAGGGAGAACTCGGACACAGGTAGCAGGACACATGCACGGGACTGTGCGGGTGTGTGCGTGTCCAATTTATGACACGAAAACGACACGAAATCCATATCAGTCTTCGCAAACATTATCATACACATATAGGCCTAGGTATCTATGTAATTAGTTTTTCAAAAATCGAAAATAAAATCCTTTATGACATTCAATCAAACACCTATACACACATCATGACACGTGTCTGTGAAACCCAGTATTTTGTAGCTAATTATTTAAATAGAGTTTTTGTATTATTAATAAAATGTTTTCAAAATTATTGTTATTATTAATATTATAATTATTATATATTTTTGGATGGAAAGAATTTGGAAATTAATTATGACAACTTGGATTTTTGATTTTGAGCCCAGACCCAGGCCCGAGCCCATTCTTCCTATTTCTTTTTAATCCTGAATTTGACTTGGTTTTAATTAATTAAAAAAAATTGAATTTGAGCTGGTCCAATTTGGACCAAAACTCACCCCCTTATTTCCGTAACTCCTCACAACCCCTCGTTTCACATTCCCAACTCCTCCTTAACTCTCTCCCCTCTCTTTGCTCTCCAGCACACACCTAACCCCCCACCTTCTCAAACGTTCAGCACACACCACCCCCTTTATTATATCTCCTCTTCCCACGTTCCCACTCACCACACTCTCTCTGAGGAACAACAGAACCCTCTCCCACGTATTCCTTCTACTCTCGGAACTCTCAAAACAAACAAAATCTCTCTCTCTCTCTCACCATTCTCACAGAACCAAAATCTCAAATCTCTCCCTCACTCTCCTTCTGTGGAGAAATCCGATCTCCACCTAACCCCTCTCCGGCGATCTCGTGACCGCCGACCACCGCGCGGCTTCCCTCGCGCCCCTTCCCCGGCGGACTTCCCGACCGCGCGGCTTCCCTCGCGCCCCTTCCCCGGCGGACTTCCCGACCGCGCGGCTCCCCGCCGCCCGCAGCCGCGACCCCGCAGCCGCGACCCCGCGGCCGACCCCCTCTGCGGCTCTCCGTTGTTCGCCGGCCAACAGCGTCTCCGGCGGAGCTCCTCCCCACGTGCGGTTCTGCCGACCCCGCGCCGAGCCGACCGGCCCCCTCGCCCGTAGTCGCGTGCCCTACCGGCGTGCTGCCGCCTCCGCGCGACTCTGCGCGTGGCTTCCAGACCTCTCCCGCGGATCCCCTCTCCCGCGAATCCCCTCTCCCGCAGACTCTTTCGCGCCTCTTCTGTGCGTGGGCGACCCTGTTGTCGCGAGGCGTTGCTGTCCAGATCTGTGACCTGCTGTCCGAACTTTGTTTCGGTTTTTCCCCAAGTTTTTCCCGCGGCTCCCCGCCAACGGAATTTGGTAAATTCTTGTTAATCACAGTAGTTCGTCCCTCCCGTAGAGTCCATGATGAGAATCGGTCCCCGGTTTCCCTTTGGGAAATCCGGTTAGCTGCGTATTTTATTCGGTTAGCTGCGTTAGCATATTTCTGTGATTTTATCTGCTGGGTTTTGTGTGGTTTGGTTTGATTATGGGATTCCCGGATATGTCGGGAAGTTCTGTGGATTGGGAATTATTTTCTGGTGGCTTGAAAATATTTTGGTGGATATATTTGCGGGATTATTATTTGGTTGGAATAATTACAGATTTTCTGTGGCGCATTTCCCAGTTTTGGGTTTGTCCCAAAATAGAGGAAGTACTGCCCAAATTTTTACAAAACTATATTTAATTGATTTTAAAATTGGTTTTCGGAAATGAATTTTAAACTGATTTTCGGGCGACGACCGTACCGGTCTGTGGGCCCTGGCGAAATGCAAACGCACCGGTCCGACCGGGCGTTGTGGTATTAGCTGGATTTTGATGATGGACCGAGTCTGAGACTCTTAAATATTTATTTTAAATTATTTTATTTAATATTTAGGCTATTTATTATAGTCATTTATTTACTGCACTTTATTTAGTAATTAGATCTTTTCCTCTTGTTTGATGTAAAAATAATTGTACAGGGCATAAGCCCACTCTAGGATGTTTAGCTGTGCCCATGTATTGTTTAGCGTAGGTTTTACTTTATTTTTCTGGGTGGATGTTGATCTTGGGTGGTATTTTGATTAGACGTATAATCGTAGTTAGAACGTAATCATATGATTAATTAAGAACTTAAATAAATGAATAAAATAATAGTAAGATAACTAGTTCATGATTTATCACTGTAAGAAATTATATTTTTATAGATATTACAAAATACAAAGTTTTCCAAAGATAATCGGTTCTCGTTGTTATTTCCAAATAATCAATTAATCGGTTTAATCAACGCACATAGTTGGCGACGTAAACGATAGCTGTAGCTTAATAACAACTAAAACCTGACTAGGACTTACTACTAGAGATTGCAACTAGCACACTTAGCCTGGTTATACAAAGGATCTAAGTCGAGTTCTCAACTGTAGGAACTCGAAGTTACACCTGACGTTCCTCCTCGGTACCGACTCGTCTTTTCAGTCATTTTAATACAAAGGCAAGTGCAGTTATGTCTATTTGGTAATTTATCTAGTAATTGTTTTATTGCAATTTTAAACCACATTGCTACACGGAACTCTCTCCTAGAGTTCGAATATTGACTCATTGATTGAATCTGATTGACTCGGGATATTGGGGGAGTAGTGTAGCGTCTATGACCAATACCCCTATATTGCATCATTGATTGTGCGAGCTGATTCCTCCTATACACGAGGATAGGCCGGACCGTATCATTAGGATATAATTGGATCATCCCAAGCCGGTCATAGTTCGTTACCTACTCAAATCACATTGTTTTCAATTGTAGAATTGTGAAAAATATTGTTAAAGTATTTCAAATTGTTTAACATTGCAAATTTCAAATTATTATTTGAATTATTGGATATTCGTAATTGTACTTTGCTCCCTCCTAACTGGAGACCCAACATTTTAGGTATCACTGATGAGGCTTTGTTACGCGATCCCAAGACGAGGAATTCGAGACTGATGAGCTGTTTGCCTAGAGTTTTCTTTTCTTCTTGATGTATGTAGAAATGGTTTAAGTTGTATCTTTCATTTCATTGTAAAAGTTTAATAAAGTTTTAAATTTTTCGATGTTGAGTTGTGACAAATTATAGTGTTGTTGTATGGTTACCTGCTACTGAACAGCTTACTGCCGCCGTCTCAACAACGGTGCAGGCTGGGCATGATCCGACTAGACCCAGAATATTGGGATCGGGTCGTGACATGTTTTTAGTGGTGGCCCATGCAGGTCTCGAACCTGCGACTTAGGAAAACATACCTAGAAACAATTAGAACACTAGAACATCAATTTGTCACAACATAGGACCGAAATATATTATAAATAAATATTTTTGTTTGATTATAGACTGGTAGGATACCTTGCTTATGTTTGCATCCTAAACCATCCAGAGAATGACCGTTGACCAAATCCTGCTGGCGATGAGATGTCATCTCCGGATCATACCCCATCTCCTCAACCAAGCCCAGGGTCTTTTCCCTCGCGGCTGTTTGACCGTCCTCATAGTGCATCCAGTGAAGTTTTTCCTACACTGGCAATTCCTACCTCATCTCAGACTGAATTGCATTTCCTTGGTGGAGTATTCATTTTTGTTGCTCCACTAGTACCAGCAATCATCTTCCAAATGATTATCCTATTTCAAGAAATCCTGGAGTTCCAGAAAGCTCAGCAGGAACAGAAGAATATCACGAGAGAAGACATGAAGAACGTCATGACGTAGCCTTAGTTATCCCCAACCAAGTTAGAGCAGAACTTTTGTCCTAGGAAGGATACCCTTGAATCTAGAATATATTTGGGTCCCATCAAGTACTCTACTTTCCGGCAGCCTTGTCGTAAGAAGCTATGGGCTTGTAACTATTGCAAGAGGCCTGGTCATCAGACCGTTAGTTGCCATAAGAGATTGGGACAATATTTGGCATGTGGATCTGCTGAACATCGGGTAAAGGACTGCCCCTTATCTTTCCATCAAATCAGAGCTCATATCCCAGCAACACCTGTTAGGCCACAATCCAGAGACTCTCTTCCTATCTAGCAGACCTTGCCTCCTACAAAGGCATGATGTAGACTCGAAGTTCATAGAAGATGAAGGACCAGATCAATGAAGGCTCTAGGATTTATCCAAGATAGAACTTCACCTTAGGGAACACCTATCTTGTTTGTGCCCAAGAAGGATGGAACAACTGATGTGCATGGATTACCAGACACTAAAGAATAAGTACTTTCTGTCTGGATCGAGGATCTGTTTGATCTGGTTGTGTGGAGTTAGGGTGTTTCGAAGTTTGACTTAAGATTTGACTTCCATCAAATCAAAGTCAGGAAAGAGGACATTTCCAAGACGGCGTTCAAACACCAAGTATGGGTAGTTTTCTTTGGTCAGGACGTTAGACTGACAAATGCTTCTGCAGTGTTCATGAATCTCATGAACAGAGATTTTCATGAGTATTTGAATCAGTTTATCTTCTCCATAGATAACCTTCTGATATATTTGAAAACTGAAGAAGAGCATAAAGAACATCTGAGGAAGTTTTGGAAACTTTGAGGAAAAAGAAGTTTTATGGTAAGTTACCTGAACGTGGATTTTCTTTGACAAGGTGGACTTTTGGCCATGTTGGCAAGAGAAGAAATTTCGATGGAAGATAGCTGCTGTTGAAAAGTGGTACACCCCAAGTTCAATTCGAAAGTTTCTTGAACTTGGCTAGCTACTATCAGAAGTTCGTGAAGGAATTCGCCAAGATTGCTGAGCCGATGACGAAGCACACTTGGAAGAATGAAGAGTTCATCTGGACGAAAGTTTGCCAGACGGTATTGAGGAGCTGAAGAAGAGACTTACCACTACACCAATCCTTGCGCTACCCGCAGGAACCGGTGGGTTCTCAATTTACAGTAATGCCTCTGGAAAGGACTGGGCTGCGTTCTTCAACAACATGGGAAAGTAATTGCTTACACGTGTAGGCAACTACAGACTCATGAGAAGAATCATCCCACGCCTAATTTGAATTGCTGCAATTATCTTTACTTTGAAGCTATGGAAGCATGATTTTTATGGAAAGGGAGTGAAAATTTATACGGACTACAAAAGTTTGAAATATGTCTTCACTCAGAAAAGGCTGAATGTTAGACTAAGAAGCTGGTTGAAGCAGATGAAGGATTTCGAAATCAACCTGCAGTACCATTCAGGTAAGGCTAATGTGAATCGCTGATGCACTTGGTCGATACGGATGGCGAAGTTCTTAACCAAGGACTAGCACCTGCTAAAAGACATCGAGAAGCTTGGACTGGAGGTTATACTACCTGGAGATAGAAGGACGAAGCTGGATGCTGATTCAGTATTGATGAAGTTCGAGGCCGATGGACAAAATCAAGAGAACGTAGTTTCAAAACGAGGCACTTTGCAGGTTTAGAGATCAAGTGTTGGCAGGAACACTTGAGGGTTTCTAAATTGATCAGCAGTGGAACTCTGAAGAATGGTACGAGACTTTGCGTATCGGCTGACAAACGGAGGAACGAGTTGATGAAAGAAATGCACCAGTCGCAGTATTCCATATATTCAGGAGCTAATAAGATGTATCGGAATATGCCTCCATTGATTGGTGCTATGGAATGAAGAAGGACAATTCCAGGTATGGGATTAGATGTGAATTTGTCAACATGAGGAATTTAGCAAGAGAACAACAAGTTTGTTACAGCCGCTGGACAATTCGGAGTGGAAGTAGAAGCATATAACAATGAACTTTCAGTAAGGATTGCCTTGTTCCCAAGGAGGGAAGGACACCAATTGGATTATAGTGGACCGACTGACTAAATCAGCACACTTTATTTCCCTTCAAGTTGGTTTATCCACTAAGAAGTGGGCAGCATTGTACGAGAGGCACATCTACCGGATTCATGGAGTACCGCGGGACGAGCAAGCAGAGAGGTCAATCCAGATGCTTGAAGATGTATTGGGATTTCGCGTCTTGGAATTTGGTAGGTCTTGGGAAGACCAAATTGCATTTGGTGAAGTTTTCTCCTACCAGAGGAACAATCAGTTTTGACGAAGCTGGAAATTGAGGCCAGGTACATCAGGCCATTTGAAGTTTAAGACGAGTTGGAAGTAGCGTACCAGTTAGCTCTACCAGCTAATCTTGAGGGTGTGCAACGTCTTCTACGTCACAGCTCAGACGTTACATTTTGGATTCGAGTCAAATTTTGGATAATTCAGAGATGAAGTTTGGACTCAACCTTTCAGTGCCAGAGAAACCAGTTGCAAGCCTAGTCAGAGTTAAGAAGAAGATCAGAATTTGAGCCATCACTTAAACTCCTATTCCTTATCTTTTCGTTCTAAACTTGACTGATGCTGCTAAGTTAGCCTAGTTTTGCAAGCTGTCTCTTTTTCAAGCTTGATCATGACGGTATTTTATTGGGTGCACCCACTAATATATTGTCTAATCAGGACCGGTGCATGATGGTCTGATCAACCTCGTGTACTTTGGTTCGCCTTTGTATTTTTCTGCGTGGATAATATCATAAAACTTGTCCCTAAACCGTCTCATCCACGACTGCCTTGGAAATCCTTATGGTTGGACATGAGTTACGGGCGCAGTACCCGTACATGTTTGTCTTTCCTACCTTACTTTAAATTTCGAGGACGAAATTTTCTAAGGAGGGAAGATTGTGAAACCCAGTATTTTGTAGCTAATTATTTAAATAGAGTTTTTGTATTATTAATAAAACGTTTTCAAAATTATTGTTATTATTAATATTATAATTATTATATATTTTTGGATGGAAAGAATTTGGAAATTAATTATGACAACTTGGATTTTTGATTTTGAGCCCAGACCCAGGCCCGAGCCCATTCTTCCTATTTCTTTTTAATCCTGAATTTGACTTGGTTTTAATTAATTAAAAAAAATTGAATTTGAGCTGGTCCAATTTGGACCAAAACTCACCCCCCTCATTTCCGTAACTCCTCACAACCCCTCGTTTCACATTCCCAACTCCTCCTTAACTCTCTCCCCTCTCTTTGCTCTCCAGCACACACCTAACCCCCCACCTTCTCAAACGTTCAGCACACACCACCCCCTTTATTATATCTCCTCTTCCCACGTTCCCACTCACCACACTCTCTCTGAGGAACAACAGAACCCTCTCCCACGTATTCCTTCTACTCTCGGAACTCTCAAAACAAACAAAATCTCTCTCTCTCTCACCATTCTCACAGAACCAAAATCTCAAATCTCTCCCTCACTCTCCTTCTGTGGAGAAACCCGATCTCCACCTAACCCCTCTCCGGCGATCTCGTGACCGCCGACCACCGCGCGGCTTCCCTCGCGCCCCTTCCCCGGCGGACTTCCCGACCGCGCGGCTTCCCTCGCGCCCCTTCCCCGGCGGACTTCCCGACCGCGCGGCTCCCCGCCGCCCGCAGCCGCGACCCCGCGGCCGACCCCCTCCGCGGCTCTCCGCCGTTCGCCGGCCAACAGCGTCTCCGGCGGAGCTCCACCCCGCGCGCGGTTCTGCCGACCCCGCGCCGAGCCGACCGGCCCCCTCGTCCGTGGTCGCGTGCCCTACCGGTGTGCTGCCGCCTCCGCGCGACTCTGCGCGTGGCTTCCAGACCTCTCCCGCGGATCCCCTCTCCCGTGGATCCCCTCTCCTGCAGACTCTTCCGCGCCTCTTCTGTGCGTGGGCGACCCTGTTGTCGCGAGGCGTTGCTGTCCAGATCTGTGACCTGCTGTCCGAACTTTGTTTCGGTTTTTTCCCAAGTTTTTCCCGCGGCTCCCCGCCAACGGAATTTGGTAAATTCTTGTTAATCACAGTAGTTCATCCCTCCCGTAGAGTCCATGATGAGAATCGGTCCCCGGTTTCCCTTTGGGAAATCCGGTTAGCTGCGTATTTTATTCGGTTAGCTGCGTTAGCATATTTCTGTGATTTTATCTGCTGGGTTTTGTGTGGTTTGGTTTGATTATGGGATTCCCGGATATGTCGGAAAGTTCTGTGGATTGGGAATTATTTTCTGGTGGCTTGGAAATATTTTGGTGGATATATTTGCGGGATTATTATTGGGTTGGAATAATTGCAGATTTTCTGTGGCGCATTTCCCAGTTTTGGGTTTGTCCCAAAATAGAGGAAGTACTGCCCAAATTTTTACAAAACTATATTTAATTGATTTTAAAATTGGTTTTCGGAAATGAATTTTAAACTGATTTTCGGGCGACGACCGTACCGGTCTGTGGGCCCTGACGAAATGCAAACGCACCGGTCCGACCGGGCGTTGTGGTATTAGCTGGATTTTGATGATGGACCGAGTCTGAGACTCTTAAACATTTATTTTAAATTATTTTATTTAATATTTAGGCTATTTATTATAGTCATTTATTTACTGCACTTTATTTAGTAATTAGATCTTTTCCTCTTATTTGATGTAAAAATAATTGTACAGGGCATAAGCCCACTCTAGGATGTTTAGCTGTGCCCATGTATTGTTTAGCGTAGGTTTTACTTTATTTTTCTGGGTGGATGTTGATCTTGGGTGGTATTTTGATTAGACGTATAATCGTAGTTAGAACGTAATCATATGATTAATTAAGAACTTAAATAAATAAATAAAATAATAGTAAGATAACTAGTTCATGATTTATCACTGTAAGAAATTATATTTTTATAGATATTACAAAATACAAAGTTTTCCAAAGATAATCGGTTCTCGTTGTTATTTCCAAATAATCAATTAATCGGTTTAATCAACGCACATAGTTGGCGACGTAAACGATAGCTGTAGCTTAATAACAACTAAAACCTGACTAGGACTTACTACTAGAGATTGCAACTAGCACACTTAGCCTGGTTATACAAAGGATCTAAGTCGAGTTCTCAACTGTAGGAACTCGAAGTTACACCTGACGTTCCTCCTCGGTACCGACTCGTCTTTCCAGTCATTCTAATACAAAGGCAAGTGCAGTTATGTCTATTTGGTAATTTATCTAGTAATTGTTTTATTGCAATTTTAAACCACATTGCTACACGGAACTCTCTCCTAGAGTTCGAATATTGACTCATTGATTGAATCTGATTGACTAGGGATATTGGGGGAGTAGTGTAGCGTCTATGACCAATACCCCTATATTGCATCATTGATTGTGCGAGCTGATTCCTCCTATACACGAGGATAGGCCGGACCGTATCATTAGGATATAATTGAATCATCCCAAGCCAGTCATAGTTCGTTACCTACTCAAATCACATTGTTTTCAATTGTAGAATTGTGAAAAATATTGTTAAAGTATTTCAAATTGTTTAACATTGCAAATTTTAAATTATTATTTGAATTATTGGATATTCGTAATTGTACTTTGCTCCCTCCTGACTGGAGACCCAACATTCTAGGTATCACTGATGAGGCTTTGTTACGCGATCCCAAGACGAGGAATTCGAGACTGATGAGCTGTTTGCCTAGAGTTTTCTTTTCTTCTTGATGTATGTAGAAATGGTTTAAGTTGTATCTTTCATTTCATTGTAAAAGTTTAATAAAGTTTTAAATTTTCCGATGTTGAGTTGTGACAAATTATAGTGTTGTTGTATGGTTACCTGCTACTGAACAGCTTACTGCCGCCGTCTCAACAACGGTGCAGGCTGGGCATGATCCGACTAGACCCAGAATATTGGGATCGGGTCGTGACAGTGTCCGATACGGACACCAACGGACACAAAACGACACAAATTCAATACCTACTGCTAGGGGACACCTAGGACTTCCTATCCATGCAAAGAAAACTAAATTTGGTGGAGGAAATAGGGATTTACCTATATGTTGAAATTTTAATAAAAAGCTCCAAAAAGGGGGTTTCTCCTTGTTAGCCAAACTCTCCAAATTTCTCCAAGGCTGGGATTATCCTCCATGAACAGCAAGAGGGAGATAATTAGAATCTAATGCAAGTGGTTTGAGCCAAAAAGGAGTTAAAATGGAAAAGTTATGGATTGGGGAAGATGGCTATACCTCTTTCTCCAAGCTTGAGAAGAAAAACAATAAAAGAGGCAAGAACAAATGGAAGAGGCATTAAATAGGGTGTGGAACCCTAGGTTGGCTGCCATGGGCTGATTAGGGTGAGGGTTTGCTACATGGTACGGGCCTATGGGCTTTAAGTCTCAAGTCATTAGTCATGACTTATGAAGTCATAAGACATTTTAGCCTAATCAACTCCTAAACTCTCCAAACAAGTTCCCATGAGTTAAACCTCACTTAGGTCAAACCAAGGTTACTTAACCTAACCAAGTGGCCATAACCTAGGTTAGTCTCTAGGTTAGTCTCCTAGTCAACACTAGTCAAAGTCAACTATAGGCCCAAAATCAATTATACTAAAAATCTCTAAAAATCACTAAAAATCACATTAATTATAATAAATCTAAATAATAAATAATAAATCCAAATAATTCCCAAAATTACAAAGATGACTAAAATACCCCTCAATCTAGAAATGATAAATGAAATACCCTAATCACATAACTAGGCTCTAGGGTTACACTAGCAAGACACCAAATCATAAGTCATGATTTTAATAGTCTAAAAATAATTAAAAATTACCAAAAATCATAATATGAAATAAATATCAATAAATAATAATTATAATTACAAAATTTCAAAATTACTCTCATCTGGAAAACTGGGTGTTATATCTCTACTTTAGAACTTTAAAATTAAAGAAATTTTACTAAATCAATTAATTGTTTACTTTAGCTTAAATTTAAATGTTGAGTAAAGAAAAACTAGAATTGACTAGTATAGCAGTCTAAAGTCTGCAAGAATAATGATGCAACTACTCAAAAAATGTAACAGAGGCTCTAGATTAATGGTTAAATGAACTATCCCTTGAACTTAAAATATTTAATTAAGGATACCAACTTTGGAGTTGTAAGTAGAACCAGTCCTAACACAAGCTTACAAAACTAGTTTGTAGCACAAATTTAAGTTTTTGAACTAAGCAAATGTTGCCAGTAGTTAAGCTAACAACACACAAAAGTATTTGCTAATAGTTTTCTAATTACTGTCTAATCAATAATGGTTTGTTTAAGAAACAAATAGTCAATATAACAAAGAAAGTGAAAGTGTAGGAATAAATGTTCCAACGTTTTAGTGCTTAATATTAACAAAAGTATATGTTTCTACAGAAGGTTTAGCCAAAGCATATGAACTCAGATATGTTTGTAAAAAGTGGACGACCAACTGTTGATATTAATTAATATCCAATTATAAAACCCATAATGTGGGTGTAAGCAAAGTCACATAGATAATATTTATCTACAATAATAATAATAAAAAATCAGGTCAAATTAAATTAAATTAATTAGTAACAAAAAAGAAGCAATTTAATTTATAACAGTATAAAAGTTTATCAGGAGGAGGGAGTGGAAACTTGAAAGCCGAATTAGGAACTATCTCGAATAATCAAGTCAGCGATGCATGATTGCACCATCTCACGAAATTGCATCATCCTACAAAATTCAAGTATCGTGCAGAACTCTAGCATTCAAGTCGACAAAGCATGAAGCAACCAGGTAGAGTTCTGCTCACTTTTGTTAGTGGTAAATTGTAAGCTCAAATCTTGAACCTATAATTTATCACTCGTGCGTACAAAAAAGAGGCTATTGTAACCTTTAAATTATTAGTTTATTACAAAACATACAAATAATCCTAATGACTCCTTTTCGTTTTCTTTAGATCTATAAACACAAAGAAAACTGGTGACATACTTCTCAAATAATTAACTCTTAGATTGTTGGAAATTATTCCAAAAAATCTGTAAACAAAATAAAATAAAGTAAATGTTACCGGCCTCCGGGAAAGTCGCGCACGAAGCACTGCCCTAAGAGTTGATTCGGGTCTATGTGCAGACTTGTTCCGAATGCTCCTAGTGGTAGAACTCCCGCTCTACCGATATCTCCTCGTCGCACATAACTCGGAAAGAGCGACCCCGAACTTAACTTTTCTGTCCAGAGCACAAACCGAAGAACAATGCTTTGAATTAAACAAGAGAGAATGAGAGGGAGAGAGTGGAGTGTGGTTTTTACTTGAGAGATGTTCTCTTATATAGCATAAGTGTATGCTAAAATAGACAAAAGAGAATGTCAAAACCAAAGAATAGGATCTTGGAGATTTGACTTGGTTTTTTCTATAATGAAAATTGCTGAGAAACCCAATTTCGGGGTTGAGTTGTATGAAAAATCCACCCGCAGGATGGGTTTTATGAAATTCCCAGAATTATATAATTCCACGTCAAATATTCAAAGATTCCCTTTAGATGCTCTTTATTTACAAAATTAATACCATAACTACCCCTCTGCACAAACTCAGATCTGGATTGCGATTCTCTTCTTCTTCTTTTTCTTCTTCACGAGAGATCTGAACTCCATTGCTCTCATCTTCAGCAGAGATCGCAAAGATCGTTCGTAGTTCACCATGCTTTTTTTTTCAGTCGAACTCCGACCATCGTTCATCTTCTTCTTCTTCTTCTTCTCCGACAATTAGGTCAATTATGGAGAGAAGATCTTCTTCTTTTCCATAAGAGTTAGCATCGTTTTGAAAGAAGAAAGAAAACTCTTGAATCTTTATTCAAGTCAAATTTCTTTCCACAAAACAAAAAAAACGAAAAAATTAGGTTTCTGTCAACTGTTCTCCGTCGATATCACACGAAGAATAGTTATTCTCTTGCATTTTTAACAAGGAGAATGGCATTCTCCGTGTTGAATGGCATTCTCCGTGTTAGAATGGCCATTCTCCTGTGTTTTAACAATTGAATGACCATTTTTCGTGTCATTTAACACGGAGAATGTCATTCTCCGTGTTATTTAGCACGGAGAATGGTCATTCTTCGTGTAATTTAGAAACGGAGAATGCCATTCTCCGTACTAAATTACATGGAGAATGGTCATTCTCCTACGTTTTAACACTGGGAATAACCATTCTCCATGTAAATTAACACGGAGAATGTCATTCTCCGTTTTAATTAAGACGGAGAATGTCATTCTCTGTTTTATTTAACACGAAAAATGACATTTTCCGTGTTAATTTACACGGAGAATGGCATTCTCCGTATTTCTAACACGGAGAATGGCCATTCTCCGTGTAATTTAGAAACGGAGAATGCCATTCTCCGTACTAAATTACACGGAGAATGGTCATTCTCCTACGTTTTAACACTGGAAATAATCATTCTCCGTGTAAATTAACACGGAGAATGTCATTCTCCGTTTTAATTAAGACGGAGAATGCCATTCTCCGTTTTATTTAACACGGAGAATGACATTCTCCGTGTTAATTTACACGGAGAATGGCATTCTCCGTGTTTCTAACACGGAAAATGGCCATTCTCCTGCGTTTTAACACTGTAATGACCATTCTCCGTGCTAAATTATACGGAGAATGGCCATTCTCCGTTTTATTTAACACGGAGAATGGCATTCTCCGTGTTTCTAACACGAAGAATGGTCATTCTCCTGCGTTTTAACACTGTAATGACCATTCTCCGTGCTAAATTACACGAAGAATGGCCATTCTCCGTGTAAATTAAGACGGAGAATGGCCATTCTCCGTTTTATTTAACACGGAGAATGTCATTCTCCATGTTAATTTACACGGAGAATGGCATTCTCCGTGTTTCTAACACAGACAATGACTATTCTCCGTGTAAATTAAGACGGAGAATGACATTCTCCGTGTTACTACACGGAGAATGGCCACCCTCATGCGAAATTAACATTTTTCGTGTTCTAACACGGAAAATGACCATTCTCCTGCATTTTATGGTCAGTTGAAACTTTGAAGGGCCATAACTTTTGACTGTGAGGTCGAAACGAGGTCCGGTTTGTCCCAAAATGAGCGTATCTTCGAGGAGCCTGAAAGTAACAGCTTTTTCGTTAGACGGCTTTCCAAAATTTTAGACTCGCAAAAAAATGATGTTTGGACCTCCGTTTTAGCACTTTTACCGTTTGTCTCAGTCTTTCCGAAATTTTTCGACGAGTTTTTGAAGATTTTTGAGGAGAAAACCTATATTCAAAAGTGAGCAGCGTATGGAAGAATATGAAGTATCGAAACGTTTTTTTAAGAGTAGTTTCGTGGGTGTTTTCAATAAATTAGAAGGAAGGGCAAAAAGGCCATTCGGAACCCTCTTTATATATTTTTTGCTAATTCTGGACACGCGATGAAATGTTATTGTGCGGTGGATTTTTTATAAAACTTTTTTGTTTTTTTGGACATTTCATAAATTTTTCCTTTTCTATATACCAAGACGTCCAACAATGACTATGTATCCTCAAGTCAACTGTGTATTTATATATATGTAATGTTAATTAGAAAGTTAGGTGGGAGACTTCTTATGTAGGTGTCACTTGCCACAGCTATATATGCTCATGCATGCGTTCGTACCTAACACCAAGTTTACGCGCACAATAAATAAAACAGAAAATTACAGTAAGTTAGTTTTTATTACATAAAAGACGTATAGTTCAGTAAAAATTTAAATTAAGCATAAAATCGTTTTAATTTAGGACGTAAGTTTGAGTAACTTCCTAAATTAGGACGTAAGTTTGTTGTTGTGGGTAATATTTGATTTAAGAATCCGCTTAGCTTGTCTTAAAATAAATTTTTTGCTTAGTTTGGCTTAATCCGCAAACCAAATTTAGAAATTAGTAACTTACTCTCTATTTTAGGACGTAAGTTTGATAATTTGTTAATATTTTTTCTAAATATTTTTGTAGATTTGATTTGGTATTAATTTGATATTTATTTAGGCTAAATCGACTGAGTAGTAACTTACGCCCTATTTTAGTATAGGACGTAAGTTTGATAATTTATTTATTTTTCAAATATTTTTGTACACTTAGTTTGATATTAATTCAATGTTAAACCGGATGATTAGTGACTTAGGACGTAAGTTTCCAATGCTACAGAGATTTATGTCGGTAGCTAACATTTAGTTGGTAGCTAACATATATAGGAAGCTAGTAGCTAACATATAGGAAGCAAGCAAACATATAAGAAGCTAGTAGCTAACATGTCTACTTGTTCTTTTTTCACATGACCAAACAGTTAATGTCCTCTGTTTCACTCTTTTTGACCATAGAGTATTAGAGTGTCCTTTTTTCAAAATTTGATATTTTAAACAGAAATTTTCATATAGAGTGAAGAATTTTAACGTAATTGTGAAAAAAGTAACAAGTTTGGTAAAATTGCAATTGGGGTAACGAAACTACATCACTTGTGGCGTGCGTTGGTAGGTAGGTGCCACACGCCATCACTCATGGCATTCCCTGGCCAGGCCCCCACCGTGCACACGCCAGTCCCCCTCACACGCCATGATCCATGGCCTATTGCCCCCATGATCCCCCTGTCAGCCAACACTCACACGCCCCCTGTCAGCCGACACTCACACGCCATGATCCATGGCCCACCCTCACACGCCATGCTCCATGGCCTGCCCCTAGTCCCTGCTAGTGACCCATCACACGCCATCTCGTATGGCCTATTGCACTTTATTGCACTGTCAGCTAGTGTCCCATCACACGCCCCGCCCCACGCCAGCTAGTGTCTCATCACACGCCATCTCCCAAGGCCTGCCCTCCGCACACGCCATGCCCCATGGCCTCCCCCTTGAGTGATGGCGTGGGGCACACCACACTCCATGAGTGATGGCGTGTGATGGGTGAGTGGGGCACACCACACTCCATGAGTGATGGCGTGTGATGGGGAATATGAGTGGGGCACACCACACTCCATGAGTGATGGCGTGTGATGGGTGAGTGGGGCACACCACACTCCATGAGTGATGGCGTGTGATGGGGGAATAGGCTGCTCGCGCTACACACGCCACCAGTGATGTCGTTTCGTTACCCCAATTGCAATTTCTCCAAACTTATTACTTTTTTCACAATATCGTTAAAATTCTTCTCTCTATATGAAAATTTATGTATTTTAAAAAAATAACAAAACCAACTTAGGTCTTTTTTTGGACGCAAGAAACAAATATGTTGGGTTACTTTCTAATCATGTTAGTCAAACATTTTTTCTAAAAACTCCAAAATAAAAAACAAAATTACGTCCTTTTTTGGACGCAAGAGTTAACATTTGCTTTTAACCAACTAAGAGAGAGAAGCGGTTAAAAAAATTCTTAAATTTTTTTCCAACATTAGCAAACTTACGCCCTACTCAAACTTACGTCCTAAATTAACACAATTTTATGCTCAGTTTAAATTTTGCCAAATTATGCCTTTTATGTAATAAAAAGTAAATTATATGCTTTTTATTGTAATTTTCTGTAAATAAAATTACGACGTGCCACTCGTCTCTCCTTTCTTACCCATGTTATTAAATTTAAGATATTTTGTATGTGTTTCTTTAGCTAATTTAATTAATTTGAGTTGTTGGCAGTTTACTCTGACCAACCAATCAAGAGGGGCAAAGAAAGCCAATATTGGAGGTAGTACTACGTGGGAGGAGGAGCACATGGTGTGATGGTGACCTTAAATTTAGATTTCGATCTCTTCGATCTACTCTTATAAGTTAGTTGGGGTGCAACAATGCTTCATGAACCATCCGTCCAATGTGATGTGTCCCCCCACCTTATTAGACCTTCTCTCTATATGTATTAAACTAAGGATAAATTACGTATATTTCTATAGTTTATATTTGTTACAGAAATTATTCATATTTTAAAATTAATTATACGGATGATTCATGTACTATATATTTTTTATAGAAATTTATAACACTGCTTATGAATGGATGGTCCAATAAAATTATTTTCGAAATAGAAATAGTTGTTTTACTCGTAAAGGATTTAGGTTTGGTTAATTGTCAATGTATATATTTATTTCCTAAACTAATGTCCATATTCCCCATGGATGCAAGTCAGATTAGCACAAGCAATACTTGTTTAAACTAATTGCTCAGCACTCGTTTTTATGTCATATTAATTCGGTTCATCTTGACCAGTACGTGGAGTATTTTGGTGCTTAATTACATATTGTTTAGTCAAGTATAGTGAATGTGGAGATTAATTATCTATTCTACTGTATAATATGAAAATTTTTAAGTGAAACTTTTGAATTCATAAAATACTCTCGAGTATTCTTATAAAGACTTGCATATTATTTATGTTTAAAGTCAAAGTAATAAAGTTTGCATGTCATGAAGTTTTCTTTTTTCATACAACTCTTCATGTTCTAATGGTAATAAAATTTTTCGTCCTTAGCATTTTTCAAAGGTTATTATTCTCAATAGAAAATTTTAAAAAGAACAAATTCGTACTTCGAATATCTTGGCATTGTAAAAAGAAAGCACACACATATGAATAGTCACATAAAAAAGACAGAAAAACGACAGCTGAACTTATGAAATTCTAGTTAAAATATATATAAAGCACGTACATGTAGAATAGTATAGTTAATCATTTTAAAAAAAACTTATCTGTCTATTTTTTTTCATATATAAATCCAATTAAAAATTAAAAATTATAACCAATTGTCGGTCTTAATTAGTATGATAGTGTACAGTCTCCACTTTCAATCGTGCAAGAGTAAATAATAGTTTCTCAACATAAAGACACTTATGATGGTCATGATAAAGAAGCAAGGCCTTGAAGAAAACATTTGTTGGTGGAAGAGTTGATGAACATAAGAAATCTGGTCCACTCTTTAACAACAAAGGTGAGCATATGATTTGGTGCCTTTTGTGAAGACTTGTTACCATCCATCAATAATATTTTGCTTTCCTCTGTTCATTTCGCTCCACGAGAGCCACACCCATAGCCAAGAATTAAAGCAAAAGGAATTAAGATACGGGACAATATGTTATCCAATTCAAAATAAGATTCATATTTTGATCCGAATTCTCAGTAAATGACGTAACTTTACACTTTACAGCCACTTTGGATGTATGGTTGGTAGTTGGGATTTTCGCATATTATGGAAATATTACAATGTCGATTCTAGGGCTGCAAATGAGCCAAGCCGTTCGCAAGCTGCTCGAAGCTCGGCTCGATAAAAGTTCGTTTGAGCTCGGTTCGTTTAGTAAACAAGCTGAGCTCAAGCTTCATTTTTGAGCTCGTTTAATAAACAAGTCAAGCTCAAGCTTAGAAATACTCGGCTCGTTTGAGCTCGCGAGCTAGCTCGTTTATGAGCTTGCAAGCTGGCTCGTTTAGGAGCTTGTTTAGAAGCTCGTTTAGGGGCTTGTTTAGAAAATTGTTTGTTCTTTGTTGAATTGTAATTTTATATATGTTTGTATGACAACATAGTTATGTGCATCATATATTTATATGTCCTTAATAATTGACATTAAGAAACTTTTTAAATAAATTTTTATAAATAAATTGTTAATATTACATGTACTTGAATTCAAACGTAATTAGCTTGAAATCGAGCTTGTTAAGCTTGAAATCAAGCTTAATGAGCTTGAAAGAGCGATCTTGAAATCAAGTTTAACGAGTTTGATTTTGAGCTTATTGCGCTTGTTTATCAAGCTTGAATCAAGCTTGTTTATCAAGCCAAGCTCAAGTTTAATATAAACAATCTCAAGCCAAACTCAAGCTCTAAATTTAAAAAACTTACCAAGCTCGAGCTCGAGCTCGATTAATCTTAGTCAAGCCAAGCTCAAGCTTTTAAAAGCTTGGCTCGGCTTGGCTCGTTTGCAGCCCCAGATTCCATCTTGATATTTTGGACGTGGCAATATCATCTGCTTATTGTATTAATACTAACGGTGGAGATTTCTAAATAGTTCTTTTCTATACGATCAGGACCAGCCTAGGAATAAGTCAGATAAGACTTCGAACTTGGATAACCCCTTTCCAACCGATAACTTCCAGATCATTAGTTTTCTTATGACTGATCCGGTCTAAACCCAACTTAAACCTAATCTTTTCTTAGGCCTCGTTTGGTTCGCAGAATCTCCGGATTGGGAAAGGAAATTGATTATTTTCCTATGTTTGGGTGCCAAAGGAATTGAGGAGGAAAGAAAAGTGATTCCCAATGAGAAAAAAATTAGGGGAGAAAGTGATTCCATCCATCCAAGTAAGGAATCACTTTCCCATATTGAAGTAATCACTTTTCTTTTCAAATTCCTTGGCATTTCCAAACATCGGAAAGGAAAATCAATGGAAAATAAAATTTTCCAAAGGAAAGGAAATGACAAGGAATTGATTTCCTTTCCCTTCCATTCCGCGAACCAAACGAGGCCTTAGGTGTGACCCGAACTGGAGTTGATACATGAGGTGCGATATTGAATTCGGCCCATATGCCTTAAAAGAGAATTCTTCTGCAAGGCATGAATCAATCTCAATTATCTACACTGATCCCACCTCCTAACCGATGTGGAACTAAATTACCGACTTCATTATCACCTCTCATTTAAGGGCTCAACCGGAAACCCAACTTGCTCCTTTTTGTTCGTTCCCGCCAGCCAAGGGTGGAACCAGAAATCTGAACTGGGGTGGGCTGGAGTAGATTAGGGTGGGCTAGGTATAAAATAACTTACAAAAAATAGCAAAAAAAAAAAATTATACATGAAAAAAGAAACCAATTTTTTTTGGGTGGGCTCCAGCCCATCCCAGCCTTTGCCATAGTTCCGCCATTGCCGCTAGCCGCAGTTCGTGTATACGCACGAACGTTCAACACCATCTGTCGCGAACCAATTAGAGCCGCTCAAACTAGTCCTAAAACCATGGGCTCTGATACCACTTGCTGAGCACGCGGTGTAATCCGAACCGGAGTTGATCTATGATGTACGATATTGAATTGGACCCATATGCCTTAAAAGAGATTTCTCGTGTAAAGCCTGAACCAATACCTATTATCTACGTCACATGATCTCAACTTCTAATCAATGTGAGACTAAATTACCAACTTCATTGTTACCTTGTTCAACCGGAAACGAGATATACAACCTAACAAACACACGCAAAGCTCGCAGGCCCAATAACGATAGAAATAAGTAATTGTTTTGAAGTCATAGGATCCATTGGAATTGCCAAGAAGAAGAAACTTAATAATTGGAATCAATATACTTATAGGTTAATAGGTGAAGTGATGAATACAACTAGAACTCGTTGATATTTTTACTGATTCATAACGAGTCCCTAATAAATTCCAGCTCACTACTCCCACAAGGAGCCATACTCCTCATGTTCAACACACAACTCCTCACCGTTATTAATGTACTCCCTCATATGGTCTCCATAGTACAACTCCACCGCCACCAACTGATCATCAACCTCCATGTACCAGCTAGCCGTGTCGCTGTCCGACACTGCCGCCTCCGACTCCACCTCCACCATCCAATCAAACGAGCACGCAGAAGCCGAGTACTCCCCACAGGCGCCACCTAGATCCGACAGGACGTGACCATCATCGGCCATTGGGCAGTTCTCGACGAAGGTGGCAATCTCCGCTTCAAGAGATTGGATCACTCGACGGAGCCTTTCGTCTTGCACGTCCTCCTCCTCGACGTCGAGAAGCTCCATGAGAAGCTGGGTGTCGTCCATCAGCTCCGGCGTGTCCAGTACTGATCTTTCTAAGGTTGACTCATAGTACTTGCAATCGCTCGACATGGATGTCGTGGTTGTAGAAGAAGAAGAAGTTGCAATTGGGGAGGAGATGGTTTGAGAATTTGATGCAATGCACAATGAAATGACGAGGCTCTATATATAGGTGGGAGTCGTTATGTAGGTGTCAATTGCCACACCTATATTCTTGCGCACCTAACCCAAAGTTTACTATGCACATTGCACACAACTCTCTCACACACACACACTCTCTCATTAAATAAATCATGACATGTTTAATGTTGGGGTGGCAACTGACAACTAAATTAGATTTAAAGGGTCAAGTTTGATGGATACGTATCTTGGATCCTACTTTACTGAGATCCATATCTAACTATGTGATATATAAAAGGAGAGTACTTATACCCAATGTTTTAAAAAATGGACCGATGATCAAACCAAAATTTTTTGGTATAGGTCGGATCGAAGTTCAATCGGAGTTTAACCGAGGTTCAAATAGACTTGATTTAGTTTGGTTCAAATAGGTAAGATATCCATATTTACTTCTTGGTTTAGTTTGATTTGGTCATAAGTATGTTAGTTTGGTTTAATCTTACAACTATAAAGTCAATCAAAACCAAAACAAGAATCAAATGGTCCAAATTTTACATGATAATTTTTTTTCTTAAAAAAATACCAAAATTTTTCGGTTTAATTGTGAACCGGTTCAGCCGGTTCACCGGTTGAACCCGACTTTCACAAAAACCGACGGTTCTTTAGAAGACCCAATTTTAATCAAACCGAACTAATTTTTTTGGTATAAACCGATCGGATCCAGTCCGATCCGATTTTTACAACATTGCTTATACCATAAAATAAAAATATATAAAATGCCAGATTTAAACTAATTAATATCGTCAGGTAGCTTAGCATAATCTAGTCTAACTCCATAATTATCCAAGCCTTCTTCCATCACAACCGAGTTGACCAACATCCAAACGGGATCCGTCCAAATGCGATCCATAGGAGTAAAAGATCTACGATCGGTTGCCTATCTCACGTCAATTCTCTACGACGATGTCAGATTTTTAACTATAACTAAGGGCATAAGAGGATCGTACTAGAAAACCTAAGACGGCCATTACATGTAGATAGGTAGGCGACAGTCTAAATACGTACAACCAAACAAAAAAATTCGAGTTCATCTAGACTATAAAAAGTCTATGAGAGAGAATATTATACAATATGTTTTCATATAAAATTGCATTAATTTTTGTAATATATTAAACCAGGGTGAAAAGTACCAAGAGTCTCATTAGTAGCATAAGATGATGTTTATGTCAAGTTTAATCTAGGGCCAGTAGATTTTTATTATTGATAGTTTTTCCATATTGCATTATGGATCCAGCTTTTAATCTAAATTCTCAATAGATTATGTGCTTGGGTCAGGTTAGTACAGCTTCCTTAGTCACAATTGAATTAGTTTCATATTTTATTTAACCTAATGTATGCATTTTATGTTGAGAATAAAGGTAGAAATTAAGCATGATTAATCTAACCTACCTACATAATTATTTTTCTTTTTTCTTTCTTAAGATTTAGAATAAAGGAAAGCGAGCATGAGTAAAGAAAGCCCACCTGCAATTATCAAATGAGAAAGAAAAAGGTTAGGTTTGGAATGAAAGGATGGGGACAAGGAAACAAGATAGGGCAGCATCAGGAGACAAAGCATCTCTTTATTTAGAGAAGAAGAAGAAGGAATGAGAAAACTTTGAGGTCTCGTTTGTTCGCAGAATCATGAGACTGGAAAAGAAAAGTCATTGTTTTCTTATATTTGGATGTCAAAGATATTGAGGAGGGAAATAAAATAATTTCCAATGGAAAGAAATAGAAAAAAAATTAGTAGAAAAAATTACTCCATCCATTCAAGGATTCACTTTCTCACATTTAAGTATTCCTTTTTTTTTCCTCCAATTTTTTTGACATTTTCAAACTTGGAATAAAATCCAATAAAAATTATAATTTTTTAAAAGAAAATAAAACGGAAAGGAATTTATTTTCCTTTCCTTTCCGCGAACCAATGGAGGCCTCTGGAGACAGGTCATATGGATGCAGTTAGCACAAACTAATGAAGTAGTTGTCATCATTATATCTAGGGAAAAGTTGGTTTAGGTAATTATTAAGTGCTCCCGACTCACCACTGGACGTGCTGAGTGGTGAGCCCGGTCCAATAAACAATTGACACTTGGAATAATCAATTAATTCCATATTTTTCACATCATAACCAGATATGAAAAGATAACGAAAAATGCTAACAAAATCAATAATATTAATATTAACATTAAAATTAATATTAATATTAAGATTAACATTTATATTAACAGTAAAATTAATATTAACAATAATATTAATATTAACATTAAAATTAAAATTAATATTAATATTAACATTGAAATTAATATTAATATTAATATTAACATTAATATTAAAGATAACAAAAAATACTAACAAAATCAATAATATTAATATTATCATTAAAATTAATATTAAGATTAACATTAATATTAACAGTAAAATTAATATTAACAATAATATTAATATTAATATTAACATTAAAATTAATATTAGTGTTAATGTTAATCTTAGTATTAATTAATGTTAATATTAATGTTAACATTGATATTAAAATTAACATTAATATTAACATTAATATTAATATTAACATTAATATTAACATTAATACTAAAATTAACATTAACATTAATATTAATATCAAAATTAATATTAATATTAAGCTAACTTATGAATTGTCCGGTTATTATGTGAAAAATATGGAATTAATAGATTATTCCAAGTGTCAATTGTTCATTGGACCGGGCTCACCACTCAGCACGTCCAGTGGTGAACAAGGAGCACCTAATAATTTCTCCTTCACTCTTTCAATGTTTTCTAAAAAATAGAAACTTATTCCACTTCCTATTATAGGAATCCACTTCCTATTATTTTTCAAAGGAATTCAATATTTTTATGTTCATGTTTGGTTAGGTTAAAAAATATGCAATCACAAGAAGAAGAAAAATTATTCCCATATTTAGTTCAAACATCGGTGAAAATCTTAATTTGTTTAATTTTTTACGAATATTATTTTATTAATTTGATGATGCAAATGTTACTTACCATCAACTGATGTAATTGAGGCAATTATCATCCAAAAAATTATAATTAGTACACTATCCAACAATATCAAAAAATAAAAATATTTTTAATGGGGTTTCCAAAAATGCTAGAAATTGAAGCCTTATGTATTTTTTTTTTCTAATTTTTAATTCTGGACTTATCAAACATGAATAAGAAATCTAAAACTGAATATTAAACTTTTAAAACTTGAACCAACTAGCACCTTTGGGTAAACCGATTCACTTGTTATTTCAAAAGAATTTAGAAGTTATAACCAACTTATCAACATTTTCCTATTTTTTTAGTGAGGTTCCATGTTTTCTAGGTATGGCCCATGACAAAACATCAACTTTTCTCAAGGACGAATATGAAAGTTAACTAGTCATAAGAACAAAAGAAGTGTGGGTGGGTGTTAGTAATATATAAGATAGTTTTATGTGTTTCTTTAGCTAATTAATTTGATTGGTTGGCCTTATTGGCAGACCAATCCATAGGGCCAAAACCAATTGTCACGTCCCGCTCCCAGAATACGGCGAGCCGAGTACGTAACAACATTTCCAGGCTACGCGACATACGAATACTCCAGTATCCATATTCGCGATTGTCGCCCGTAGATTATCAGAATGGAAAATACAAGGAATTACTAAGTACATTTCATTGATATAAACTATAATTATTATACATCAATTGTTCCTCAGAGTACATTATATACAAGTTATTTACATCAAAGAGATAAATTACATCTAACTGTCCTCCAAGTGTTGTTGGCCGTTTCTTGAGATTCTCCAGATAGTCTACGTCTCGTCCTTGTTACCATTAGGCAGATGTAGCATTTCTGCAGGAGCGTCGTCTTTCCTAGTGAACAAATACTAGGTCGTTTAGAAACGACAAGCAAGTCCTCGGTCAAAGGAGGAAGTTATGAACATGGAATGATAAGATATACGAAATTCATAATAGGAGTAATTTTGAACAATTAAACTCATACCTTGAGATATTAGTCAAGAGGAAAATAGCTCTTAAAATAAAGTCACAAAGGACACAAGCAAACTTTCTAAACCTAAATGCAAATTTAGAGAAACTCTCTGGATCACACACCCACGCCTAGCATCTCTACAATAATCCCGTTGGCCCGGGATCAGGCTCGCACAAAACGGGTGGTGCTTAGATTCTCCAGCCGTCTGTACTATCACATATTGATGTGATTAAACCAGGATAGCATCATGAGTTAGTTCCGAATCATCTGGCTCGAATCATCAAATCATGAGCTATAAAAGGAAGTTCGTATGACTTGAACTTTTCCAAGAATATCGAACCCATTCATTAGTAGTCTGAGCTGAAACTCAGGGCATAGATGCCTAATGAATTTAATGCGAATGGGTAATCTGAGCTGAAACTCAGGGCATAGATGCCCCATTGCAAAACACGTGATAGATGCAAATGGGTAATCTGAGCTGAAACTCAGGGCATAGATGTCCCATTGCAAAACAAGAAGGTGAGCTAAGCCTCACCCCGGTGAAGATCGCGCGGCCGCACGAACACCGTAACAGGGACTGATCAGTATGAAAAGTGTAAAATCATATTGCAAAGAAGTCAGCCGGATGTGATCCAGGTTTCTCTCCTAAACCCCATGCAACCTAATCTAGTCTTTAATTACCATAGGACTATCCCCAAGACGGGAGTCCTAGAAGTCAAGTCGCATCTGTCAAGTCGCATCTGAGTTACCATTGGCTTTTCTAAGACTAATATAGTCCAAGAAAGAGTCGAAACAAGGTAGTCCCAAAATATCAATATAATCAATGATTTTCAAGAATCCCTCTGAAGATGTAGATCGGAGTTGGATGGTTTTAGGGACTAGACTTTAATGTCAAAATCCTAAAGGACCCGGTTTTCCACAAAAGAGACTAACTCTGGAAATTCTTAGAAATTTCGGCAGAGTCTCCTTTGTATTTACTGACCCGGAAACATTCCAGAACATATAAATACAAGAAAAATAATAAATGGGCACGCCGACCCCTTCGGTGGAGCAACCCTCAACACCGGCAACACGCAAATATAATACCGGGTACGCCGACCCCTTCGGTGGAGCAACTCTCAACACCGGCAACACGCAATATATAAAGCTATGCAAAAATAAAGCTTTCTTACCTAGCAGGCAAGGGAGCGTGCAATTTATACTTGATTTTCATAAGCTTTATCTAAACACTAAATAAGTCAAAGACGATATGGATCATTAGAATTAAAACGGTGCTAAGAAACTCAATATTTACTATATGCTACATTTAGCTTATTAAGGATATAAGAAAAGCAATTTTAAAACTTGGAAAGTTAACACGTAGTTAACCTAGTAAACCGGTATTCAAAAATATCCATTCTAACCATGATTTTGTGATAAAGAGGGTCAATTAAGCACAAATTAATTTCTGGACAGATTTATAATAAATTCATAAACCTTGTTTTGAAGATACTTATATGTACTTTCATGAAAGACAACCACATAGTGGACCAAGTACTTTTGAAATTAGTATGCATGTATCTATATGTGAACTTGCATGGAAAGCCACTCTAAAGATGTATCCTAACAAATTAATCTTGTTAAAGTGCAATGATTGCATATAATATGAATATGGACATAGTTGAAATACATGTTCAAATTATGATTTCCTCATTCCAAGTTAACATATGCAACTACAATCCATGCAAAAATGTGGAAACCATATACATGTGATTATTGCAAACCCCAAAATTGATGTAGAGTGTTCGTGAATAACCTTCTATTAAATATTAGACTCAAAGGTCCCTCACATTATTCAAAATGATAATAATTCCAGAATTTTAATTAATTAAAATGGCATGAAAATAACAAGAAAGGTTGTGGAGAGCTTGCCTATGTTATTCACAAAAATTTTCCGAATTCGAAGAGTACGTTCTTGTTGTGTCCTAAACCTTGTGTCCAATATGTACATGGTTGTGTCCATACCAAATTTTAAGCCTAAATTGTATTACATTTTTCATGATGTTGGATTTATCACGAATTTCAAAGAATTTCAGAACATAAATCATAATATTACAAGAAAATTAAATGGTCAACATGAACAAATTCAAGAGGAGGAAGGAGAGGGCTTGCAGTTCTAATTGTAAGCAACATAACCTAATATATAGAGAGTCAAAATACCCAAGGATCTTATACATAAGCCTATATTTAAACTTAAACAATTTTGTGACTTAAAAGTTCTTCATAATCATGCGTGTAAGTGTAAGGTGCACTTGTGATGCTGACATTTATAGAATGTGCAACACATACTAATTAGAACAAGGAAATGAAAACCCATACGTGTTTGATCAATTCCCAAATTAACATGATACGTGAACATGTATTCGGCCTTAATCAAGGTTACCCAAGAGATTTAAAGTCTATGACAAGCCTAAAACTTGATACCTATGCCTCCTATATGTCCGGTGTCCAAAATATACTAGTTTTGACTAGGTAGCGGTAAAATGTCTCAAACATTGGTATAAAATAATTATGGACAGAATCCTACGTGTCGAGAAAACACATATAAAACACAAATACCTATATAACTTCATTTAAACTAGACCAAGTATTTCAAGTTTATGTATAGGTGATATCAACAACCTTAATTTACATATGAATTAGGAGTTTGATGAGCTAAAAATGTAAACATACAATTTGATAGAAAGATTATTAACATATACAAAATTCAGAATATAAATTCATTAGAAATTAATACTGACACCCATATATTTCTATATGAATCGACTCCTAGATTCATGTCCATATATTCTATGTTCCATGTCAATTACTTTTTAATTTTAATAACCAAAATCAGAATATAAATTCCTAGTGTCAAACAAGAAATCATTATTGAATTGAACCAAATATGAGAAGGAATGAGGACTTGCCTTGAGGAAATTGATTTGGGGGATTAGGGCTTTGGGACTTGGATGTCCTTCTTCTTCAAACATCTCCTTCTTCTTCTTCTTCTTCTTCTTCTTCTTCTTCTTCTTCTCCATTTCCTTTTTGAAGAAAAAGGGGGTTAGGGTTTGATTTTGATAATGGAAATGAAGATGATGATAGAGATGGTGGTGATGGAGTTGGAGATGAGAGGGGGGGTGGTCGGCGACGTGGACGGCCGGGGGTGACGCCGGCGACGGGCGCGGGTGGCCAGCGGGGTGGCCGGCCGGTCGGCTGCAGTGGAGTGGCGGTGGTGGCCTCCGGTGGTGGCGGGCGCGGCTCAGCCGGCTGGAGAGAGATGGAGAGGAGGAGAGATGGAGAGAGAGAGAGAGAGAGATGAAGATGGGAGGAGGAGACCGAGAGGGAGAGAGGGAGTGCCGAGAGGGAGAGGGGGAGTGGCTCGGTTGAGGGGTGCTCCCTCTCTCTCTCTATTATATTCTTCTTTTCCTTTTTCTTTTTCTTTTTTTTTTCTTTTTTTTTTTAACAAAATAAATAAAAGCAATATGGAGACACATGTCCCCTTTGAGTACATGCATGGAGACACCTAGCATGGCTAGGTGTCCATGCTATTTGAAATTACATAAATTGTAAAAGGTTTCAAATGCAAAAATAATACTTCATGTAATTATTATAAATGATTTTGAAAAAAAAAAAAAAAAACTTGAATATTTTAAATAAAATATTTATAATTATATGTATAAAATTTTGGGTTATGACACCAATATTGGAGGTTTTAGGTGGAGAACGTTCTGTATACTGGTGCTGGCCATAGATTTCTATTTAGATTAGCCTCTTCCTTTGGGGTGAGCATTATTGGATTTTGGACCAAAAATTTAATCGAACTGAATCGAATAAAAGATTAGGTTCGATTTCAAAAAAAAATCGGTTCAATTTTGGTTTTCAAAATACAAAAAAAAAATTATTCCATTTCGGTTTCGATTTTGGGTTTTGGTTTCGGTCCAAAATCAAAAACTGAATAAGAATTACACAACTATGTAAATATTCTCAATTTAAAAATGTCTATATTTTAAAAACAATATTTTAATGTATGTGTTTTGAATTCCAACTTTGATTATTTAATAACTAGTCCAACTTTGTGCGTAGCTTTTGAAATTTAATAAATATGTGTATAAAAATTATAATTTTTAATATAATTTGACCAAGATCCCCACTTTGGATCCGACATATTAAATTCAACCGAATAAACTGAATTTATTATTTGGTTCGGTTCGATTCGATTTCGGTTATGAATTTTTAGAATTTCGATTTATTCGATTTTGATTAATTCGATTTGGTTGAAACCGAATAAACCGAATACTCACCCCTACTCCCTTCTCCCGTGTTGTGTGTTGTGCCCCCATGTTGGACTCTCTATACAAAACTTCCATTTTCACCATGGAGCAAGTCAGATTAGCACAATTATTAGTTTAGGCAGCACTTAATTATCCCATCTACATCCCAAAACAAGGGTGCTTGCTTACAGCTTAAAAAAGCAATCAGCCATAATGGACGTTTAGGTGCGTTGGTTCAAATGGTGCGGAATGGTGCTTATCTAAATTCCTAATTAAACGTTAAATATATTTTATTATACTCTGTATATATTTTATTATACTCTGTATATATATATATATATATATATATATATATATATATATATATATATATATATATATATATATATATATATATGGGGGAGCGGATCGGGAGCCCCGCCGAAGCCCCCGCGATCCTTAGCCGTTGGATCGCGCGGGCTCGCGTGGGCCCCACGCGGGCCCCACGCGATCCGATGGTGCAGGGGGGGGCGGGGCTTCGACGGGGCTCCGCGGGCGGGGCCTTTGATCCGCTCCCTATATATATATATATATATATATATATATATATATATATATATATATATATATATATATATGTATGTATGTATGTATATATATATTATTTTTTATTTTTTTTCAAAACCAAGCGGACGTGTCGAAGACACCCAGCCACCGCTTGGCCCGGGGGCCGTGGACGAACCACCAAGCCGCTCCCGTGGGGACTCGAACTCCGTCCGATGCCCCGGGTGCCAATGGTCCTAACCGGTGGGCTACAAGGCCATTGGCATATATATATATATATATATATATATATATATATATATATATATATATATATATATATATATATATATAGAGTGTCAAGAGAATACCGAAAACTTGGATCACACTACAAAAGACACGGATTACCAACAAATATTTAACAATTGAGAGAAGAAAATTATAAAATAAAACATATAAAATGAATCTTAATATGCAGAGACATCATACTAAGCCAGACAACGACAGCTCAATTACATATTTATTTGATCCACTCCTGGCACTCGATGGAGCGGTCTACCGACAAAAACTTAGGGCCAGTTTGGTTTATGGATCTACTTTTTTTTTTTATATTTTATGATATATTTAAAAAATATTAAATTAGAAATTTAATTATATTATATGGTAAATCAAACATATGAATGTAATTTACATTATATTATATGATTTGATTACATGTTTCAACCAAACGTAGTAATATAATTATAATTCCAATATATTAGAAACTCAATAACATAACAAATCCAATTCTATTACGATTACGATTATATTACAATAAACCAAACACAACTTTACTGTCTTAAATTAATCCAATTCACATATAATAACAACATTATTAGATTCAGCAGATCATCAATGGATCTTGAAGCTAAAGAAACTAATACAAGTGGTGCACATTACTTTAAAAAACGTCAATGAACATCATTTCTCAAGTCATTCTTAATCTACACGAGCTCTAACATGCTTCTGATGCCAATTGAGTTGTAAAATCACATTCATCCAGTACAATTGGACAGGAACACTATGACCAAACAAATATAATATTTTGAATGGATGTCTTGGAAAATAAAAGTAAGCATAACGAAGCAATCATAAACTAATGGAGGGTTCACTATTGAGTACTAACAAACATTGCGATTAAGAACGACAACTTGTAAATTAGGCAAATATCAATTACTTGTCACCACTGCACATCTTTTGCGAGGATTCTACTGCATTGGGCATGAAATGGAAGGCACTGACGAGTGCATCATAAGGAACAAGCCCTGCGAGAAACATTTCTTGGTGGAGAACTTGATTAACACAAGAATGCTAGTCCACTCTAAAGGTGTTTAGAACATACTTTGCAGCATCGGTCGATAATGATCAGATACGGTCGATATCGATATTGTTTGGCATGTTTCGATTTGATATTGATATTGACCGATACCAACATTAGACTGAGCCTCTTTTTAGTCAATTTGGGAAAAATAAATTAAACTAAAAAAGATCAATCTAAGGATGTAAAAGCACAATAACATTGCAAAAGCAGGTAAATAAGGAAAACTTATCTATAGGTAAACCAATTGGTAAAGATGACTAAATTTTATTTAATTTTAAAATTATTAAGAAATAACACATAAAATACTTATAATTGTACCTAGATGTAAAAAATAATAATTAATTTTAATAATTTATAATAAATATTTGTTTATCGATATCAAAAAAGTTTAATACTTCGATCCGAAACCGTCAATATTGTTGATATCGCCAATTTCGATACTCATAAAAAATATTTGATACCGATTCCGATACTCCAAACCTTGGTTTTATAATGACCTTGAAATCTAGATAATGGTGACAAACACAAAAGAGAAGAATGCTTTTTCATGAGATCAAGTCTTTCCTAAAGCCTTCAAGATACCTAAGATTGATTAAGTCTTAAAATTCTGGGCCATCAACAAAAAGTTGAGCAACGCATGGTTGAGGTCATTAACCTAGGACAACAACCTAGGATGTATGAGCAGATGGATAACCAGTTAACATAGTTTAAAGGGAGAAAAAAAATTCAAATAGCAAACTTTTAAAATTTTGGGATAAAATTTGTCATTGTCACGACCCGATTCCAAATTATTGGGTCGAACCGGATCATGTCCAGCCTGCACCGTTGTGAGACGGCGGCAGTAAGCTGTTTTAATTGCAGGTTTTCACAACAACATTTATACATTTGTCACAACTCGAATATACGAAAATTTAAAAAAAAAACCTTTTATTCAACAATTGAAAAGTACAAACTGAAACTGAAAGTACTAAAATAAAATACTGAAATCAAAATCTGCAAACTCCAATACAATAAAACTAGCTAACTAGAAAACAACTAGCTAAAAAGTCGGCTCATCGGCATCAGGATCTGCATCCTCCAATGGGGGACTCTGGTAACACCGCAGGGTATAGCACCGGGTCATAGTAGCTATTGTACAATAGCTCAGCATCCTCAATGTCACCTAAAAATGTTGGTCTCCAGTCAGGAGGGAGCAAGTACGAATATGTACCTCTCATTTTAAATAATAATGGAAAAGTGCAAGCTAAACAGTTGAAACAATATTTTCCAGCAATTTAACAATTCAATACTTGAAACAATGTGATTTGAATATGTAACGTCTATGACCGGCTTGGGTTGTACAATAGCATCCTAGCGATGCGATACGGCTTATCCCCGTGTGTAAGAGGGGTAAGCTCGCACAATAACAATATGCAATATGAGGGGTATTGGTCATAAACGCTACACTATTCCCCCAATATCCCCACAATCAATATCAATCAATATTTGAACCCTAGGAGAGGGTTCCGTGTAGCAATGTGGTTTAAACATGCAACTTGACAATTACTACTTAAAATATAAGATAGCATAACCGTATCTTGCCTCTGTTGATTGACTGGATCGGGAATGTCGGTACCGAGGAGGAAGTCAAGTACGTCTCCGAGATCCTACAGTTGAGAACTTTGACTTAGAACCATAATGAAACCATTCTAGGTGTGCTAGTTACAATCTCTAGAAGCAGACCCTAGTCAGGTTTTAAGTTTATTTAATTAATATAACGAAAACCGTCTAACGTCGTAAACTATATTGGTTTATCAATTTACGGAATAACCGATTATTGATTTATTGGAGAAAATAGCAATTATACTTTAATTGACAAAACTTGTATTTTTAATAATATATATAAAACTAACTTTCTTTAAATGATAAAATCATAGACTTGTTAACTTACTAGTAATTTATCCATTTTAATTAAATGTGAGAAATCCTTATTAATTTATACAAAATAATTAATAACCATTTTTTTATTATGCGCCTAGCTACGCCAACAACAAAACCCATAAAATAAATAAAAAATCTAAGCTACACAATACATGGCCACAGAAAAATAAAGAAAAACTGGACTTATGCCCTTACAACTTATTTACATAAATTAATTAAATATTAGAAGTTGCTGGCGAGCTCTGAATGCCGGAAAGCGGTCTATTCAGGAGGCCGAGGCCCTACACTCGAAATATGAAAAATACCCAGTAACGAGTTCTAAATAAATTTATAGAATATAAAATATAGGTAAGTCTCAGACTTGGTCATTAATTATCACGTTGTTGGCTAACACCTCAACGTACAGAAAGGTCCTGTAGCGTTCGCGTTTCGCCGAGGCTCATTCGATCGATACGGTCGCCGCCTAAGGGTGGTTACAGAAAATCAACTAGAAGCCAACAATACCAAAATTTTTTCCTGAAAACTTAAAGTTTATAAATAATATATTTTTTTCGAGAAGAACCAAACCATTTTGATAAACAATAAAAAAGACTATATATTTATATATATTTGGAAAATTTGGACAGCACCTCCTTTGTAACTAGGACAACCTAGCCAAACTTGGCGATACAAAATATCCAGAAAGTAGTTATATTTGCTTCCAACCCTTCCAAAATCCAACCAACAACCAATAACCATAATACACATAGCCACCAACCCGAAATCACAGGACTTTGAAAGGTCCAAAACAACACCACACCATAGTTACAATGAAAATAGTAGCCTAATGACACACACAGCACATGCAAACCAAGTGGAATAATGATATATTCTAAAATCAAAACCCAAGAATCACAGAACACAACTATACCAAGGAAACGCCACAGAATAAAAGACTAAATCCGAAACGAACTCGGAAAGTCCGAAAACAAAACCACTATCGCAACTATTCGAAGCCGATTCCCATAGCGGGATCGGGACCGCGTCATCATCGACTCTACGGGAGGGACGAACTACTCTGTCTATCAAGAAATTTACCGAGAGGCTCGATGACGGAGTCCGAAGGGTGGCCTCGGACTCGGGACGCGCCGTCACGGACTCGAGAGTCTCCGGACAGCGTCACGATGCGCTGCAAAAGCCACGGACAGCGTCGTGGGGTGCGCGAACAGTGAAGGGAACGAGCGAGAGGCGTTGGCCAGTCGCGGGAAGCTCGAGGGAGGCCGCGGATCACGGGGAAATGTGCGGACAGCGGGAAATCGGCCGAGATCGACGGGAGACGGATCCACGGGCGACGAGGGGCACTGGACCGGGGCACGGCAGCCACGGGGCCGGAGGCGGAGGGCCGGAAGCGGGCCGAGCGGGGTCGTCGGTAGCATCGGGAAGCAGAGTTGGATGGAAGGGCGTGTGGACAGGGGTGGCCGCGCGGGGTTGCGCCAGGATGGGCGCCGGCGGGGGCTGCTGGCGCCGCGTGGGAGGGTTCGGCCACGGGAGGCGGCGGGGGCTGCTGCGGGTTGCGGTCGGAAAGGGGGTCGCCACGGGCTAAAGGGGGTGGTGGTAGTGCTGTGATTTGGAGAGAAGGGAGAGGTGCTGCTGAGTTAAGAGGGAATGAGTAGATTTTTGGTATGGAGAAATAAAGGGGAAGTTGCTACAAAGAGGGGGAAAGGGGAAGTGGTGTACGGGTGTGGGCGAGAAGGAGTGGAGTAAGTTGTCCATGTGGTTGAGTGGCTGTGTAATGCCCATATCTCGTATTACGTATTTGGAATACGTGTACGTATTTCGGGCTCGTATTTTTGGTTTGTCATAATTAGTTAGCCTTGGATTTTATTTTTTTGCATGTTACATTAGCATGGTTCATCATGGCATTGCCTTGGCTTGGTTTGGTTCGGTTTAGTGGGTTTGGCTTGGTTTGGTTTTATGTGGAGAACCACTCCCACCTACCACCACTCCCACCATAAATATCTATCCCACTCTCTCTCTTTCATTATTACTCATTACTCATTTCTTCTTCTCCATCTTTACTCTTCACCTACCAAGAGAGAGTGGAGAGCTTAGGCAAGTGCATCTTGCTTCATGGAGGAACCCCATTTTTATTGTTCCATTGTCTTCCTCATGTGTTTCTAAACCACTTTAGTACTTGTCATTTTTTATTTCCATGGTTAAATTTTGTAGATCTAGCTTTGTGGTATTTTTGGTTTCCAGAACTTTTGATCTATCACACTTGCATATTTTTGCTAGTTGATGGTTCCACGCTGTAGAGAATTTTGTTCTACCCCATTTTGACCTATGGAAGTCCAAATTTGGACTCCTGTGGAAAATTGGGTGGTGTGGAGAAGCCATGGTATTTTTCATGAACCTCTTCTCAGTTGGTAACAAATGTTGCTGGCTTGCATTTGTCTTGGCCGCAGGAGTCTTGCCTAGCCGCATGGGCATGGCCGCATTAATTATTTTCTGACATGATGGCACTTAATAGCAGGCAATTAGTTTTGCATGCACTATTTAGTGCAATATTAAAGGTCAGCCGCATGTGACACTAGGTTGTAGCCGCATGAGCTTGAAATAATAGATGCATTAAATAATGCATGGCCTTGGGTCTCCAGCCGCATGCATTCTTATAAGCCTTAAATAAATGCTCTGCTTGGAATGCATTGAATGTACTCTTATTAAGCATTAAATAAATGCTTTGCTCTAATACACTTTTCTTTATTTCTCCTAATGCTCCCTGGAGAGAGCCGCATGCTTCTTGAAGAGAGAGCCGCATATGGTGTAGAATTTTCTAATGCATCCCATTATGAAATTTCTATGCATTTGCTTAATGCTTTGTTGAAGCATTTTCTGGAAGGGCCAGCCGCATGCCAATTGCAATGCATATTTAATGCATTCAATTTCAATGCTTATTTAATACACTCTAACTCATGATTGAGCCGCAGAGACTTTGGTTGAACTTAATGCCTTTTGGCATTTTAGTCCTTACTTTATAAGGCATTCCATTAAGTCTTAGTACAGTAATACTTGCATGGAATTTAGTACTTTTTGCATTTAAGACCTAGTATTTATATATATTGTATGCTTTATGCATTTAAGCCCTTTTGTATTTACTACTTAATGTTTTCGTGTATTTTTTTCCTAATGAAAGCTAAAGCTAGCCGCATGGGTCTGGGGGTTGTTCCTAAAAGAATTTCCTTAGGTTTTGTCTTATATGCTTTAATTGTTTGGTTAAAGCATTTTTTTGCTTTAATGCTTGCCAGCCGCATGGCCTTGGTTATTCCTGGGCCGCATGGCAAATTGCCATTTTGTGCTGGCCACGTGGGTTTAATGCATTGATTATTGTTGGGACCCACATGGCCACTATACTTGAGTGGCCACGTGCCTCTTTTCTTTGTTTGAGTGGAAGCTCGCATTTATTATCTTTCCACTTTCTGTCTTTTTGACTGCATGAATATTTCTTGTTAGCAATTACTCTTGGCCGCATGGCCCCCCCCCCTCCAACTATTTTCTGGCCGCATATGCTTGGGCTGGCCGCATGGGTGGCCTACCACTCTCTTTGACCGCATGTTTGTTCTCCCACTTTTGGACCGCATGGGTCCCACTTTGATTGTTTAAATGTTTTATTTGGCTAAATTGTGGTCAGAATTTCTTCTCACTCCCAACATGAAAATTTTAGAGTTTCTCCTTGGCTTCAAGAATATATATATATTATTATAGTATTATTTAATTTGCTCAAGTTTCTTCCCTTCTTGATAAATGGCATGACTTGATAGTGACCCGCTGTGGTGCACTCCCGACATAATAACTTGACCTGACAAATTTGACATGATAACTTGACATGATAATTCTTGATAGTGGCCCGCCATGGCGCACTCTTGACATGATAAACCTGATATGATATTCCTTGTAATGCTGTTGCGACGGCTAACACGACATGACAAGATTGAATGACCTGGACACCGTGGACGATTGTGCTTGTGCAAATGAACCCGTCTTATCTTACATCATGTCTAGGATGGGACTCCTGAGTACCACGGTCAGGAGTACCTACTGTAAATGGCTAAGGCTAATAACTAGAATAATACAGTAGTTCATGAAGAGACTTTCCCAGTTACCTGTTGCCCCTTTGATCCCGGCCTTATATATATATATATATACATGGAATTTGTTGCTATCCGTCGAGATGAGCGCACTTCCAGCCCGCCGTCGAGTGTGGTACCTTAGGACACATGTATTTTACTACAGTGTGTCTGCTATATCATGCTATCTTTTTCCTTTTTTTTGCTGGGGTCACTCAGGTAGCAGCAGGCGGGTAACTGGACTTGGAAATCTCTTTGCATCTTGTTAGTAACTAGGCCTGTGATAACCCTAGTTAGTTAAAGTATCAAGTCGTACTTTTTGCTTGGCCATGAGATGTTGGATGGAGTTCAATCAGTCTAGTCTTGTCTTGACCCTGTACAAGATTGTTACATGTCCTGATTTCTTATATTATCTTACCGATAAATGGTGGAAGAAATCAAGTTCTGTTCAGACGAAGGGTTACTACCCCGGTCCTTGTTTGGTTTACGGGTTGTAACCTGGTTATCTGAATAGTCCCATGGTTATCTCATCGTATATCATCCTGTCATGCTTTTCCAATATGTCCTGTCTTTTATTGATTCTGTACAAGATTGTCTTTTATACATTCACCTGTCATGCTTTTTCTTAAATTACTGTCTTTTATTTTGTAATTATACTCTTGTGCTAATTGCTGGTTTTAGTTCCTAAGTGAAGCCTCCTTTGCGGCACTTGCTCTTTCTGGAGTCTGACCCAGCTGGTTTTGTATGGCCAGATACCAGAGCAGCTCCAGAGGATCTACCGATTTTCCAGCCCGATGGTGAACACCAGGCGTAACCAGGACAACGAGTGGGTTTATTTTGGCTCTCCCACTCTATTGTAAAATTATTCTTTTGAGGTATTTAGCCGTCGAGCAAGTGTTAGCTCGTGTACATTTTTACTTACTGTCTGCCTACGGGCTGTAACATGATTGGCAACCTAGGGTTGATCATGTATGACTAAACTCTTGCTAGTCCTCACATTTTGTAACGACTAGCTTCATGATCAGCTGGATATGTAATGTTTGGGACGCCTTACTATTGTATATTTGGTGATCTTACATCTTGTAACTCTATTTACTTGCTTGTGATTGAGACACTAGGCTTGTTCTTGACCTTAAGAGACTGATGGCTTGTAGATAAATCCTCATATATCTAGACAGCCGTGACCGTATGGTGAGATGAATCCCATTTCATTATACGTAGCTGGCTATGTCTGCCCCCGCTCTCCAGTATTCTGGTTCTGGGACGTGACATGGTTTAAGTGGTGGCCCATGCAGGTCTTGTGAATCAAGATATGTGAGGGTTTACCGAATAGATGTCTCAATCAGTACTCGCCCTTGATCTCTGCTCGTATCCTCTTGATCCCTGAAAATTCTTGTCCTGATCACATGCTTGTAATCGTTGATCTTTCCTGGTCCTTCCTTATTGTTTCCATGTCGTCTTCTTCAATGGCATTGTTCCTGCTCCTACCGATCAGCAAGGCGGATCACCTCCCGTGGACCAGCAGCAACCAGAAGATCAGGCCCAGCACTCAGGAGCAGCCTTCCGAGTCGTACCTACTGAAGGAGAGCCGTCAGTTCAGCCAGTCCAGCCTGCAGAGCCTGATGATGGTACCTTGGTAGGTCTCATCAGGACATTGTTAGCTTCCCAAGATCGCCGAGGAGCTGCCTTGCAACAGGCGGTGGCAGATGATCTGAACAGAGACGGTCATCCAAGGAATAGTGCAGCGAACAGTTTCAAGCGCCTGAACCCTCCATTCTTCGATGGCAGTGAAGATGCTATCGCTGCTGACGCATGGTTCCAGGATACTGAAGTCATTATAGAGGCAGCCAAGACCCCGGAAGATGAGAAGTTGGCCGTGGTGCGCCTGCAGTTATTGGATCTTGCCCGCAGCTGGTGGGCAGCACAGGCCGTGGGATTAGTGGCCCCTATTCCATGGGCACTATTCAGAGAGAGATTCCAGACTAAGTACTTCGATACGGTGGCTCGGTATGATCTCCAGACCAAGTTCACCAATCTGAAGCAAGGAGGTAGGACGGTCGATGGATATGCGGCCGAGTTCTCCAGGCTTAGTCGGTTTGCTCCCACCTTGGTGGCAACCGAGTTCGACAGAGCCCAGCGGTTCCAGCAGGGGCTACACCTCGAGATTTTGTTGACAGTGGAACAGTTTGAACATCAGACTTTTGATGCAGTGTTGAGGGCAGCTAGGAGGCACGAGTATACCTCCCACAGGATAGTGGACAGGACCGGAGGTCGAAAGCGATCTCACGGCCAGATGACCCAATCGACAACACCAGCCCCGGCAGTCAGGGCTTTGACAATTGGAACTCCGAGGCAGGCGGCCTCAGTGACGTCGGTCACGTCCCCTCAGCAACAGAAGTAGAAGCAGTCTTCCGCAATGGGCTGCACTCATTGTGGGAAGCCAGGACACGTTGTTTCGGAGTGTCGCAGAAGCAGTCTTTCACAGGACTTTGAAAGGTCCAAAACAATACCACACCATAGTTACCAATGAAAATAGTAGCCTAAAGACACACACAACACATGCAAACCAAGTGGAATAATGATATATTCTAAAATCAAAACCCAAGAATCACAGAACACAACTATACCAAGGAAACGCCACAGAATAAAAGACTAAATCTGAAACGAACTCGAAAAGTCCGAAAAAAAAAACCACCATCGCAACTATTCGAAGCCGATTCCCATAGCGGGATCGGGACCCGCGTCATCATCGACTCTACGGAAGGGACGAACTACTCTGTCTATCAAAAATTTACCGAGAGGCTCGATGACGGAGTCCGAAGGGTGGCCTCGGACTCGGGACGCGCCGTCACGGACTCGAGAGTCTCCGGACAGCGTCACGATGCGCTGCGAAAGCCACGGACAGCGTCGTGGGGTGCGCGAACAGCGAAGGGAACGCGCGAGAGGCGTTTGCCAGTCGCGGAAAGCGCGAGGGAGGCGGCGGATCACGGGAAAATGCGCGGACAGCGGGAAATCGGCCGAGATCGACGAGAGACGGATCCACGGGCGACGAGGGACGCTGGACCGGGGCACGGCGGCCACGGGGCCGGAGGCGGAGGGCCGGAAGCAGGCCGAGCGGGGTCGTCGGTAGCATCGGGAAGCGGAGTTGGGTGGAAGGGCGTGTGGACAGGGGCGGCCGCGCGAGGGTTGCGCCAGGATGGGCACCGGCGGGGGCTGCTGGCGCCGCGCGGGAGGGGTCGGCCACGGTTCGACGGGAGGCGGCGAGGGCTGCCACGAGTTGCAGTCGGAAAGGGGGTCGCCACGGGCTGAAGGGGGTGGTGGTAGTGCTGTGATTTGGAGAGAAGGGAGAGGTGCTGCTGAGTTAAGAGGGAAGGAATGGATTTTTGGTATGGAGAAATAAAGGGGAAGTTGCTACAAAGAGGGGGAAAGGGGAAGTGGTGTACGGGTGTGGGAGAGAAGGAGTGGGGGAAGTTGTCCATGGGGTTGAGTGGCTGTCTGTGTTTTTTTTTTTTTTTTTTTTTTTTTAAGAAAAGGGTTTGGGTTTGGAAAAGAAATGGGCTGGGTCAGGGTCCGAAAAAAAAAACACAATCCATCAATCAAAATTCCAATTTAAGAAAAACATAATTTAACTAACCAACTAAATATTAATAATAATAATAATAATAATAACTAATAAACCTATAACTACGCCAACAACTAAAATCCATCAATCCAAATATAATTCCGAATTCGCGGATTTTACAGTCATATACCTTTCTAAAGCGGTCAAGTAGGGGTGAGAAAACCGTTGGTTCGGTTCAACCGAACTCTTATTTTTCTCAACCGAACCAGCAATCGAACCGACCAAATACAAGTCGAACGACTCGAACCAAACCATGCGTTTGAAAATATATCCGAACCGAACGAAAATTATATTCGATTTAATCTATTATTTCGGCTCATGTACTTTCATGGGCTTTACAAAACAAAATGAGAACAAGTAGATATATCCAGAACAGCAGTATAAAGGCAGAATGAGACAAGCATGACATAATGGCTTGAAAGATGAGGCAAATATTAAGCGACAAACGTGAACAAGCAATAAAATATTAATCGACATAAGTATTAATATTATGCTACAAAACAACGAAATGCAAATATATCAGATTGCTTGTCGCTTTAATTTACTATGACAATAGTATTCTTTTCTACACCGTTTGCAACTATGACAATAGTATTCTACAAAACAACGGAATGCAAATATATCAGATTGCTTGTCCTCTATGGTTTTATAGTATCCCAAAGCCTTGAATTACGATTGGAAAATAGTTGGTGGTTGTCACACCCCGTGCCCGATTGATTGGGCACAGGTTGTACTCTCATCCAGCCTACGTTGCTGGATCGACCGTAGTCAGCTGTTCTAAACCTCAATAATCATCAATTATTCACATTTATCAATCATTTTCAATCGCAGCAACTACGAAGATTAAAGCACGAACCAGAGAACCCAAACACGCACATGATCACCATAGTCCACTAGTAGTCTTTACAAATTCTCTAAAGAAAACCCCTTAAAGACCTTATCCCAAATAATCCATTTATCTATGCCATTTACCCAAGCCGTGTTAAAGCCCATTCCTATTTATTTAATTGTAAACTTAAAGGTATTTTAAACAAGCTCAAAAACATGTTTTGTTTCCTTTGTAGATTTCCAACTGAATTTGCTCAACTTAACCCCAAACTACCTATGTACTTATTCATAGCCTTAGTAGAAGGTTAGAAAGGGCAAACCATTCTTGGTGAAGCCCGACAATTTATTCCAGTTAATAGGGTCCTGTCCTAATGCTAAGAATCTCCTTTAACTAAACTGGCCCATTTTAGGGCCCTTTATACTATGGCCCAGAACCCATTTCTAAATTCCTTTGATCATTTTACTTAAAAATTAAAGGCAAGCAACCATTGTGCAGAGAGTAGTTTTGTTTAGATGGAAAATGAAATGTGTTGGGTTAACCACAACCCAAAGAAGGCTTAGTTGTGAGTTAGAAACAACTAAAATTTAGAGTTTTCCTACAATCTATAGGAAATATACTAAAATTTTGTGTTCGTAAATTTATATCTTAGTTTTGGACAATGACATGGTTGTGTGGATTTGTGGGCCGAATCCTTGGGTCCAGATAAGACCGCTTCGGTCCAAACAAGAGTGCGTTTGTCCCTTTAAAATCGTTCCAAGAACTCCACGGACAACAGTTAAGCCAAGTTCTTCAACCTAGTTTGTTTTAGAGGGCCCGTGTGACTCGGTCTAACGTGTTTAGAATGACTCGTATTGTAGCCAAGTCCATAAAATACAAGTAGTGTTGGATATGCAGTTACACATCTACACAACTAACAACCCCCCCCACCCCCCCCCCCCCCCCCCCCCCCCCCCTCCCCACCAACACACACATGTGTTGCATGTATTTATTACACACACACACACGTGCGTTCACACACACACACGTGTTGCATGTATTTATTACACACACACACACACGTGCGTTCACACACACACACATGTGTTGCATGTATTTATTACACACACACGTGCGTTGCACGTATTTATTATTCATAGATTGTTGTTAGGAAGATTAAAAGATACATGTGGATGATTTTGATGAGTTGGTTTAATTCTGCTACTTTTAATTACTTATCAAGTAACATGAACCCTTCCAATTTTGACAATACATTAATTCCTTTTAGAATGCATCTTTTTAATGGTTGTCAGTGAATTTATTGCATATATTTTTTAATTAATATGTATATTGAAGAGTATTTTTGGAAATAAAATTTATGTGGTAAGACCAACTTTTCGCATCATATAATAGAAGTATAAATTAATCAACTCTGTTTAATGAACCGGGAGGGGAGGGGGGTGAGACAAAGAAAAAAAATCTATTAATTTAGCATATATTAAATATTTCTTACCATTGGATGGTTGAGATATTCAAGAATTACTTATCAAGTAACATGAACCCTTCCAATTTTGACAATACATTAATTCCTTTTAGAATGCATCTTTTTAATGGTTGTCAGTGAATTTATTGCATATATTTTTTAATTAATATGTATATTGAAGAGTATTTTTGGAAATAAAATTTATGTGGTAAGACCAACTTTTCGCATCATATAATAGAAGTATAAATTAATCAACTCTGTTTAATGAACCGGGAGGGGAGGGGGGTGAGACAAAGAAAAAAAATCTATTAATTTAGCATATATTAAATATTTCTTACCATTGGATGGTTGAGATATTCAAGAACTACAAAATAATATAAAATAGTTGAATTATCATAATGGAATGGAAGTCGAGGACCTTCGAACCAACCTAGAGAAAATGATACAACTTTAGAGATGATGGCTGACGAACAAATAATTAAGAACGTCATGGAAAATGATCAAGATATTAAAATTGAAGATGATAATTCCACTATTGAGTCCATTTCACAAAAAGAAGCTCTCAAATTGGGGATGACATTGAATCATTCTTTTTGCAGTGTTGAAAAAAGGTGTTGTTATTGACGCTCATAAAAATCATTATGCACTCAATTCTAATTTTATATTATTTAAATTGTAAATCTATTCCTACAATGAATTTGACATTAATTTGTACATGTATGGAGGGAGAACTGCAGGATGACATTTTAGAAGTGCATGAACCAATTTAGAACTTGAATGATAGAAAATTAAAGAAAAGTGTAAGATAACATTTTATAAGTGCCAACAACGATATCCTAAAAAACATCATAGTCTTAGCATGTTAAGAAAAAAGATATATTAAATCCAATATGACCGCATTTCAAGAAGCAAAAATTATTAATGATTGGGTCATAATCTATATATTACGTGAGACCTCAATGATTTTTTTTTTTTATAATGTATATGTTATAAATTTAACAAATTATTAATTTATTACATTATCCCTGTTTCGAAATCGGAATAAAATAATAAATTCCAAGAGAGTACATCATATATCTCTAGATCTCGTAAGAGAGACATGACAGTTGGAAGCAAGGTCTGTATGCAGTCCGATTGAGCCAAATCCTTTCTGTAATAGGACAGTATTATGATGACGATGGCTTGGACGTTTGGTAGTAGTGTCAGGACCGGCCCAGAAGGTTGGGTTGCCTTAGCTGGACAAAAATTGGTTGCCCTCACCCCTAATAAAAAGATATAGGTTTTAAGTTGGATTTGGACTGAACCAGTCCTAAGAACACCGAATGATATTAGGGGTTGCCCTATAGAGAGCGATTGTCCGAAGTTTTGTCAGACTTACCCCTAGACCGACCCTGAGTAGTGTCATTGGCTAGCTTGGCTTTTATGACTTTGCTACATTTTCTCCAGCTTGAGCTTCTGATAGTAAATGAGTTGATTAATTTATTGGATAAAAATTTTGAACTTGCAATAAATTGAGAAAAAAAATATTGAAAAAAAAAAAAAAACCATGAGTTACCACAGAAAGGATGTTTTCTTTAATTGCATAGCGTGATGCAAACATATTAGGCCTCCTCAATTCTCTCATTTCTTAGAATCCAAAGTCCAAAATTTGGCTCATAGCTTGTTCATAACCAAACCGTACTTTTATGTACAAAATTGGGATCTCAATTCTCTCACAAGTGCCAAAACAAAACAAAAAACATGTTGCACAAACAACACGTAAGGTAAAGTTAATGAGTATTAATATAAAAGTATTTATATATAAAAGAATGCATTACATACGTAATACGTATATCCGACCACTAGTATAGCTAATTGGAATTAACAAAATTTAAATATGTGACACCAAACGAAATTTGGTCCCACAAACACTCTCTATTAGAATTTTTTTTTTTTATAGCAAATGTCCTCATTCAAAATATAGAAACTAGATATTCCTGCTATTTAAAAAAAAAGCAAATGCTTCCATTCTTTTATAAATCCGCCAAAGTTTTAGTAAAATAATGGGAGTATATCTTAAAATTTAGTTTGTTCTATATGAAAGAACAAGAACATTTGCTAATTTTTTTAGAAAATTTTTTACTTTTATCCCACTTGTTAATATGAATTTGTACTTACATCCCACTTTTTAATTTTATTGGACTTACATCCCACTTTTTGTCACGAAAAATATTTATTTTGTCACGAAAAATATTTGTTTTGTCACGAGAAATGCCTTTAGTGACGAAAAGTGGGATGTAAGTCTAAAAAAATTAAAAAGTAGGATATAAGTACAAATTCATATTAATAAGTGGAATGAAAGTCAAAAAATCCCTTTTAAAAAAAATGGAGATATATATTAGTTTCTATTTTTTGATTGAGGACATTTGTTAAAATATTTTTTTTTAAAAAAAATAATATGATGCCGATATATTTGAAAAATGCATTGTGCAGGAATGCATTGGTAATTACAAACATGTACCTGACAATGATAATAATATAGAGGTTATAAATATATGTATTAACAATTCATCATAATTTTATTATCAGAGGATAATGATATGTTTCATCTCTTCACAAACCACAAAATGTCACTTCAACAAAGAAGGTACAGATCAGAATTGAGAATTAAACTTGCCAAAGTCAATAGATATTATTGAAAAACAATAGTTAATATCAATGAGATATACGAACACCGGTTAACAAACATCAAAATTTGCTTAGGTGACTCATATGCCAACCAAACGTTTGTGTTTGGACTTTCGACACTTTGACAGGAGCATGGCCACAACAAATACAACAAACAAACTACACATCACAACTAGCACAAATTAATTAACTAAGATAGACATAGACAATTTGGTAATGTTGAAACTTATCAAAAGTTGTTATCCTATATTGCTAGACGAATAATAATTACATACTAAGGGGGCGTTTGTAATTACATACTAAGGGGGTTACATACTAAGGGGGCGTTTGGTACGCGGTATTTTTTTTTATTTTCGGGAAAATTTAAGATGGGAATCTATTACCACGTTTATTTGGCTTATAAAAAAATTATTTCCGGGAATTATAAATACCCGGGTAAATAGTTTACCCACAAAACATGAAAATTCTATCCCTGGAGAATAGGTGGGTATTTTTTTTTGCCCGGGAAAAAAAAAATTATCTAAATTTTTTTCTTCTTTTTTGATCAATTTTGATTAGTTTTGAACATTTTTTCTTTTTTTTGTCGTTTTTATCGTTTTTATCGTTTTTTTTTTGTCATTTTTTGTCGTTTTCACCAATTTTTTGTCGTTTTAAGCAATTTTTTTGTCGTTTTTACCCATTTTTGTCTTTTTGTCACTTTTTGATTATTTTTCTCGTTTTTATCGTTTTTTTTGTCATTTTTTGTCGTTTTTACCAATTTTTTGTCGTTTTAAGCAATTGTTTGTCGTTTTTACCCAGTTTTTGTCTATTTTGTCACTTTTTGATTATTTTTTGTCGTTTTTTACCCAAACTTTGTCCTTTTTGTCGTTTTTTTTTTTTGTCAATTTTTGTCGTTTTTTGTTGTTTTTTTGTTGTTTTTACCGATTTTAGTCGTTTTTTATCGTTTTTGTCGCTTTTTGGTCATTTTACTGATTTTATGGCATTTTGTCACTTTTGTCGCTTTTTTTGTCGCTTTTACCGATTTTTTTGTCGTTTTTGTCGCTTTTGGTTATTTTTTTATCGTTTTAACCGATTTTTTGTTATTTTTAACCTTTTTTTGTCGTTTTTAACCGATGTTTTGTCATTTTTTGTCGTTTTAACCGATTTTTGTCGTTTTAACCAATTTTTTGTCCTTTTTGTCGTTTTTATTGATTATTTTTCGTTTTTGTCGCTTTTTGGTTATTTTTTGTCGTTTTAACCGATTTTTTATTGTTTTTAACCGATTTTTTTTCGTTTTTAACCGATTTTGTCATTTTTGTTGTTTTAACCGATTTTTTATTTTTTTGTCGTTTTTGCCGCATTTTGATTTTTTTTGTCGTTTTTACCGATTTTATGTCATTTTTGTCATATTTTGGTTTTTTTTTCGTTTTACCCTTTTTTGTTATTTTTTGTCGTTTATACATTTTTTGTCGTTTTTTGGTCATTTTTGTCGTTTTAATCGATTTTTTGTCGTTTTTCATCGTTTTTGTCGTTTTTTGTTATTTTGTCGTTTTTACCATTTTTTTTCGTTTTTACCGATTTTTTGTCGTTTTTACCCGTTTTTTTTTATATTTGTTCATTTTTTTCGTTATTATTATTTTTTATTTTTTTCCCAGGAATATTTATATTGTCACCAAACATGGGAATGTAATTTTCCAGAGAATTTAATTCCTTGGAATTTGATTCCCGGGAATATAGAATTACCGGCTATATAGTATTCCCAATACCAAACGCCCCCTAAAGGTTTGTCAAAAGACGTGTTTGGTAAAATCTCAAAAAATTAGGAGTCTGTTTGTATTGAGTGTGAAGAGAGTTAAGTGAAGAAAAAAAATTTCTTGGTTTGAGGGTAGAGATTAAAAAGAGAAAATTATGAAGAATTAAGTGAGAAATTTTTTAACATTGTTTTGTTCTTTTTTTTAATCCCTCGATCTTATCGGAGGTTAACAAAAAAAAGTAAGGACTTGTTATTTAAAAATTCATATGATTTTGACAATAATTAATTAAAAATTCATTCAAATCTAAATTTATGCCATATATAATAAGAATATATTGATAATTATTATATTTTTTATTAATCCTTCTCATATTCAAAATCTTCTATTTACATACGAGTTATTAAATACACCACACCTAACTTTCTTCCCAATCCAAACAAGTTTATATGTAATGACTTATTCTCGTTAACCTAATCTCACTTAATTCAATTTTTTTTTTAAACTCTCAATCTAATTAGAGCCTAAAAGTTTGTTCTTTAGGAATAGAAGATGATATGGTACAACATATTTTTAAAATGTGTCACAGAAATTAGGGATGAGCATTATTTGATTTTGGACCGGAAATTAAATCGAATCGAATCAAATAAAAGATTCGGAATCGATTTCGGTTTTGAAAATACTAAATTTTCTTATTCGATTTCGGTTTTGGATTTCGATCTCGGTCCAAATCCGAAAACCGAATATTTTTTTTTACTTAATATATAGACAAGATGACAAGATGAACCGATTTCGATTTCAATTTTCGGTTATTCGGTCGGTTTGAACCGAATTAACCGAATGCTCGCTCCTAACTGAAATAGTATAGACAAGTCACAAGATGACAACAAAGCTGAAGGAACAGTACCTGTGAATCAACAAGTAGATGTTCCCTCAATTGCCTATAGAGCATGCATCTTGATATTGGCAGTAGACAAAGCCATTGGTCAGTCCACTGAAATATTTATTAGTCTTTAATCAGGAGAAATAATGAAAGCAGGAAAAGAGCAAGCAAGAGGACCACAACTAGCATGAGCAAGCGAAAAGGAAGTCACACATTTCCTATGGCTATGGGTTGTCAACGTGAAAAGACCATTGTGAAATAATATTATCGGTGAATCGAAGCCTTTCTCACTGCATAGCAGATCTTATTGTCTCCATTTTTAGTGTTTTTTTTTTTACTGTGACCATTTTTAGTGTATTAAGATAGAATTCATATTTTTATTGAAGATGGTACACCAAAACTGACAACTTCAGCTCTTACAATGTCATTGTTTTCATTGTTTTTTTTTTTTTTTCATGACCTTGCTCTCAAATAATAGTTTTAAATTTATTAATATTTAAAATAACATAAATTTTCATTCAGAACATCCAAATTTAGATAAATTCCATCCAAAGCATTAAAGTTTTACAAATTCCAGAAAAAGTAGACGTTTTATATTTTTATCGTCCATTTTCTCTACGTTAACGACGTTTAACGAAAAAAAGAAAAGAAAACGTTCTTAAGAAAGACGTTTTCTATTATTTTTTCCTCCACTCTTTTACGTCTCTCTCTCTCTCACTCTCTCTCTCTCACGGGTCATGGCCCTTTCTCCAGGGGCGGAGCCAAGCTTGGCTTGGGGTGGGCTGGAGCCCACCCCCCAAATATTTTTTTTACTCTTTTTTCCATGTAAATTTTTAAAATTTTTTTTTTTATATGGATTAAACCACTTTCAGCCCACCCAAACTTTTGGTAGCCCATCCTAGCTATAATTTCTGGATCCGCCCCTGCCTTTCTCTCACGTCTCTCTTACTCCCTCTCTCTCAGACACCATATGATCAATTTTTCTATACATTAAATGGAAGGATTGCGGTATTCACACCCTCTTACGAAAGGATGTCAGCAAGCTAACTTAGGTCCATACTACAGTCTCGTAGCGCACAAGTTTAATGGATTGAAGCCTCCACCTAAACTACACAAACTTATGAACTACTATGAGAGAGAGAGAGAGAGAGAGAGTGGGTGAGAGAGAGACGTAAGAGAGTGGAGGAAAAATTAATAGAAAAATAGAAAACGCTTTCTCAAGAGTAAAAATAGACGATAATTTTTCTATTAAATTTTTTTCCCGTTAAACGTTGTTAACGGAAAAAAATAGACGATAAAAATATAATATTAAAAAATATAAAACGTCCATCCAATAGGTGTTTTGATATTTTTTTTTTGAATTTGTAAAACTTTGATGCTTTGGATGTAATTTATCTAAATTTGCATGCTCTTGATGAAAATTTTCGTTAAAATAATAACTATCTTTTAAGTTTTTATTGATTAAAATGAGCAAACAATTGTTCTTTAAAAAAAGTTATACGTCATTACATACCTATTTATATTAAATTTAATAAATAATTTTAATCACTAAACATACATAAAATAATTTGTGAAACAATTTTTTAATGATAAAATTATAAACCTTTTTTTATTATATAATAGTATAAGTTATTATTACAATTATTATAAGCATCATAAAGTGATGTGAATGTACAACATAAAGCCAAGAGAACAGCAGGCACTCGTCAATAAAAGGCCCCCACACACACACACCCCGTCTCCTCCACCTCCCACTAGTACTGCTGCTGTGTTCACAGAGAGAGAGAGAGAGAGAGAGAGAGAGAGAAAAGAGAGAGAGAGAGAGAGAGATGGGTAGTCTTCTTCTTTTTCTTCCTCTCCTGCTTCTGCTACTGTCAACACAATGGAGTTCAGCTGCAGTTGAGGATGGTTAGTAAGCATTTCCCACCTCCCAATTTCTGCTCATGCTTTCTGTTGCTTATTACATTAGCTTGATCTTGATTTATAATGGGTTTTGTTTTCTCATCCATATTATATGGAACAATTTTCATGGGGTTACAGTAACAAATCTGGTTGTTCTTTTCTTTCTGTACATTTCAGTGAAATTTAACTGATACGTAGGTTTTGATTTCTTCCCTATCTTTAGTTTTCACCATTCTAATGAGAACATTGAGAATGGGGGAAGGATCACTGTTCTTGTTCCCACTGTAGTTTCTTCTTTATTTGCAGAAAGAAAGAGAAAGTAGGAACAAAATCATAAAAATAACTTGACAGTAACCACATGGGAAAAAGGAAAACAAAAATCCTTGGAAATGTGAGCTTGAAAGCGACATGAGGAAATAGACGGATGGAAAAGAAATATTTTTATAGTTGCATCTTCTGCTTTTCTTTTAAGTTTTGACTTGTAAAAAAAAATTGGGATAAATTAATTTTGAGTTACCTCCCACTTTGATTACCCAAATTAAGGGTGCATCACACAGTTTTACATTAATGAAGAAATGTTCCCACTTTGGACAGAAACCGTGTAGGGCTAATGGTCAAAAGTTTTGACATAAAAAATTTGACGAAAATACCCTTCTTTCCTGTGTGTTGTCTCCCTCCTCCACCCCACCGCCACTGCCCCCTCCTCCCCGTCGTCACCGCCTCTCCCCGCTGCCACCTCCCCCCTCCCCACCGCCTCTCCCCGCTGCCACCTCCCCCCTCCCCACCGCCGACACCAAGCAGCTCGACACCCAACAATGTCACCCTGCCACCAGCGCCAATGCTGCAGCCGACCCTCCATCACCAACACCACCACCACTGGCACAGCCCACTCCGGCCGACAGTCCACCACCATTGTAACGCCTCCACAACCATTTCAAACACCACCACCACCATTCATCATCTCCACCGCCATCATCACAGAAAGCAATCCCACCACCATCACACTATAGAGAGGGAGAGAGGAAGAGAGACCGCACCTAAGCCTCCGGCCAGTGCCACCCGAGCTCCGCCCGTCCCCTCGCAGCCAGATCTGGGTCTCCTCCGGTCATATCTGGAGCTCTCCGCCGCCAGATCCGTCACCATCGTCGTCGCGGGAGGAACCGCCTGGCCCCGTTCAGCCGCCGCGCGGCCTCTATCCAGCGCCGAGCGCCGACCTTCCTAGCGAGCCGCCCCCGGTCCTGGAGCCCGAGTTGCCGCTTTCCACCCCGGCCGCCGCCGCCATAGCAGCGGAGGCGCCGCCTCCTCTTGTCTGCGACGGTCGCTGTCTGCCACCGCCGGCGGTGGGGAGGGGGGAGGTGGCAGCGGGGAGAGGCGGTGGGGAGGGGGGAGGTGGCAGCGGGGAGAGGCAGTGACGACGGGGAGGAGGGGGGCAGTGGCGGTGGGGTGGAGGAGGGAGACAACACACAGGGAAGATGGGTATTTTCGTCAAATTTTTTGGGTCAAAGCTTTTGACCGTTAGCCCTAGACGGTTTCCGTCCAAAGTGGGGGCATTTCTTCATTAATGCAAAACTGTGGGGTGCACCCTTAATTTGGGTAATCAAAGTATGGGGTAACTCAAAATTTCTCATATTTTTATTCCAAATATTAAAATTAGCGTATATTTTTAATATTTATTTTAACGAACAAATGTCCCATTTTTAGTACGGAATAGTAAAAAAAATTCAGATATAGTCCAAGCTCTCTAGCCTAGTGGTATTAGAGTGGACACCAAGTCCCCCAATTGTGTGTGTGAGTGGGATTTCAAAAAAAAAAAATTCAGATATAGTCACGCTTCTTTTTTTTTTTTCTTTTTTTACATAGGAGCGGGGGGTATTGGTTAGATAAAAAAAAACAGAAAAGATATATGTTAGTTTCAACATTTGGAACGAGGTATTTGCTAAATTATCCCAAATTTTTTTTTAGAATTCACTTAAATTTCGTACAGCCTCGAAGATTTGTATACGAAAATGTTACAAACAGATAAAAAAAAAATTTGTAAGGATGTACACATAGTATACTGTATACTACCAGCTGAATTGTCAAGGAATATAAAACAACTAAATTGATAAGATATTCTAAGCTTCGGAAATAGTATCACTTTTTTATGAACTTCTTGTCGATGCCGAAGTTCCTTGCCTTGTTAGCAATTCGGCATACGAAAAAGATTCGGGACAACAAAACTATGACTATAAATTATCTCAGTACAAATAAAATAATATAAAAAATTCGATCAAATATTAAAAAAATAAAAAATATTGAGATTAGAAACTTTACATTCTTAAATATGTTATCAAATTTGATTAATTAAACATATTTTTATCACATTTTTTGTGCCAATTTTTTCAATATTTTGTACGAAACACGTTTAAAATTTCGCATACTTATAATTTATATACTGATTCGAATATTTCAAAAGTACGCAACTATTATTATACGTTTCTGAAAGATACGAAAAATTCGCATATAATACGAGTTTTATTCAGATGATTGCTAACAAATATTCGTTGTTGTTCAAAATAACATTTGATATTTTTTATCTATCCGTTGGATCGATATGTCCGACGTTACACACACGGTGACCTTACAAACGGTACTTTAGTTGATAATCAGGGTTAATATTGGGGTAAGCCAAACAAGATTTGGGATTTGGATAACCTTCCTCAGCTAGGACAACTCTCCAAACTCAGCGTGATCCCACCAAATATTAGATTACGGATGACCACCAGGACCGACTCATAATAAATGTCAAAAGACAATCACAATTAGCTTTGGATTGGACAACCCACCCCTCCGGACCGGTCATAGTGATAATATTTTCTCCACAATATTGTTTGGTTTTTTTTTAAACGTCCGACGTTCTACACGATACTTTGTGCACATTTTTACTTTTTATAAATAAAAGAACTCGATTCACTAACTTTCTGGCACGCAACCAGTATAGGTCACTCTAGGGGTGAGTATTCGGTTTATTTGGTTCCAACCGAACCGAATAACCGAAAATCGAATTGGACCGAAACCGAATAAGCAAAACTGAAACCGAACCGAATTGGTCAATAACCGAACCGAACCGAACCGAACCGAATTAAATCGGTTCAATTTTCGGTTTATTCGGTTTTTGGGTTTATTTGTGTTTTTTTAATACCTCTATATATATATATATATATATATATATATATATATATATATATATATATATATATATATATTTCATGTAGGGGAAAAAAATTCACAGAAAAATTCATGCAGGGGGAAGGAATTCATGATATTTGCGCAAAAAATGAGAAGTTTATTAAAATTTCATTTACAGGGAGCTGGCGCCAGTTGAACTGGCGTCCAATTAAAAAAAAAAAAGCTGGCGCCAGTTCAACAGGCGCCTAATATAATTTTTTTTTTTAAAAACGGGCGGCAGTTCAACTGGCGCCGAAAAAAAAATTAAATAATTCTTGGCTCCAGTTGAACTGGCGCCCGGGGGGAAGGGGGGGGGTTTGGCTGCTAGTTATTTCGTTTCATTTTTTTTTCTTCTTTCATTTGCTTTCTTTTTTCTTTTTTCTTTTAATTTCTTTTAACTTTTTCCCACTCTCTCCCCTTGTCAAGTCCTATTTGTCTCTCTTAATTTTGTAGTCTTTTCCTTTTTCTCTCTTTCTTTCTCCCTGCAAAAGATTGATGGAGATTGAGGGGAGATTGAGGGGAAGGTGGATTGTTGATCTCGTGATGTTGTTTTGGAAGTACGTTAGGAATTTTGATTATAAGAATAGAAGTGATCACACAATGAGCACTCTGAAGCAGCCGAAGAAGTAGAAGATCAGCAAGGAGGGGACTCCTTACCATGCTGGAGAAGGGACTTCCTATCAGTATGGACAGGGGTCTCCCTACCATGCTGGAGAGGGGACTCCCTACCTGGCCGGTCCAGTGTCAACTCCAGCAGCTACAAATTGGTTCAGAGGCCTATCGGAGTATGCGACATTTTTTCCAACTCCTGATGCTCCAGCAGCTACGATGCCCACTCAAGCGAAAACGGATTTGGATTCGGATCCACCTCCAAATCAGTTTGATCCTCCAAATCTTAGACCAAATAGACAAAGATCGTATGCTAGGTGGGTTAGAAGTGGTCGTGGTTGTGGATGAGTATGTTCTTGGTTTTCTAATGTAACACATTGAAAATAATAAGTTGAATGGTACGGTAAAATATTACAATTTAAAAATAATATCTTGAATGGTAGGATAAAATATTACACAATTGCAATATAAATCTATCATGACCGACTTGATGGCTGATTAGTACATTTTCTTCGGTTGTGACCAAGTCCATTGCAGTTACTGCAACGCAATTCTCTTGTCGATTCATCCTTTGATTTGATGCGGTTCTTCTTTGGCCGTCCAGCTTTGCGTCTTACATCTGGTACTCCAATTTGTCCTCTAACCAAAGCACTTTGAAGATCGTACGGCAGTGGAATTGGTTCCAGATGCGGCTCGTATACACTTTTCAACTTGTTAGTAGAAAATATGTTACAATAATAATATGTGATACTATAATTGGAAGACTTACACGCATAACAGACATGCACACATGGAATGTACGTATGGTACCACCGTAAACATGAATAACAACCTTTATCTAAGTGTACTACATATGTTCTATTCGTTGCACGATCTAATATTTCATATGTATAACCTTCAATATGCAACACATGCAGTTGGTGTTTTTCTCTATTTATTCGAGCAATTATTTTTAACATTCTTGGACAATACTCTGTTTCAAGATTTTGAGCAAATTGTCTGTTCTTCTCATGTAAAGATATAATCTTAGCTCTAATGCCGTCAAGTAGTATCGTTATTGGTTTATCACGTAATTTCTTAACCCAGTTATTGAAACATTCTGCAAGATTAGAAGTGTTAATATCTAATCTAGGAACAGGAGGATATGCAGTAATCCAATGTAAAAAATTAAGTGTTTCATCATTTACTCCAATAAGCCAATTAAACATGTCCATGTTTTTGGCTTTAATTATTTCAAACAATGAATCAGCGTCTGGTTTGTTGTATGATCTTGCAAGAGAGTCAAGCATTTGATGAAACTTTTTAATCTTCGTAACCGATTTCAAATTCTGTTTAAAATGCTGAATACAAAAGAAATGACGTGATTCTGGAAAGGTTAAACGCATGGCATGAAGCAAACCCTTTTGTTTATCTGATATAAATGAAATTTTATTCCATTCATTAAAAAATCTTTCAAAAGATGTTCTCAAACTAGTTAAGAACCAAGTCCACGATTCTGTGTTCTCACCTTCTGCAACAGCATAAGCAATTGGATAAAGTTTATAGTTCGGATGATGAGCACAAGCAATAAATAATATACCTTGGTATTTAGAGGACAAGAAAGTAGCATCAGTACTGATAATTCGTAAACAACCACTCAAAAAACCGTCAATGCATGCTTTAAAACAAATAAAAATTCTTTGAAAGCTGTTGTTTTCAGTAGTCTTTAAAAAACAACTACTACCTGGATTTGACTCGATAATTCTAAAATTATACTCTTCAAGACTTGCATATGCATCAAAGTAGCTACCATTTATTTCAGCTAATGCCATCTCTCGGGCCCTCCACGCTTTAGAGTAGGAAATATTAATCCGATGTTCTCTGTGTATATCCATAACAACTTGTGATGGACTATATGACTGATTGTCCCAAATTATATTAATTATTTTGTTTTTGATCCATGAACTAGTTGCCAATGGATGAGAACCAGTTGTGAGCCCAGATAAACAAGAATGTCGATTTTCTAATGTAGCAATCTGAAAAATATTACCTCTACGAATAGGTCTAACATATACTCTCCATCTGCAAGTTGGTTGATTACAGGTATATATAATTCCCTTTGCATTGTTCATGACACTAGCTGAATACGTAAATTTGTGTTCAATTGCTAGATCACTGATGAAAGTTCTAAATGCAGAACGACTATCAAAATATTGTCCGACGAATAATTCATTTGTGGTACCATTATTGTCATTATCTTCAATATCATCATCGAAAATTTCAACTAAAATCATCACTATCCGCAATACTTTGAAAATCATCAAAATCATCGTTACTATGTAAAGCTAATGTGTCATCTTCTTCATGAGATGAAAGAGGAATATGCCTAGAAGAACTCGGACCCGCTTCGTAATTAGTCATCGTTACTTTGTAAAGCTAATGTGTCATCTTCTTCATAAGATGAAAGTGGAATATGCCTAGAAGAACTCGAACCCGCTTCGTAATTAGAAACGCGTTGAGTACTTATATAGTCAAGTCTTTGTGATACTTGAGTTACAAAAATACTTAGAAATGACGATTGCAAATTAATTTCAAGAACAAAACTCCAAGCTTGTTGACAATCTAATAAAAAACAATGTGTCTTATAAACGTGTCTTAATATAAATTCATACTGAATATAAAAACTTTCAATAATCAAACTGTGTAAGCTATCTAATGTGATACTACGATCAGTTATAAGAATTTGGGTAAAACCTCCTTCATATATGTGTCTCATATATATACTACGAATATATATATATATATATATATATATATATATATATATATATATATATATATATATATATATATATATATATATATAACTTCATACTGAAAAGTTATATATATATATATATATATATATATATATATATATATATATATATTAGGCGTCAGTTTAACTGGCGTTAGCTTATTTTATTTATTTTTTAATTGGCACCAGTTAAACTGGCGCCAGCTCCCTTAAAATGAAATTTTGGGTAACTTCTCACTTTTCGCGTAAATACCCTGAATTTTTTTTCCCTACATGAAATTTTCTAAAAAATTCAGGGTATTTACGCGAAAAGTGAGAAGTTACCCAAAATGGAGGTGCTCGCATGGAGGTGTAGTAAATGGTTTATCTTATGAAGGAGGTTTTACCCAAATTCTTATAACTGATCGTGGTATCACATTAGATAGCTTACGCAGTTTGATTATTGAAAGTTTTTCTATTCAGTATGAATTTATATTAAGACACGTTTATGAGACACATTGTTTTTTATTAGATTGTCAACAAGCTTAGAGTTTTGTCTTGAAATTAATTTGCAATCGCCATTTATAAGTATTTTTGTAACTCAAGTATCACAAAGACTTGACTATATAAGTACCCAACGCATTTCTAATTACGAAACGGGTCCGAGTTCTTCTAGGCATATTCCTATTTCATCTCATGAAGAAGATGACACATTAGTTTTACATAGTAACGATGATTTTGATGATTTTTAAAGTATTGCGGATAGTGATGATTTAGTTGAAAATTTCGATGATGATATTGAAGATAATGACAATAATGGTACCACAAATGAATTATTCGTCGGACAATATTTTGATAGTCGTTCTGCATTTAGAACTTTCATCAGTGATCTAGCAATTGAACACAAATTTACGTGTTCAGCTAGTGTCATGAACAATGCAAAGGGAATTATATAACCTGTCATCAACCAACTTGTAGATGGAGAGTATATGCTAGACCTATTCGTAGAGGTAATATTTTTCAGATTGCTACATTAGAAAATCGACATTCTTGTTTATCTGGGCTCACAACTGGTTCTCATCCATTGGCAACTAGTTCATGGATCAAAAATAAAATAATTAATATAATTAGGGACAATCAGTCATATAGTCCATCACAAGTTGTTATGGATATACACAGAGAACATCGGATTAATATTTTCTACTCTAAAGCGTGGAGGGCCCGAGAGATGACATTAGCTGAAATAAATGGTAGCTACTTTGATGCATATGCAAGTCTTGAAGAGTATAGTTTTAGAATTATCGAGTCAAATCCAGGTAGTAGTTGTTTTTTAAAGACTACTGAAAATAACAGCTTTCAAAGAATTTTTATTTGTTTTAAAGCATGCATTGACGGTTTTTTGAGTGATTGTTTACCAATTATCAGTACTGATGCTACTTTCTTGTCCTCTAAATACCAAGGTATATTATTTATTGCTTGTGCTCATGATCCGAAATATAAACTTTATCCAATTGCTTATGCTGTTGCAGAAGGTGAGAACACAGAATCGTGGACTTGGTTCTTAACTAGTTTGAGAACATCTTTTGAAAGGTTTTTTAATGAATGGAATAAAATTTCATTTATATCAGATAAACAAAAGGGTTTGCTTCATGCCATGCGTTTAACCTTTCCAGAATCACGTCATTTCTTTTGTATTCAGCATTTTAAACAGAATTTGAAATCGGTTACGAAGATTAAAAAGTTTCATCAAATGCTTGACTCTCTTGCAAGATCATACAACAAACCAGACGTTGATTCATGGTTTGAAATAATTAAAGCCGAAAACATGGACATGTTTAATTGGCTTATTGGAGTAAATGATGAAATACGTAATTTTTCACATTGGATTACTGCATATCCTCCTGTTCCTAGATTTGATATTAACACTTCTAATCTTGCAGAATGTTTCAATAACTGGGTTAAGAAATTACGTGATAAACCAATAACGATACTACTTGACGGCATTAGAGCTAAGATTATATCTTTACATGAGAAGAACAGACAATTTGCTCAAAATTTTGAAACAGAGTATTGTCCAAGAATGTTAAAAACAATTGCTCGAATAAATAGAGAAAAACACCAACTGCATGTGTTGCATATTGAGGGTTATACATATGAAATATTAGATCGTGCAACGAATAGAACATATGTAGTACACTTAGATAAAGGTTGTTGTTCATGTTTACGGTGGTACCATACGTACATTCCATGTGTGCATGTCTGTTATGCGTGTAAGTCTTCCAATTATAGTATCACATATTATTATTGTAACATATTTTCTACTAACAAGTTGAAAAGTGTATACGAGCCGCATAAGGAACCAATTCCACTGCCGTACGATCTTCAAAGTGCTTTGGTTAGAGGACAAATTGGAGTACCAGATGTAAGACGCAAAGCTGGACGGCCAAAGAAGAACCGCATCAAATCGAAGGATGAATCAACAAGAGATTTGCGTTGCAGTAACTGCAATGGACTTGGTCACAACCGAAGAAAATGTACTAATCAGCCATCAAGTCGATCATGATAGATTTATATTACAATTGTGTAATATTTTATCCTACCATTCAAGATATTATTTTTAAATTGTAATATTTTACCGTACCATTCAACTTATTATTTTCAATGTGTTACATTAGAAAACCAAGAACATACTCATCCACAACCACGACCACTTCTAACCCACCTAGCGTACGATCTTTGTCTATTTGGTCTAAGATTTGGAGGATCAAACTGTCACGACCCGCACCCGCTTTTCGGGATACGAGTGCGTGTCCAAGCCCAACCTACGCCGCGGTATCGGCGGTAGTACGCTGTCTAGCCCGCAATAAACAAAATGCTCATAAATACTAACTGCTCATTCACAACAACTAAATCAACTTTAGAAATATAGAAGTTTTACATTTGAAGAAGAATGTAAGCTTTTACATTTATAGAAAACTACCACACAACTAACTAGTCTTCTATAGTTTAGCCTTCGAGTCTCTATCTCCCCCTCGTATGGTTCATAGCACAAGAGTAGGCACGTCAACCTCACCTATAACAACGATCCAGTCAGGAAAGGAGCAGAGTACAACCATATTGCAATTAATGTTGTTAGTCCAAAATAAGTTAGAACAAGCGAGAAACAATGATGACAAAGAGTATATAAAGAACTAGTACTAGCCAGGTACGAACGATCAAGATATGAACTAGCAAAATGTAAACTAGCAAGATGGGTTCTAACAAGATATACACTGGCAAGATGTAAACTAGCAAGATATGAACTAACAAGATAATGGACTAATAAAGAAAAAAATAGGAACCACTATGTGTGTGTGAAATACCTTTTAATACGTGAACGGCTGGGCTAATACGACACATCATACGATGGCTATCATTCAGTAATTGGTACGGCTAACTCATACGTGGGTGTGTATGACTTAGCTATCATTCGGTAACGGTAATTGGGTTTGTTCACGTATTTACCGAGTATTTCCCCTTCCGACTCTCTAACAATCAATAACGGTCAATGACACACTAAGAATGATACGATAACTACAGTGTCACAATCTTGTCTCAATGGAATATCAAGCAATGACTCAACGGGATATCAAACAAGAAAACCATAGAGTAAACGTTATAATGAACTAAAACATAAATGCAATACTGTACTTGCCTAAATCCTTACACAAACTGTAGCCACAAGTAGAGGATGAGTGAATGCCGATCTAGAAGCTGTCAACCTATAACACATATCGCACCATGAACCGTGCACGAAAACCACAAATCAATTCTAATGTTCTAGTTCTAAATAGTGGCTAGTTGGGTTACTAATCAAATAATAGTTAATTCTGGAATAATTCACTTAAAAACCTAATTTAACCTAATAATAATCTGAATATAATCTAAACATGCAAGTTTGGCCATCAAAAGTCGTGTTTCTCAATTTTGGAAACCATGGCACGCAAATCGAGACGTGCCGTTGACTTTTTAGTCAAACGTTGTGAACTCTGGATTTTGAAAGGCACCTTGGTAGATTTCAGTGCCATGAGTGCTCTAGAATCAACCGTGCCGCAAAATCACGCTTTGGTCAAAAGATATCGCCGTTATGGCTAATCGTGACCAAAACAGTGATCAACCGATCAATTCTGAGTTCAACAGTAAAACTAAAATACTAAATGAATGAAATAATTTCTGGTAAAATTATATGTCGTAGAGCTCTGTGTTAGCTTTCCGAAACTTCAAACGGTTCGTGATTTCGATTTCTGGTTCTCCCGGAATCTCGAAAACACCGAAACGTGTCAAGTTTCGGACAACCGACACTCTACGAATTTTCCAGAAATTTAGGTTCAGAAATTACGAAAATAAATTAGATATTCAGAAACTATATCTCAATACGCTTCTAATAAAAAAAACGGCACGCAAAAAGCACGTCGGGGTTTGCGGGAATCGCTTCGGGAAATCAGAAACCATAGATGAGTTCTCCCACAAAAGGCGGCTGGAATTTAATTAGGGTTTGTGAATATACATGCATATATAAAGGAGAGAGAGGCGGCTACTGTAGCAGCGCCGACAGGTGGGCCCCCCCCTTTTGGATTATTGGGTAATTATTTATTTAATTCAAAAAAATCATTTAAAAATCATTTTAAGTCTAAATAAATCAAAATAAATTGCAGAAAAATCCAAAAAAATTCTAGAAAATTCTAGAAAATATTTCTAAGTGTCTAGAATCTAAATAAAATATTTTACCATAAAATATCATCGTGTGACCTCGCAGTAAATTTCCAAAGCCTATAAAATATAAATTCTATATGTTTTAATTATATAAAAATTCACAAAAATTCTAAAAAAATCCAGAAAAATTCTAAAATATTCTAGAAAATATTTTTAGCCATTTAAAGCCCAAATAAAAATATTTGGTCCAGAAATACCCCCGTATGACCTTACGGTAAATCCTGAATGTCCTTAAAAATAATAAAACCTTAAATATTAAATACCTAAAAATATCCAAAATTGTAGAAAAATATAAATAGCTAAATAATACATATATAAGCTATCTAGAGGTCATATGACATTAATATGGTCATAGCTCACCTACAAGCTTTGGCATGACTCACAATGACCATAAAATTAATCAAAAACAAATAAAATTAAAAAAAAAAAAAGGGAAGTGGGCTTACAAATTGATTTGGAGGTGGATCCGAATCCAAATCCGTTTCCGCTTGAGTGGGCATCGTAGCTGCTGGAGCATCAGGAGTTGGAAAAAATGTCGCATACTCCGATAGGCCTCTGAACCAATTTGTAGCTGCTGGAGTTGACACTGGACCGGCCTGGTAGGGAGCCCCCTCTCCAGCATGGTAGGGAGACCCCTGTCCGTACTGATAGGAAGTCCCTTCTCCAGCATGGTAAGGAGTCCCCTCCTTGCTGATCTTCTACTTCTTCGGCTACTTCAGAGTGCTCATTGTGTGATCACTTCTATTCTTATAATCAAAATTCCTAAAGTACTTCCAAAACAAATCACAAGATCAACAATATCCACCTTCCCCTCAATCTTCCCTCAATCTCCATCAATCTTTTGCAGGGAGAAAGAAAGAGAGACAAAGGGGAAGAGACAAATCGAACTTGACAAGGGGAGAGAGTGGGAAAAAGTTAAAAGAAATTAAAAGAAAAAAGAAAGCAAATGAAAGAAGAAAAAAAATGAAACGAAATAACTAGCAGCCAACCCCCCCCCCCTCGCGCCCCCCCCCCCCCCCCCCCCGGCGCCAGTTCAACTGGAGCCAAGAATTTTTTTTTTTCGGCGCCAGTTGAACTGGCGCCCGTTTAAAAAAAATTAAAATTATATTAGGCGCCTGTTGAACTGGCGCCAGTTTTTTTTTTTTTTTTTTAATTGGGCGCCAGAGTTCAACTGGCGCCAGCTCCCTGTAAATGAAATTTTAATAAACTTCTCACTTTTTTGCGCAAATATCATGAATTCCTCCCCCCTGCATGAAATTTTCTATATATATAAATATAAACTAAATTTTCTTATTCGGTTTTGGACCGAAATCCAAAACCGAAACCGAAACCGAATAAATTTTTTTAATATTTTTAAAATCGAAACCGAACCGATTTTTTTTTAAAATCAAATCGAATCTCTTTTTCTGTTCGGTTCGAATCGATTTTCGGTGCAAAATCGAATAATGCTCACCCCTAGGTCACTCGAGTTCGGCTCCACTATATGATTAGTATTTTGTATAGTTCTGGCAATAACATAGTTATCCTACACCACACTCAACGAAAGGTGAATAGTGCGTAATTGGAGTAATAAAAATTAAGTATTACTAACAAGTCCAAATAAATGCAACATTGGCCAATTTGTGAGAAAATTTCAAAATGCAACATCCAAATATTGATATTAGAGACTTGGAAAGAGTTTGTGTTACTCCTATATTCGATATATAAGGCTATAAACAGATATGCTGTTCCATTTATTCTGTCTCAATTCCTATTACATGTGAACTATAAAGAGTAGATAAGTAAGTGGATGATGGCCCACATGTAATAGAAAAATGGACATAATTAGGACAAAATAAATGGAACAACAGATTTGCAGTGTTTGTACATTACCTATGCATTGAGGGCATATGGAAACATTGCGAAATGACTTCCGCAGAGCTTCTGAACTGAGGTGCTTCCAACATATCGCCAAACTTAGAAACCTATTTTTCAAGCTTCAAAGAGTCGATGTTAGACGCCCAATTTTCATCTGACACAAATGTGACATGAATACATATCGTTCATCAGTTAGTTCAATGTTTTAAAACTCGTACGGGATCGACTGGTTTAACCAAATTTTTTCAGGTTACTTTAATATTATCTTACTGTTTTTTTAAAAATCGGTTGTTTTGTGTAACCCGATCGACTTGGCTGGTCAAATCACCGACCTGTCTGGCATAGCTGGATTTTGAATTGGTTTTAATTCATACTTTTCTAATTCAAATTTTTTTTTTCTAGGAAGTCACCGAAAAGTTCAAAATTGTATTTGTGTAGTTGTGTACTATATAATCAGGGACGGATCCAGAAACACGTTTGGTTCGCAGAATGGAAGGAAAAGGAAATCAATTCCTTGTCATTTCCTTTTCTTTGGGAAATTTTATTTCCCATTGATTTTCCATTCCGATGTTTGAAAATGCCAAGGAATTTGAAAAGGAAAGTGATTACTTCAATGTGGAAAAGTGATTCTTTGCTTGGATGGATGTAATTATTTTTTCTTCTAATTTTTCTTCTATTGGAAATCACTTTCCTTTCCTCCTCAAGTCCTTTGGCATCCAAACATAGAAAAGTAATCACTTCCCTTTTCCAACTCGGAGATTCCGCGAACCAAACGAGACCTAAAGGTAGACTAATAATATATTAAAAAAATTTAATATATATTCAGTGTGAGATTGTAAGTTCTTATAACTCGTTCAACCTTATAACTCGTTTAACCGGATTAAACCACTGATTGGATCTGTTTGATGACCCAATCCCTCCGGTCAGATTTTGAAAACATATGGTTCGATGTTGGTAGTCGGAGTTTATTGGAATTATTTGTGAACATTCATCTTGATTAGTTTTGTATGTGGGACCTGATTGCAATTAGTCTGCTCCCTTTGGTAGCCAATCCAAGTGATGATGCTCAAGCAAAATTATTGGACTTTCTCTGTTTTATGTCATCATTGACTTGTTGTATCATTGATTTTTTTTTTTTCTAATATAGGCCCAAAACTAGTTTTTCCTTTTTGTTAGAATCTTAAACAGTTCGCCAACATAAACTCAAGGGACATTTAGTATTAGGTCTCATATAATAGTCGGATTTGGATTTCGAATTGTCCAACGATAAAATTTGTGACTCTAAATTACTGTTCACGTAAACTAATGAATAATGATTTCGAGATCTAAATTATAACATTGGACAATTTTGATACCGAAATTCTAATATTCATTACTATATGAGATCCTAATACTAAATAACCCAAAACTCAACTAGGAATAAGGATGTGCAATCACACACATGATACGTAAACAATTTTTTTATTTTTTTATTTGATTTTTTTGGTTCAAGTTCTTTAAAAGAAAAATCAAACAATAAGATGCATGTAATTCTACATTTTTCATGGCCTGAGTTTAAACAAATTAGGAACTCATGAGTTCCTTTAGGATTTTTGAATCTAAAACTAAGTTAATTGCACTCATTTGGTTCTCAGAAAGGAAAGAAAAGGAATTTAATTCTTTGATTTTTTTTTCTTTAGAAAATTGTAATTTCAATTACTTTTCTTTTCGGTGTTTAGAAAAATCAAGAAAATTGGAAGAGAAAGTGAAACTTAGAAGCTAAAAATGAATCATTGGGTGGGAGGAACCACTTTTTTCCATATTTTTTTCTCCTCTTAGTAATCAAATTACTTTACTCATTTTTTTTGACATCCAAATAAAGAAAAGAAATTACGAATCACTTTCTTTTTCCAAGGTTCCAATTCCGCGAACCAAACGTGACCTTAAGAGTATAACGTCGACTTAGATTGTTTGAAGGACCACTGGTTGTAGAATAAGACCCAGTTTGCTTCTCATTCATCTGGGACGGAGAAAAATTATTGGGTGATCCGGACTCACTACGTGGCAATGGTGAATGGTAAGTCCGGCCACTAATTTCTTGACATTTGTCATAATTTATTATATTACTACATTTATCTTATTCTCTAGGTCAATTTTTTTTAATGTTTTTGAAAGAATTTTTTTTTTTTTTTTCCATCATATGCCAAGTGAGTTTCTATATATTTTTTACAATTTTTTTTATGCCAAGTGTTAAAAAAATTAGTAGCTGGACTCACCATTGCCACGCTGTGAGTCCCACCATACAATAATTTATCCTGGGACGGAGTTTTTTTATTTTTTTCTGACGTCATTTTGATCAATAATAAAGCAAAAAATGCTCTCTCTCTCTCTCACAATGCAATGCAACAACAAGTGCAGGTCTGTTAGAGAATGGCGATTTCGAGACGGTCCCGCCGGGCGGGTTCTCCAACCCGGGCACCGGGGAAGGCGCGAGGTCCCTCCCCGGCTGGACCATGAACGGCACCGTCGAGGTCGTCCGGTCGGGACAGAAGCAAGGTGGCATGATCCTCATTGTTCCTCAAGGTATAATCAATAATAATAAAAATAATAAATTAATAAGTAAAATAATTCTCTACCGAGGGGCTCATTTACAAAATTTCTACCGGTGGCGGCGGTCAGGTGAACACGCGGTGAGGCTAGGCAACGACGCGGAGATCAAGCACGCGCTGGAGGTGGAGAAGGGGTCGGTGTACGCGGTGACGTTCAGCGCCGCGCGCACGTGCGCGCAGCTGGAGGCGATCAACGTGTCGGTGGGGCCGTCGTCGTCGGCGACGGTGGATCTGCAGACGCTGTACAGCGTGGAGGGCTGGGATGCCTACACGTGGGCGTTTCAGTCGGGGGAGGAGGAGCAGGTGGAGCTGGGGTTCAGGAACCCCGGGATGGAGGACGACCCCACGTGCGGGCCCATACTCGACAACGTTGCCGTCAAGAAGCTCTTCACTCCGGACCCGACCCAAGGTTAGACCACTGGGCCTACACATGCTTAAATTATTTATAATTATTAAATTATAGGAATCTTTTCTGCAATGTTGTACTGTAGCAGTGCTAGCTGGATACAGATATTGCGCAAAAGCTTACAGGACTAGACAAACCTGTACTATGGAGACTTTGTCTTGACTTGATGACCCAATGGTTTTAAACTAATTAATTATTGGACTAATTATTGTTTTGGACTTCTGTGGCCAAGTCCCGACCGGTTCTAGAACTAGAGCAGGTAGAATCCGGTAGTGACTGGACCTCAATAATCGAACTCGAATGACTATTATGGTTACTAAGGAACGGACGATTAGTGGATCTAAGTCACGGTAGTGACTGGACCTCAATAATCGAACTCGAATGACTATTAAGGAACTAGAGCTGGTAGAATCCGGTAGTGACTGGACCTCAATAATCGAACTCGAATCGAACTCGAATGACTATTATGGTTACTAAGGAACGGGCGATTAGTGGATCTAAGTCACGGATGCGTACTATTTGTTTTATTTATTATGAAAGGAGTTGGGAACAGTGGATTCGAAAAGACATGTAATACAGCGTGCACAAAGTTCTGTGCATCAAAGAGTTTTCGATTTCCTTTATACTAGTATATACATATATAAACATGTATAATAATAGTGACTCATATAATATTTGATACTAGACTTTGGGTCTGCATAATTTCCAAAATTAGGATTTGGGTTTCTTATTCTGATGTCCAAATCTGTTTCCAATTTGAAGCCATATGGGAACTCGAACCCTAATGTTGGACTTTGTGAAAATCCAACCTCTAATATCAAATATGATATGAGACTATTACTAAATATCCTATAAATTATTATTAAGAAGACTAAAAGACATGTGATGTAAGTATTTTAATCTTTATTAAAACTATTTGTGAAGACTAAAATACATCTAAATGTATTATTATACTAATATATATTATTTTATATCTATTTATAAATGTCAAAGGGCAGCTCTCATAGTAAACATGGGAATGATATATTTAGGATTTTTATTATTATTGTGAAACTGAACTTTTGTTATTTTATAGGAGTTTAGTATATAGTAATAGAGATGATTGCTATTTTTTTCTATATTTATTTTTATCTTTATAGGAGTTTAGTGTATATATATATATATATATATATATATATATATATATATATATAAAATATATATATAGCTTGACCCAAAGACCCGCACCAGTACTTGTATCTCACCGCATCGTGCCTCACTCTAACCACTTGAGCTAGAGGTCATTGACAATATATATATATATATATATATATATATATATATATGAGAATAAGCAAATGACCTGTAGCCTAGTGGTTAAGACAGATACATGTGGCCCGAGGTCAGGAGACAGATACATGTGGCCCGAGGCCAGGAGATCGATTCCCTGGTGGGAGCGTTCGCCACAATTATCTTATTTCAATATATATATATATATATATATATATATATATATATATATATATTTTTTTTTTTTTTGTTTTATATATATATATATATATATATATATATAGGGAGTTGAGGTGCCACCCTATGAGTGGTGACTATATTTCATCCCCCCATGCTATCATCATGCATCAAAAAGTGTGCAAGTATATGATGATAGCATGGGAGGGTGACACATAGCCACCTCACCTCCCTTATATATATATATATATATATATATATATATATATATATATATATATATTTGAAATTCCATACACACTCGATTTGGGGGGCTCAAATGTTGCCGGTCCCTCTGGGTGTCCGCTCCACTACCACCTATACTAGAGAGCTCGGACAGCAGGAAAATATGTTCTCCCCCGTCAATTTTGATAGTGATAGGGAGAAATTTGGTCTTTAAGGCTGTGTTTGGTAGGAAGGATGAAAAAGTGGAAGGAAGAAAAAATATAAGGATTCATTTTTCTTCCATATGGAAAGGAAAGATCATTTCCTTCCTTTATGTTTGGTAGCAAGGATGGAAAAGATAAGAGATGCATTTTCCTTTTGTTTGGTCTGAAAGAAAAAGTGGAAGGAAAGAAAGTAAAAAAATATAGGGTTTACCAATTCTATCCTCAACTAAAAATACTTATTTACCATTTGACATCATAAATAATTTTTAAATAATACATTCATATGAGGGTATAATTGTTAATTAATACAAGCCTCCACTTTTTCTTCCACTTTTCCTCCCACTTTTGGGGATTGGATTTCTTAGGTTATGAAGGAAAGTAATCCCTCCACTTTTCCTTCCTTTCTATTTTCCTTCCATACCAAAGAAGAGAAAATGAATCTTTCCCTTCACTTTTCCCTTCTCTATTTTCCTTCCTCCCACTTTTCCCTCCTACCAAACACACCCTAAACTAATGGGTTTACAAGTTCGAGGTTCTCAATCATTCTCCCTCTACACATTTTCTAAAAAAAAAATTGTATAAATTTTATATCGTGCCTCCTTAAATTTGAAGTTAAAGTATTTCCATCCACCATCAAAAAAAAAAATTGGGGTTCACCCCTTGTTCGGTACTTAAAACTAAACCCAACCAGGTCCGTACTCAAATCATTATGTGAAATTTTGAAGATACATTGTAGAAATTATAAAATCGTAAATCACAATGAAATGCCTCGAACTTGATCCAAATTTAATGGTGAATAGATAGGAGGCTACAGAATGTAAGAAGAGGTTGTGGACCAAGGTTTGTAGTATTGGTACCCGATTCGGTATCGAAACATTTCTATGAGGATAGACACTATCGGTTGTTTCGGATCAGAGTATCTATTTTTTGGTATCCGAAAAAATATAATTATTAATAAACTATTAACATTTTAGAAAATATATTTTATACATTTATACATAATTTTATGTATCGTTTCTTAGTAGTTTTGAAATTGAATGAAATAGTAGTCACGCTTGCCTGTTGGTTCCCAAGCGATAGATAAGGTTTTTTTTTTTAAACATGATTTTACACCCTTACTATGCTTTTACACACTTGTTGATTTGCTTTTTTTGTTCCTTTTTCTTTGCCAAATTGACCAAAAAAGAGGCTCCTTAATGTCGATATCAGTCAATATCGAATATCGGTCGGTATTGGATCGAGACATGCCAAACCGTGTTGATATCGGCCGTATCAGATCTTTATCTGCCGATACTACAAACTATGTTGTGGACATAAATCAAACCCGTTCTGGAGCTTATATGTATAAAGATTGGGTCCAAAACTTGAATATGTAGGAATCACGGGTTTATCTGGCTCTAGCACCAACTTGGATTAATATTTTAACTAAAATTTTATTCTGAGCATTTGTCAAATTTTTTGTTTGCTGTGTGAACATGTGGCTCTAGTTTATAATGCATGATAATTAGAGGCGCGAACACAAGGACCTTTAATTTCATACACCGAAATCCACCAAAATGTATGTTGGCCAACATTATTGTGCATTGTAACTCCTGTCAGAAACGTTAGCAGCTTTCCTATAATTTAAATTGTGCCTGGTTTGAATAATTAGAATTTAGGTCCAATTTTGATTCTGATATTAGTCTACATGGAACTTCAAACTCAGGAGAGCACAAGTCTACATTGCACTCTTATAAACTTCTAAATTCTTAGTTAAGAGTTGTTGAAAGGTTTTGAAGAACGAAGTAGATGTAAATCTTAAACGTATCAACTCGTGTCGAACCACAGTTTGTCCGTCATGAATTCTTCTTCTTCCAATCCCCTATTGTCCTGACAACTGAATTATCAGAAGTCTTCCTTTCAGTTCTATCGCTTCTTAGAAAATCTAGATATGCATGGAAATATAGAAACTGGAAAAGTTTGGGAGATAATAGAGTAACTGTTTTATTCATGTTGTCCCAAAATAGTCTTTTACATAAATTGTGTATACACATACATAGAACAACATAATATGGACAGAACACTATGTTTACTTGTTTCTATGTACCATAAAGTGTCATGTCCGACACGACCTTACATATGCAGATACATTTTTGATGTGTCCATGATTCCAAAATTACAACTAATATTTGGTATAACTATTTTTCTCACACGCAGACAATGCGGTCATAAATGGCGACTTTGAGGAAGGTCCGTGGATGTTCACTGACGCAACCCTCGGTGTCCTCCTCCCAACCAACCTTGAAGAGGACACCTCGTCTCTTCCCGGTTGGATTGTGGAGTCCAACCGTGCTGTCCGCTATGTAGACTCAGACCACTACACCGTCCCTCAAGGGAAGCGGGCTGTCGAGCTCCTCTCGGGCAAGGAAGGCATCATATCCCAGATGGTGGCGACCGCCCCGGAGAGGCAGTACAGCCTCACGTTCACGGTGGGTTCTGCCGGAGACTCGTGCCAGTCACCGCTGGCGGTGATGGCCTTTGCAGGGGATCAGGCCCAGAACTTCCACTACTCGCCCGTGGGCAACAGCACTCACATGCCCGCCAATCTCACCTTCACGGCCCGGGCCGAGCAGACACGGGTTGCGTTCTACAGCGTGTACTATAACGCGAGGAGCGACGACCACAGTTCGTTATGTGGGCCGGTGGTGGATGAGGTGAAAGTGTGGTCAGTTTCCGCGGCGGCTGGGTTTAGTAGGATGCAGTTTGGTTTGGTCCAGTTTATTTTCGTGGCTTTTACTGTTGTGAACTTGGTTCTGGGTTGAAATGGCTGTTTAAAAGGCCAAGGATGCCTCTATATTGAGTACTAGGCAAAATAGTAGATGATTTTCAGCAACTGCTCTCAAAAGTTTGAGAGAGCATTGTCAGTTGTGGTGAAGTAGAAAAGCTGTATGTGTGCTAATGTATGGTTTGAATTTGCAATCATTAATCAGTGCATGCCTTTTGATCAATGCAGTGCTTGAATTAATCAATGAAGTGCATGAATTGTAACATAAAATGTGGAAATTTTGTTTGGTTGTTTTGTTTTTGCTGGGTTAAAGCTGAGAAGGCCTTTTGATAAATGGTGATGAAAGTTTTTTTTTAGCTCATATTTTGTTTAGTTTGGTTAGGCAGTGCCAATTATGATTAATTTAGCTTTCTGCCTGCATATATTTTTCTAGCACTCATATCTGGATTGATTTTGATGAATATGATACATGGAACTAGATGATTCATTCATGCCAAAGGCATTTAGACTGACATACAGCTTGAATGTGACAAATATAAAGCTCGAAAACTTACAGTTCCATTTGTACGCAGCTCGTTCTCTCTGGAGGAAATTGAAGGGTTATTCTTAGGGTCTCACAAATGGGGAAATTTATGAAATGCCCAAAAACTAAAACAGTTTCATGAAAAATCCACCGCTAAAAAAACTTTCATCGCGTGTCCAGAATTAGAGAAACTTATCCAAAGCGGGTTCGAAATGACCCTTTTACCCTTCTAATTTATTCAAAGCACCCGCGAAACATACTCTTCAAAAAAAAAAAAAAGATTTCGATTCTTCATCTTCTTCGTTACGCTGCTCACTTTCTATTCTTCCTCTTCTTCGATACGCTGCTCACTTTCGAATTTAGGTTTTCTTCTCCAAAATCTTTCCATGTCAAAACGGAGGTCAAAACATCATTTTTTTTGCGATTCTGAAATTTCGAAGGTCCGTCTTACGAAAAATTCGTTACTTTCAGGCTCCTCGGAAATACGCTCGTTTTGCGACAAACCGGACCTCGTTTCGATCTCCCAGTCAAAAGTTATGGCTTTCCAAACTTTCAACTCGCCATTCTCCGTGGTAAAATCACGGAGAATGACCATTTCTAGTGTTAAAATGCAGGAGAATAGTCATTCTCCGTACTAAATGACGGAGAATAGCCATTCTCCGTACTAAATGACGGAGAATGGTCATTATCCGTGTCAAAACCACGGAGAACTGCCATTCTCCGTGGTAAAATCACGGAGAATGGTCATTCTCTGTGATATTAACACGGATAATAATCATTCTCCGTGATCTTTACACGGAGAATGGACATTCCCCGCCATTTTTTACAACGGAGAATGATCATTCTCCGTCTTTTTCGACACGGAGAATGATCATTCTCCGTGATATTAACACGGAGAATGACCAATCTCGTGTTAACATGGAGGAGAATGGTCATTCTCCGTATTGAAAAAGACGGAGAATGACCATTCTCCGTGTTAAAACCACGGAGAATAGCTATTCTCCGTACTAAAATGACGGAGAATGGCCACGGAGAATGGTCATTCTCCGTGATATTAACACGGATAATAATCATTCTCCGTGATCTTTACACGGAGAATGGACATTCTCCGTCATTTTTTACAACGGAGAATGGTCATTCTCCGTCTTTTTCGACAGGGAGAATGCTCATTCTCCGTGATATTAACACGGAGAATGATCAATCTCGGGTTAACATGGAGGAGAATGGTCATTCTCCGTATTGAAAAAGACGGAGAATGACCATTCTCCGTGTTAAAACCACGGAGAATAGCTATTCTCCGTACTAAAATGACGGAGAATAGCCATTCTCCGTCACTTTACCACGGAGAATGGCATTCTCCGTGTTAAAACCCATAGAAAATTGTCATTCTCCGTGGTTTTTAACACGGAGAATGCCATTCTCCGTGGTTTTTAAAACGGAGAATAGTCATTCTCCGTCATTTTAGCACGGAGAATGGTCATTCTCCGTGGTGGAGAATGGTCATTCTTCGTGGTTTTAACACGGAGAATATATTTTTTTTTATAGAAAATTTTTGTCAGGAATAAAGAGTTTCGTTCTTCTTTCAAAACAATGATAATTCTTATGGAAAAGAAGAAGAAAGATCTTCTCTCCACAATTGACCTAATCGTCGAAAAACTTCAAATGTCTCCACGATGAACATGATAATGATGGTGATGATGATGACGAGCGATGATCTGAGTTCGACTGAAGAAAAGCACACCGAACTACGAACGATCTTTGCGATCTCTGTTGAAGATGAGAGCAATGGAATTCAGATTTTCCGTGAAGAAGAAGAAGACGAAAATCGCAATCCAGATCTGAGTTTTTTGAATTCAAATACATATAGATGACCAATTCGCGCGGAGGAGTAGTTTCGGTATTATAAAAATAGCAGTTTCCAGCGGGTGGCATCTAAAAGAAAATCTTGGAATATTTAACGTGAAAATACATAATTCTGGGTATTTCATAAAACTCATCCAGCGGTGGACATTTCATAAAAGCCTACCCCGAAATTGGATTTCTCAGCAATTTTCACATAATATTTAAAATTTACGGTTAGATGTCCATATGATTAGAAGAGGGTTTGGATATCGTCTTGACTTTGATTTGGACTGATCGTCCAAAATAGAGATCTAAACGTATATTTCGATTATTATGCAAAACTCCCTCTTCTGAACAATATGGAGATCTAAATACAAATTTCAAATATTATACGAGACCATAAAACTAAATAACCCCAAAATTGAACTAGTACACGGTTAGTAGCAATTAGATTCGTCATATCCGTCAAACCTTTTCAATTTCCAAATTCTGAAAAAAAAAAAAATCGAGAGAGCTATAGAGTAATACTATGATTATCTGTCAAAATAAATATTGTTATGCATATGAATAGGCTTCTGAAACAAATAAACAAGATAATCATTATTGTCCAGCGCTTGTAGCCAAGGCCGGCCGTAGGGTAAGCCCAACAAACCAGTGGGCTTGGACAACCCCCCGGCCCTAGGGCAACCAACCGGTCCATAAATTAAACAACAAAAAAATTCATCCAGCAAAAGGAAATGAAAGGAAAGGAGCTGAAAATGAAAGGAAAGAAAAATGAAAGTAACTCGAAAGGAAAGAAAATAAAAGGAAAGGAAGGGTGCTCGAGCTCTGAAGGATGATTCTCTTTATCTTCAAATTATTTGAGAGAGGATACAAGATTGTTGGTCTTTACTTGTGGAAAAGTATGGTATTTGATGTAGCAGTGTTGTATTGTTTTATTTGAAACATGGTTAACTTTTCTTTGGATGGTGGCTTCAGTGCCGATCTATCGGTCTATCTGATCATATGTCTAATTAGATTTTTAAGATACCTCCTGCTTAAGTATAGTTCAGTTGTTGTGCAAACATGTGGTTTGCTTCATATAAATGTGAGCTTTTTCTTTTTAGTGTATTCCTTCTTTTCAGCCTAAAAGGAATTGGCGTGACAATTTTATGAGATTGTTAGGTTGCTGCTGCATGTAGCATCCTAGAAACAATGGTTTGTCCACTAAATGTTTAAAGCAATCCTTGATACTTTACAGACTTGAAAGTTATTATGGAAAGTTGAGATGTAAAAAGTCTCAGTTCTATGTGGGTCTATATAGTACATACTCGATCCCTTCTCAGCCAAATCAACATATAAAACCTTGAGAATATTTATGTTCTTATGTTATTTGGTACTACTGAACTAAACAGTCTTAGTTCAAGATCTAGTGAGTCTAACAATTAGGTTATCTACCATCTTAATAAGATAATAACCACATTTTTTATGTAGTGTCACTCCTTGCAATAAGGGGCAACCAAAGTTTGTTCCGGCTGGGGCAACCCATCATCGTGGGTCGGCCCTGCTTGTAGCTCATATGGAAAGCAATATGGATATCGGACGGAGTCGGCATGATTCGACCCTCAAACCGTAAGGACGTGTACATATGTGTGGATTGTAATTAAAAAGAAAAAAAAAGAAAAGAAAAGGAAACCCATAACTCAGACTGCATGTCATGACCTCTAAAAGTGTTGAAACATATCTAGAGGATATTTTGTATGGAACCTGAGAAAAAAAAGAAACCATAGTTAGCAAAAAGTTACCTCTTAAGAAAAAGAAACCATGGTTGGCAAAAAGCTTACCTATTAAGATTTTGTAGCTAGAGCGTGATGGAAACCAGTTTAGATTTTATGTTATATTAATTACTCTAAAAATATTTTAAACAAAGATTATTTTATCTTTTTTATTCATGAGAAATTTAACTCTATTTTGATAAACTTAACTTGATTTGTATTCGTCCATAGATATAACCACTTGCGTTTCTTGCAGCAGCAAAAGTCAGTGAGAACTGGCAACAGACAACTATGTGCAACCTACGATTCCTAGCTTTGATGGTCACTACGATTATTGGACCATGCCCATGGAGAATTTCATGAGATCCAAAGATTGAAGACGTTACCGATTACTTCTGAAGGACTATGGGTATATTGCGAACAAGATGCGTATCAATGGTGAAAAGATTGAAGACGTTACCATAATTCAAAAGATTCTTCCATCAATGACTACCAAGTTTGCCAAGTTGTATGTTCAATGGAGGAGTCGCATGAGATTGATAAGCTTTCAATTGATGATGAGTTGGGGAGTTCATCGTTGGTTCATGAGCAAAGAATCGATCAATCAAAGCGGCTACAGATCCCTCAAAAAAAAAAAAAAAAAACGGCTACAGAGGAGCAAGCATTGAAGGTCACCACCCAACACTCCATTCTCGATCAGGATGTACATACAAGTCATGGCCAAGGTCGAGTCAGGGATCAAACGTTTGACGATTCACATGTCGAATGCTTCAATTGCCACAAGTATGGCCATTATAGGTCATAATGTCCTACTATACATTAGGGGTGAGCATTATTCGGTTTTGGACCGAAAACCGAATCGAATAAAAGATTCGGTTCGGTTTTAAAAAAATTCGGTTCGTTTTCGGTTTTGAAAATACTAAATTTTTTTATTCGGTTTCGGCTTCGGTTTTGGGTTTCGGTTTCGGTCCAAAACCGAAAACCGAATAAGAAAAATTAGTTACTATATATATATATGTATATACTATATATACACACACATGTATTAATATATATAGGTATATACCGAATATACATATGTATATACTATAGGTATATACTAAATAAATTTAGGTATATTTAATTATTATATATATTAACAAAAAAAGTGCAAATAAATCGAAAAATTGAATAAACCGAATAAACCGAAAACCGAACCGATTTAATTCGGTTCGGTTTGATTCGGTTATGGATCAATTCGGTTCGGTTTCGGTTTTGCTTATTCGGTTTTCGATCCAATTCGATTTTTGGTTATTCGGTTCGATTTGAACCGAATAAACCGAATGCTCACCCTTACTATACATAGGGACACAACACAAGTGAGGAATCAAATTTTGTTGAGACAGATGAAGGATTACTTTTGATAGCATGTCATACCAGACGGAGAAGCATCTCGTACTGTGTGGTATGTGGATTCTGGCTGCAATAATCATAAGTGTGGAAGTAATCAAGTCTTTATTGTCTGAAATGTATGAATCATTTTGGAGACGCTTGGTTTAAGTTTTGGAGGTTTGAAAATGAGTTTTAAATTTTTTATCCATGTTAGGTATGTATAGGATTGAGAGTTAGAGAAGAATACGATACACTTTATATTTCAAAAATGCTATTTGGCTTCAAAAAAATTTGGGTGATACCATCTCCTATTATATGACATATGATAGGACAACTGACATGACAAAATTTAACATTAAAATTGGAATTAAAATTAGAATAAATTTAATAGTAAATTAACATTAAATTAATATGATAATTAACCTTAAAATTAAAATTAAAATTAAAATTAAAATTAAAATTAAAATTAAAATTAAAATTAAAATTAAAAAAAATTGGGCAGTTAATTTTTTGGGTTAAAATTTACCATGTCAGCTGCCATGTCAGATGCTACATATGGGAGATGACATCACCCAATATTTTGGGAGCCAAATAATTTATATTTCAACTGATGTATTCCTAAGCCTCCCTTGAAAATAGTTTTGATTATCTAGGAGTGTTGTTTGCGTATTTTGTTTGGACTCTGAATCTATTTAGGAGGCATTTGGTTGCTTTCCTCCCAATTAGAGTTTAGATTTCTGTAATGTCCAATTGATAAGTTTGGGTCCTGAATTTTTCTTCTTCTTCAATTTTTCCATTACACCCTCCATTTTATATAGAAAAGTTTCATTCTCAAGTCATTAGGAGGAAGGACATAACGAAAACAAGAAATATTCAGGATTGAAACTCTCCGAACGGACATGATAACATTATTAACCCCACTTTCGAAGACATGACCCGAGTGCAACATCTACCATGAAATCAAACGCCCATTTTCTATGAATTGTAGCCATGAGAAGAATGAAGAATGCTGCTCGTCTTTGTTGCAGGTGGTCGATCTTGGTCGAAACGACAGTGATGGTGTGCAACAAGTCACGAGAGTGCATGCTCCGCCACTGTCCTCTTCGGTCAGTGGAGGCCAGACTGGGCCTAATTAGAAACCGACCGGTACCACCGATTGTGAAGTAGAGTGCATGGCGGAGTGGGAATGCACCACTTCAGTTGATGCAGGTATCACTCAGAAGGAGTATTATTGAAGACACTACAAAAGTTGTTCGGAAGGTCAATTTTTTTTTTATTTACAAATTTGTCACAAAATAAAATTACTAAAAGACTGTCCACTACATAATAGACTGTCAAAATTTTGACAATCCTAAGTGAACATACAAGACTGTAGAAAAATTGTCAGTATTGAAGAATTTTTCGTCATGTCTGGATCAAGGACTTATGTTGGACTATCAAAAAAATGCTGACAATTCTAAAGAAAATATGTTGTTCATTCATGACTGTCTATGTAGTGGACAATTTGTTAGTAAATTCTTTTGACTGGTAAATTTGAAATTTTTTTTTTTGGACAGCTTCGATGTAATGATTTTGAGTAATACTCCCCAGAGATTAGGTACATGATCTTAGCATTTTTCTTGGTACGAAAGTGGGGGAAAAAAGAATAGCAGTGGACGGAGAGTTGAAACTTGCATGATTGATTTGATTCCACGAGCGCTCGGTGGTTCCTCTTGCTGATGAGTACAATGCTTCTGCTACCTAAACCTCCCCCAATGGACTCCCATTATTCTGTCTGAAGTTGGTGTCGCTAAAAGGATCTGATTGAGATGCCATTGAGGACAATGTCACACTGAAGATAAAATCCTTTCCTTTTCCGGTAACAAAAGTTGAATGACGTATCGATAATACTTGTCAGCCCGAACGGCTAAACCGAATTCGAAAAAAAATAAATAGCACATGTCGGATTTTGATTGGCGACCAAACACAATGACGTCAGTCCCTCCTGCTAATGTAGACAACAAAATCCAGACCAATAAGACCCGGACACGTGTTTCGCAGTTTTAGTTGCGGTTTAAATTGCAGTTCAAGTAAGGAAATTAATGACTGAAGTCAATTTTGGTTTAGGATAAAATAACACATTTTGATGGCTTTCTTAAGCTAGGTTTGTTGACAAGTTTGGACCTTTAGTATGCCCAGCACAAAAAGTTCACTTGTTTCAGCTTCAGAGAGAAAGATTACACCGAAATAGATGGTAAGCGGACAACAAGCTGCACCGTCAGTCCTTTTTGGATGGCAAAATCAATCCTCTTAATTCAAGTCTCGAGAAGTTTTGAAAATTTATATATAAGCCACAGCCAAAGGTAAGGGGATCAAATTTGGACAAGACGCGGCACATACAAAGAGAGAGGGAGAAGTCCGAGCTTTGTAGTATTTCAAATTAAAAAAAATAAATTAGTTGAGAAGTTGTGATATTTTATATTTATTTATTATTTAAAAGTTAGTTTGGATAGGAAGCTTATGATAAGTTGTTTATCTCTATGGTTATTTATTTGTTATTTGGAGGTTATTTTGGATGTGAAACATATCTTACTTAACATTATTTGTTTAGCATTTGAGATATTTTGCGTAAAAAAAAATTGTAGAAGATAATGAATAAGAATAAAAAGTAGAACATAATGAAAGAGAGTAAAATTCACCATTAAACTTTGGCATGTAAACAAACAAGTGAGTGAATATTGTTTGGTGGAGTAATATACACATAGCCGAAGCCAAGCTAAGCAATAGGCGTTATCGTGTGGCGCCTGCATGGTTGCAATCTTCTTTTTCAGCAAAGAATTGTGCACAATCAGCAAAATTACATTATTTCGTGCTAGCGGCGGAATCACATTCTTTATGATAGTGTAAGTTAATTTTAAAACAAATAATAATAACTAGATCTTCTTCCATCATTTTATATTAATTAGTAAATAAATTTGGTCACTAGTTAAATATGCTATAAACCCCAGTCAGATTATATAATAACCAATATCCTATAAACACTTGTTAGAGTTTATAATAACCTTATATAGGGACAATGTAAATCAATTATTCGCATCCCTGAATATTAACAATGATTAATTAATGTGCTATTCGGTAAGACATTTTTAACAAGTCATTAAATCTAAAAAATTCCCGATAATTGTTCACGGTTGTAGTAAACTTTGTAAATGAAACAATTTCTCAAGAAGAAATTGCAACAACTCATATGAGTTGACCATTAGCAGTACCTAGACCTTGATTATCATCCTTAGGATTGGTGGGGTTATTTATGCTACCTCCCTAAGTTTTGAATTTGTAACGTGTAATACCCCTACTTTTAAACTAATTACACTGCCATTCCTGTATTTTATGTTTACTACACCAGTTACCCCTACATTAAGATAAAATAAAAAAATAATAACACTAAAATTCCTATTTTTATTTTTTTCTAAATGATGGGTGATCAATGCAATTAATTTAAAAGTATGAGTACCTCATGTTATAAACCAAAAAACTTAAAAATAATTAGTGTAAATAACCCGAATTGTCCATATGAAATGCACGCGGTTGCGGGTTGCTAATGTGTTGCAGATGACATGAGCGAATGATTCCAAGTCTATGCTTGGCACATCGTTTAGTTCAAATGTTTGACACTCAAATTGAAAAACTTGGGAGTGAAAAAAATGGTGTGAGCAACACGTCCACCCATATCCATCAAATAGAGAAACTATATTCAGTGGTCCGATCTCATCACGTGACAAGATCTTGCTTTCCTCCAATAATATTTAAATTAATATCAATCTTAAAATTAATATTAACATTAATATTAACATTAAATAATTAAATAATTAATTTTTTGGACTAAAATTTGTCAATATCAGCTGACATGACATGTCAACTGCCACATTAGCTTCCATGTAAAGAGTGATAGTTCGAAATGATATTTTAGAGATACGAATAGCATTATTCTAATTTATGCTAGTAGATAAGCTTGATGTTTACATTTCAAAACCACATACAAGAAGACATTTGGAGATAAGAATAGCATTTCTGTACACCTACAAATTAATAGAAACATGGAAGGGAAGCAACTGCCAGTTTCTTTCAGGTTGGCTAGCCAGCATTAACCAACTTATTGGAATAATTTGCATGGCTTGAATGTTATTCTTCTCTCTCTCTCTCTTTTTACTGATATACAATCTAAACTTTCAATTAACCTCTTGAAAGGAGCACATTGAGTAAAAAAATAAAAAAAAAATAAAAAAAATCTAAGTAGTATATATGCCATCAAAGTTTTTTTCTTTTCTTGATTAATTCTACTACGGTAAACATGTACAACTTCGAAATATTATATATATATCTGTAGTTGTGTACAAAAAAAAATATAGTTGTGTATCATATAATACATTCAATGTAAGGTTGTAAGTCCATATATATAATTGGTTTAATCTAGGTTAATCCACTGGTTGGATCGGTTTGAACCAACCCAATGTCCTAACCGGATAAACATATTCGTAGGTTGCTTATTCGCAAAGTCGGGAGAGTGCATCAGTATGGCAGCTAAACCTAACTACAGCATCGTTAGAAGGAAAATTAATGGAAAGAATTTTTATTCGTTTAACTTATATATCTCAATTACTGAAAAACACGGACCGATCCCTTCATTAATGCAGAGACTGTTGGACATAAATTTAATTTTGCGATAATATTTTGAGTCCAACAAATTAATTCACTATCATTGGGATTTGTCCATTAGGTCCATTTTAGTTTTGAGTTTAGTCCATGTTCTAGGAACTTCTTTACCTAAAAAGTTCATAAAAAATATCTATGTTCATGAAAAATATCTATGTTCTAGAGATATTTTAATATTAATTGTAAAAGAGTCTAAAATAATTCCATACTATATTTAATAAGTGTGTAGACTCTTCCAAGATCTCTATAAAAAGGGGTGCTCTTTCCTCATTTTGTACACAACAAAAATTAAGAAGCTTAGTGCTATTATAAAAAAAAATTCTTCCATTCTTCTCTTCCACTAAATCTTCTCTCTATAATTTTCTCACTCCAAATTTGCTCCTCCTAGCTAGTTGATCCACCACAATTCTAACAAAGTGGTATCTGAGCGAGGCGGTTCGAGATCGAAGATGGCAAGCGAGACGATTCCCTTCCAAGTTCCCGTCCTTAACAAGAGCAACTATGCCAATTGGAGCATCAAGATGAAGGCTTTGCTAGGAGCACAAGATGCATGGGAGGTCGTCGAAAAAAGTTATAATGAGCCACAAGATGAGGCTTCATTATCTCAAGCTCAAATGGAGTTGTTGAAATCTTCAAGAAAGAGGGACAAGAAAGCTCTCTTTCTCATCTACCAAGCCGTGGATGATGATGCATTCGAGTTGATTTCAAGTGCAACAACCTCCAAAGAAGCATGAGAGAAACATCAAATTTCTTGCAAAGGAGAGAAGAATGTGATGAAAGTACGCATCCAAACTTTAAGAGGTAAATTTGAAGCTTTATATATGAAAGAGTCTGAAACTATTCCGAACTACTTTGCTAGAGTTTTAGCCATTGTTAATCAAATGAAAAGAAATGGTGAAAGCATGACCAACACTCGAGTGATGGAGAAAATTCTTCGCTCTTTGCTTCCACAATTTGAGCATATCATTGTAACTATTGAAAAAATTAAAGACTTGAAGACTATGACTATTGAGCAACTTAAGGGCTCATTACAAGCCTATGAAAAAGGAAAAAGGAAAAACAAGATACATTGGAGCAAGTCCTTCAAACAAAGCTCACTTTCAAGGAGAAAGAAGAAAGCTTCACCAATCAAAGAAGTCATGGCCGAGATCGTGGAAGAGATGAAAGAACTCATTACAAGACATTCATCAATGGAGAAAGAGGCAAAAACTATCATACAAGAGGACGTAGAAGAGAAAGCTTCACAAGAAGATATAGAAGTCAAAGGTATGATAAATCACAAGTTGAATGCTATAATTGTCATAAACTTGGACATTATGCATCAGAATGCAGAAACACAACTGGACATATTGAGGAGAAAGCTCAATATGTTGAAGAAAAAATACAAGAGAACTTAACTCTGTTGTTTGCACACAAAGAAGAAGAAGTCGAAGAAGAAGAAGAAGAAGAAGAAGAAGAAGAAGAAGAAGAAGAAGATATAAACACATTGTATCTTCACATGAAGGAAAACAACCATATGTGTGGAAGCATAAACATCTTTATGGATCTTGATGAGTTCTTTGATAATTATATCACTTTTGAAGATGATCTAGAAACACCGGTGAAAGGAAAAAAGGGTGAAGAAGAAATCATTCAAGAAATTGATACTAGTGGAGACATTGTGTCCAATGAAGAAAGCTCGCCACAACCGGATGTCCAAGAATTAAATTATGACTCGGTTTCTCTCATGGAAAAAGAAGATAAAGTGCAAACACGTGAAAAAGTACAAGTGTCTATTACTCTGCTCGTGACATCAATACTATCTCGAGAAGATTCTCCACCTTCATCCTTGGATGAAAGAAGTGCTCCAAACTTGAAAAGCTTGCAAGAGGAGACTGAGGTAACCAATAATCAAAACAATCTAACATTTTTTTGCCTTTTTGTCGATTGTGAACCAATAGGTTTCGAAGAAGCGACACAAAACAAGAAATGGAGAGACACAATGGATGAAGAAATCAAGAATATCATGAAGGACGACACTTGGGAGCTAAAGACACTTTCAAAGTGGCAAAATAAAATTGGATTAAAAAGTATCTACAAGCTAAAGAGCAATGCTTAAGATGAAGTCAAGAGGTACAAGCATAGACTACATACAAAAGTCTACGGCTATGATGAAAAGCAAGTTCATCCACCCAAAGATGTGCATCTTAAGAAAGCAAGTGCAAATGAACTGCGTCAAAATACAAAAGTAAGCTACCGAGATCTTTACCAAGCAAATCAAGAAAGAAGCACTATTCAGGGCAAGAAGTTCACTTGGAATCGCAAAGTCAAGTTTAAGGGGGAGTGTGGGAAATAAACTTGATTTTGCGATAATATTTTGAGCCCAACAAATTAATCCACTACCATTGGGATTTGTCCATTAGACCCATTTTAGTTTTGAGTTTAGTCCATGTTCTAGGAACTTCTTTACCTAGAAAGTTCATGAAAAATATCTATGTTCTAGAGATATCTTAATATTAATTGTAAAAGAGTCTAGAATGATTCCATACTATATTTAATAAGTGTGTAGACTCTTCCAAGAGCCCTACAAAAAGGGGTGCTCTCTCCTCATTTTGTACACAACAAAAATTAAGAAACTTAGTGCTATTATAAAATTTCTTCTCTTCCATTCTTCTCTTCCACTAAATCTTCTCTCTATAATTTTTTTTCCACTTCAAATTTGCTCCTCCTAGCTAGTTGGTCCACCACAATTCCAACAGAGACTGACAAAATAAGGCTGCACCTTATGCTCTCGAGTCTCGAGAAGAAATTAAGGACCACGTACCTGAATTATCATAAGAAGTTGATCGAAGTGTGTAACTGCTCTCAAGGACCACTGTTCCATCGGACCACCGATATCATTTTTGTATCATCGTACCTAAGGGTGCTAGCTCTCCGTGCCTCCTTCATAACCGAAGACAACTGACTTATTAACATTTCTCAAAAATCATTAGTCTTATTTTTTTCTTAGCCACAACATTTATATTTTTCAGCTTGTAATTTTTTTGATATCTTTTTCTGGAGTCAGGAATAAGGGACAACCAAAATTAACTTTGAATAGGACAACCCAACCCTCTGGTAAAGATTGGGAAATAAATGCAATTTTTTTTTTACGGTGTCCACTTCTTAATGGTGCTTGGAGACATGCCTCCAAGGGGGCTCGAACCTGCGCCACTGTGCCGGGATGCTCCACCGTTTCCAACGGACTACGGTCACGGGGACGAAATAAATGCAATTCAATAGTGTGTAAGTCAGCAATGATAAAACTAGGCTACTCCTATATATGGTCATGTGTCTCCACTTAGCAAGTTTTTGTTGGTATTTTTGCCTTTGGACTAGAAAAGATAGTCCCACATCGGCTACACCAAATGGTGAGTATCTCAATATAATGCATTGCTTGTGTTGAGGTGTGCACATGAGGTGTAGTGGGGTACAAGTTTGTGCCATGTTGAGGACTAGAAAAGATAGTCCAACATCGGACACGGACACGGACTCCAGGATGTCTCGTACATGCACGGGAGTGTTCGGGGGGTAGGCGTGGACTGGCACACTTCTATGCTGATTGTGGGATGATCTAAAATATCAAACTCTATTTTTGAGTATTGGTATTTTAGTCCCACATCGGATAGGAGAAGAAGTGAAGTCTCAACTCCACTCTATAAATAGAGCCCCTTGGCCTCCTTTGAAAGATGCACCAAGAAGAGAGTTGAGGGAGTCTGTTAAGTCCAGGAAGCCCGTTCAAGTCTCAAATATTGACTTACTAGCGTTCCAGAAGTTCTTCGTGAACTTGCTGGTTCCTGGAAGCTGTTCGTGCTCGTGTGGGGCGAATAAAGCTTTGAGCAACGGTGGTTCATTCACCCCAGCATCTCATTCTCGCCTGTCATCGCTGCTGTTGCCTTTTACAGTAACTTATTTTTAGAAGCTCTACTGCCGATAGTTGCTTGCACAAAGTCTCTTTAGATTTTTTGTGTATTACGTAGAATCTTTTTAGATCCTCGTAATTCAGAATCCTCCAGGATCTCTGTTGCACATCTTCTTTAAGGTGTTGCATTTGAAACGTTGTGTGTACAATTGTTTCAGTTTCAGAATTTTCCATCGAAAATTGTGCCTCGGCAATAACAGTTTTGCATGGGAATATTGCATGGAATATATAGCTTATGAATGCAACACTTAACATGTTACTGTATTAACACCTAAACAGTAACTAATTATATAGATGAAAGAGAATATGATGGCCAAATATTAATTAGAATTTGCTCAAGTTACTTGTATATTGCAACGAACCATGCAGCTACAGCTAAGTGTTCATGGACTTAAAAGTATGAAATCAAACTGCATGAATAGGGTTATTCTTTTATAATGTACTCTTCAACTTTTTATTTTTTTATCTCATCCAAACACATTTGTCTACTTTCCACTTTTTATTTTTTTATCTCAACCAAACATATTTGTTTACTATCAGAGAAGAAAAAAGTTAATAAATTTTTATATAAAATTTATTATTAAAAATTTAAATCCAAATATTTTTTTACTTACTGTTTACCAAACAGCCCGTTACAAGGTTGGTTGGTACGGAGTGAATAAATATTAAACTAAGTAAGCTGATGCTTCATTCGTTTGAGGAAAGGTACTATTTAGTCAATGATAAGCAACTTAGATTACGTCCCAAACACAAGAAGACACGCCAATCTAAAGATCTGGATGCAAGCAGCTGAATCAAGCTCAACTATCAGTCCATAATGATTGCATGTCAAGTGTGGAGAAGAAAGCACCAAAACTATATATGTTGTTTTTTTATGTTTCGGCTTTTCTGTCTTAATTATTAATACAGCAATGGTACGATTTGGACAGACTATGGCTGCAAAAAAATTTCCGGTATGGTGCAGAGCCAGTAGCGGATGACATGTCAGCTCGGACACTGGCAGATCTACATGGAAGATCCAGTGAATTTTTTTTTAAAAATATATTATTATATTTAAAAAAAAGTTTTTAAGACATTGTATCCGAACTCCTTATAATTATGTCTCCAGTAAATTATAATTCTGAATCCGCTAGCAACCTCGGACATGCGCACGGTCACCTTCCGAGCGGACTAAATATCATTTCTGTTATTAATATTCCCAACAAGAAGTGTAGAACGTACTGGTGATCCATAGCTCATGAAACCCATTCTCTAGAAAATATTAATTCCGTGTCACCATAACGAATGAACATAATCCACAATCTTCTACACCACCAAAACCTCATAATGCAGTGGACAGAACTTTCTAAACCATCCGCGTGGATCGTTTATAGTTACCGATCGAGAAGAGTTACAATCACAATGCTAGCTTTTGAACAGGCTTCGTGGAGCTGCCATGTTGGTCCCTTTGTTCCTATGGATCAGCTTAAATGAAGATCAATGTACTATATATATGTTGGGATATTTAGGCTTTGTGTCTCAAATAAGTTTCGAAATTAATATTTGGGTCTCCATATTATACATAATTAGTGTTTGTGTCTCAAAAGTGTCACAAAAAATAATTAGTAACATTTTTGGTATACTTTTGAAACATTAGTGACACTTTTGAGACCCAAACACTAACTATATATAATATGGAGATTTAAACATTAATTTCAAAACTTATTTAAAATCCAAAGCCTTGTTAGCAATCACCCGAATAAAACTCGTATTATACACGAATTTTTTCGTATATTTCAGAAACGTATAATACTTGCGTACTTTTGACAGATTCAAATCATTACGTAAATTTTAAGCATGCGAAATTTTAAACTTGTTCCATATAAGTTATTGAAAAAATTGGCACAAGAACGTGGTGAGAATATGTTTTATTAAACAAAATTTGACAACATATTTAAGAATGTGAAATTTCTAACATCAATATTTCTATTTTTCGAATTTTTAACCGAATTTTTGAACGTATTTTATTTGCACTGAGCCGATTTATACTCATACTTTTGCCGTCTCGAATTTTTTTCGTTTGCCGAATTGCTAACAAGGATCCAAAGTCTAAATATCCCATATATGTTTAACACTTATTAATGACAAGGTTGTCTCAATCCAATTCACAAGCATTCATGGGGATAGACGCTAGAGAGCAAGAGCTCTGTGACATCTCAAAAAGTACATTAATGTGTTACTTCAGGCTTCAACCAACTAAATCTACTGGTATAGCTCACTTGCATGCTTGCATCACTTTCGATGATGAAGCAAGGTTACAATCAATATATACAGAAAGCGGTAATGATCTAGACCCACTTTCTGGGAAGGTGTCATCGATCAGTAATATTTATGACCCATTACGCATGTAATCCAACTGACTTTTTTTTTATGGTTGAGATTTAAAAATTAAGAACACTCGAGTTCCTCTACTATTTTTGTATAGAAAATGCTAATTCCTCCGCGGTAGCTTGGACTGCAAATCATAACCGCGAACCACGTGTCAGTACTACGTTGGTCTCTCCTATTTGTTTAGGCCCACCACCGATCGATCGGTCCAAAAGTGCAGTCCAAATAGTGCCGTCCTTTTATATATCATATGCTACTTTTAATTCCAATTCTAATAGTATATGTTAATTTCACTTAAAGTACCATATCTCAATCGCAACTAAAGAAAAAAAGGAATCAACTTTACTAATTGTATTTTATTAAAGTAATATTTTTCATTATATATAATTAATGTACATCCATCATTATAGAAAAATACAACTATACTGTCTAAAATGTAGCAACCATATATGTTAATACCATATATGTAGTAACCATATATGTTAATACCATATAAAGTGTAGCAACTATATAGGTTAATACCATAAATGTAGTAACATTTATGTTAATACATATTATCAAATGATTTTTCCACAAATTTAGAATTTCCCTTCGATAGCAAACACATTTATTTGTTTCAGGACAACCACTATTGAGAACTTAGCATGCACTACAACTATCGGTTGTCCTATTCAAATAATGTTTGCTTTGATTGTTGACCTTGAAGGAAGCAAAATCACCCAACATCATGCTAGCTATTTTAGTTCAAATATTGCTTCATACGTACATATTGATTGTTCAAAAACCTCCGCTAATGGTGCTCCCACCACCATTCTCCTAGCCCTATCGGTTCAAAAAAAGATTAAGGCCTCGTTTAGTACACTGCAATGTAATCGTAATCGCAATATAATCAAATGGAAAGAATTTTTTTTATTTGATTATATTATAATTACGATTACATAATGTCTGCCACTCCCCAGTACCTTTCCATTTCAAAACCAAAACATAAGCTCAATATATGTATGTAATATATATGCAGTTTGGCTCAAAAATGAAAGAAATCCCATTGCTTTGCATCTATATGTCGCCATCTTGACATACAGAAGCCAACCTTTCCTTGGCTTTAGTATATATATATAGACAACCCCCAGCTCTGAAGAAGTACAATTCCAACCCAAACTAAGGATCACAACAGACGCATGTCGCTCCGCTTGCAGCCCCTCCATGAAGATGGAACCCGAACCGAAAGTGATCCTTACGAATCCATCGATATACTCCCATCCCTTGGAGTTGGAGCAACTATAAGCCAGTCTACAAAGCTTAGAAAGTTCATAATCTCTCCGTACAACCCCCGCTACAGGTATAGATCGATACCGATACCTTCCGATACCGATATCCGATATCGATATCGATCTTTTGGAACCTGCAGATTCACTACATATTTTCTTTGCATTGCAGAGCCTGGGAGGCGTTCCTCATCCTTCTGGTCGTCTACTCCGCCTGGATTTGCGCTTTCGAGTTCGCATTCCTGAGATACCTGCCGGACACGCTCTTCCTCGTGGACAACGTAGTGAACGGATTCTTCGCCGTCGACATCCTGCTCACCTTCTTCGTTGCCTACGTCGACCGCGAAAAATACCTCCTGGTCGACGAGCCGAAGAGCATTGCAGTCAGGTCAGCAAGCAAGCTATATAGATTGTGCACGTATAATCCTGTTAATTTGCTGTGGTTCCACCACCTGAACGTTCGATGTTGCAGGTACCTGACCTCCTGGTTCATCCTCGATGTCTGCTCAACTGCTCCATTTCAACCGATCAGCCTCCTCTTCACCAAGAAATTGCGACACGGACTCGGATTTAAAGTCCTCAATATGCTCCGACTCTGGCGCCTCCATCGTGTTAGTTCCTTGTTTGCAAGGTCTAAACTAAATTCTCTTCCTCACTTCATTCTAATATATCTACGTACGAACGGGTTATGTTAACATTTGCTGTGTACCTCCAAAATGTTTTATGTACCTCCAAAATGTACCTCCTTCATGTCCCTCTGCCACGTGATCCTCTTCTATTGGCTCATGTCTTCCCCCTAACTACTCCCCTATTTGCTTGGGTCAATAAGGCGGTGCCATGTGGCGGAGGGACATGAAGGAGGTACATTTTGGAGGTATATATAGCATTACTCATTCTACATAGATACTCTTACCAACACATAAAATAAAATAATATTTTACTTAAATTTACATTTATCAATATAAAAATGTACATTTATTTATGTGTTGGACGGATCCCAGAGTACTCATGTAAAATATACATTTATGCATGTGTTATCATAACCCTACATGAATTTAAGGACTCACGAAAACCAGTGTTTCTACTAGGCTTGAGAAGGACATTCGTCTTAACTACTTCTGGATACGATGCACAAAACTTGTCTCGGTAAGCTGTGTATTAATTTTCTTCATTTTTTGCCCGTCATATATATATTTATATCGAAAATGATATTTTGCACGTCGTTCATGGCGTGGCCGCCACGGCTCATTGGCCTCTCATGCTAGCACCTGTACCGGAACCCACCCTCTTAAAATTCGGGACAGAAGACCAATGGATGGCTGCCACGTCGTGCGTCCAGTGACGATCACATTCAAAGGGTGGACCAATAGCAGCGTCATATATATATATATATATATATATATATATATATATATATATATATATATATATATATATATATATTACATGTCTCCCATGTGTTTATACATAACATATATATACGCTAAATTTGTCAAGTGCAGGTAACTTTATTTGCAGTTCACTATGCTGGATGCTTCAATTATTTCATAGCTGATAGAAACCCTAACCCAAAGAGGACTTGGATTGGCGCTGTGATGCCAAACTTCAGGGAAGAAAGTCTTTGGACAAGGTATGTGATAGCAATATACTGGTCTACTACCACAATGACGACAACAGGCTACGGAGACTTGCATGCTCAGAACGCGAGAGAGATGCTATTTGGTACACTCTACATGCTGTTCAATTTGGGATTGACGGCTTACTTAATTGGAAATATGACGAACCTTGTCGTGCATGGGACCAGCCGCACCAGAAAATTTGTAAGTTCCTCTGCGCTCATGTTTGCTGCTCTATAGATCCTCTAACCTGACCATGAACAAGAATAACTTGATTATAGTAATAAGAACAAGCAAACAGCTTTTAGCTTTATGTATATCATTACAAATTATTTGGAGAATGATGTTGCGGTTAGTCTTAGTCAAATCAATAACCTGGACCACTAGGACAAATTCTAGGTACGTATTTCAATATTGGCTTTTCATTTTTTTGTCAGAAAATTGCATAAAAAGCATTGAAGTTTTATATAATTGTAAAAAAAATATCAAGTTATCCTAAATTTTATTTTGAGCATCCATACGGCAATTGAAATGCCGTATGATGGTGTCAGCTTACGTCATCGTAGATTAAACCAGATTAAGTAGAGGAAGAGAGGATTATGTTCAAACGACAATTCGAAAGCCGTTCGCTGACGTCAGCTTGCGGCATTTCATTTGCCGTTTGGGTGGTTTTATTTTATTTTTCTTTTCTTTTCTTTTTCTTTCTTATGCAACGGCTCTTTTTTTCTTTCTTAGGAAAATGGACTGCTTTACAACGGCTACTCACATTTACCCCAACCGCCAACAATAAACCACCGCAGTAAAAAAAAAAAATTCAAACACCAAACAGCAATTCATTTGCAGCAAGCTGACGTCAGCGAACGGCTTTTCATTTGCCGTCTGACCCTAATCTGATTACTCCCCCCGTTAATCCCTGTTAACGGTTAATACCTCAGCTGACATCATCATACGGTATTTCAATTGCCGTATGGATGCTCAAAATAAAATTTAGAAAAACTTGATACTTTTTTTACAATTATATAAAACTTCAATGCTTTTTATGCAATTTTCTATTTTTTTTGTTAATGATATACATATGGTGTGTTAGTTTAAGTGGTAAATAGACTGAAAAGTTTTCATGTGGACTCCCCCAAGAAGCAATTGTTTGTAGATGGACATGGGCTTAGCTCGGACTTGAACTCGAACAATATTGGACTTTTTGTGCAAAGTGACACTTTGATGATACGATGTGTACTTTGTATCGAGTGCCAATGAGCATAGACCTAGCGCATGTTGGATGCCTTGTGACTGTGTGACAGGTGACTAGAAATGTTGGACATTAAAAACAGCTGATGCACAATGTTCTAGTTGTTGCATACGTTGAAACTATTAATATTTGGGGTTATAAGAGTTATGTAGCTGCTTGATTGCTCAAGTCTGTTGAGATTCATAACAAGTAGCTGTTTAGGGTCGTAACTAACCAAGTGTTGGTTCTCCTATATATAAGGAGAGCACCACCAACATGGTAGAGACAAACCAAACATAAAGTAGAACCCCTTAAAAAATTGTTCACAAATTAGCTGTCAAACTTTTGCAATAACGTCTCGTGTAACTATCCAACCAACTTCAAAGTCTACCCATGTTATGAAAGGATGTGATATTTTGGAGTGTAATCAAAACTAGTTGGTTCTTGGACGAATCGACTAGGAGAAGATTGAATTTAGTTTTGTGCAACGGTGGTTTAGATCAACCCAGCACTTATCAACTCTGTTCTATCGTTCTGCAAATCCTGTTTTTTTAACCAATATTCCTGACGTCTATGCAAGTATTCTACAATTCCAACAACAATAATTATCAAAGTTGGGTGCTAAGTCAGGTGCTTAATTTAGTACTTACATGTTTTTCTAAAATAATTGTAGTAAATGATATAAACTAATCATCCTCCTTATAGAGTACACTTGTCTACTAGGGTTGAAGTTTCGGGACAATAGACAAATTAACTTATGAACTATTTCCCATTCTGCTTTTTTTGGATCCATAACAATCATTGAGGGGGATTGTACGTTTGTCCGAGACTGACGTGACAGTTTTTTATTGGATTCAAACATTCTTTAAATGTCGAGTCCCACCTCCCTCTAATGAGTGGTCGTCACGTTAGCCTCGAACTGATGCACAGGGTCTTCCGTTTCGTCCGCGAAAAAAAAAAAAGTATTCCAATAGCATTGCCAATAAAGCCTACTCAATTACTTTGAAAATTGTACTAGCTTATGATAGCCTCAGCATATCATGTCAAAAATCAACTTTCCATTCAGCTGGTTCTAGAGAAAAGAAAAGAAAAGAAAATATGGTACCGTTATAAAATAAAGATACTTTTGCATTCAACAAGATGTTTCAAACCTTTTTTTTTCTGTTATTGATATTCTTGTTGATACTGCAGAGGGATGCCATCCACGCTGCTTCACAATTTGCAGCAAGAAATCAGCTGCCCCGGCAATTGAAGGATCAGATGCTGTCTCATATATGCTTGAGCTTCAAGACAGCTGGATTGAAACAACAAGAGACCTTGGATTCTCTGCCAAAGGCCCTCCGTTCAAGCATTGCTCAGTACCTGTTCTATGACATTGTAGAAAGGACCTATCTCTTCCAAGGAGTCTCCTCTGACCTTATTTTGCAACTGGTGTGTGATTTAATGATTAATTAATTGCACCCATGCAGCACTCCTATTTCCATACTATTTCTTGTGAGAAAGTTCCAAATTTTTCTTCCAAATCATCTCTCCTATGAAGCTGAGGTGACATGTTAAATAATATTATGTGTTATCTAACATAACAAATTTTAACTCAAGAAATTAATTACTCAAATTTTTTCATATTAATATTAATTTTAATGTTAATATTATAGTTATTGTTGATGATAATATTAATTTTAATGTTAACTTTAATGTTAATTTTATTTTAAAATCTGTCATGTCAGCTACCATATCAACATGTCACGTCAGCTGCCACGTAAGAAGGAATAGTTTGGAGGAATAATTTGGATGGACATTATCCATTACTTGTATATACTAACAACCCCATCTCACAATAGGTTGCAGAAATGCAAGCGGAGTTTTTCCCACCCAAGGTGGATGTGATCCTGCAGAATGAAACTCCAACTGATATCTACATACTAGTATCAGGATCTGTGGTCAGTGTAACTTCTGACTCTTAAGTTTATACTTTAC